>CM039134.1:28368824-28512075 GCA_022036555.1 Microstegium vimineum
ATTAATAAGAGAGGAAGAGTCCCCCACATTCCCTCGATCAACACGCCATGGCAAAAGATGAGGGTCAAAGGAATAGGGGCACTAGCTCATAGTTCCTTGAACTACACCAACTCGTAGGGCACCATGACCTCCGTGCAACTAAAACGGCACAAGGTAATCCCATGGTCTAGGTGGTGCAAGCATACGAGGTGGGTAGGACAAAGAGAAGCAAAAGAGGTAAAGTCTGATGGTCATTGCAAGACGACTCGCGACCATGAGCTCTACCTACACGAGTTGGCTTCTGAAGGTTCCTCGATAGTCGTCCCCTAGTTCGTCTCTGGTGGACAAGGTCACGTGAGGCTCGTCATGTGCGGGTGGAAAGCGCACTGTCGTTGAGTCCATCATGGCCGTGTCCCAGAGCCGAGTAGGGTCACTAACGTTCGTAGTTCTACGGGGCCAACAAGACAGTAGAGAAGGGATCATGCTGGGCATTACGGCCACAACAGGACGAACCCACGACCGAACATCCCAACGCAATGCTTCTCAGCCGGCTCGAAGGCACGGTCCACAGAGACAAACAAACACCACCACACAAGATCAACACTGGAGTAGCACATTCCATAACAAGAGAGATAGATAGATAAAGACCGGCACGAAGGCACAGCACAAGCACATTTAGATAACAAGTGTAGATGACAAGTACGCACATGTATGAACAAGTATGAATACAAGAGGAGCTTTGTCGACGTCAAGGATGGTGTTGACACAAAAAGCGTTAGATCTGCAAACACCTCGGGCTTATACCCAAATTCGATATCCAAAGGTGTGCCAGTTGATTTGACCAATTAATCGACAAGGATGATAACTAGAACAAGATTGAACGAGACGACAGTGATATGCCCGGACGTCAAGGCTCAAATTGCTCAAAACGCGGATCTTGCAAGCTTGACAGAGATGATCCGTCAAAACTTGGAAAGAACTCGTAGATGAACTAAGCTAATGCGAAAAGTAAATTTGCTGGAAAAGTAGATAAAAGTAGTAAGGTCTTTGATTGATTGTGTATATGTTTACAGCATCCCTGGGTACCTATTTGTACTCCGGCAAAGGGAGTTGTAGATAGATACGACTCAAACCTACCTAAACAAAACTCCTATTTTTAAGTAAATAAATGACCCGTGCAAGAGTCGGACTCAACCATAACAGCGATACCTATTTTTAAGCAAATAAAATGACTCATGCAAGAGTCAGACTCAAACTTATAAAATATTGGTGTAAAACCACCAGTTTCCATATATATCTTCTCTTCGATGAAACTTTCCATCGGCAGACTTCTCCCAATCTGCAGTCTTCCCCTAACGCCATCGACAACTGTATGTTGACATTAGCTACGTCATCCTGCGCCCATCGGCAATATTTCCTTATCGGCAACATCCTCCAATCGGCAACACTTCATTCACATTGGCAATTTTCTTTCATCAACCAACCCTTATCGGCAATAACTCTATACTTCATCATTGACGCCCTAGTTTTACTTTCATCGGCAATCTTGACCGATGACTTTCCGATACCGATAGAACACGGCTACCGAATAGAGTGAGTCTTAACCGATTTGACACATGCTGAAAAATGATGTCAACACATGCCCCCCAATTTCGGAGTGTGAAATATCTCACGCGCCGAAATTCTCTCTACTGCAATCTTTCCCTCCAAGATACTTGCGCAACCTCTTCGATTACCGCGCGCAAAAACCGCAAGTTACCAACAGAACCCCGCAACTGTAGTGCGAACAACCACAAATCCAATCATAACTCCTCGATCAGCGTGCGAATCCACTACCATAGCCTTCCATATCTCTGCTCAGTGAAAAGAAAACTCCAAAATACCCTTGGCCAGGCCTATAAAAATTACCACCACCTGAATCCTTCTTCACCCTGAGCTCATTCACTTTCACCTTTAATCTCAGCGGCGCCTCCGAAGAACATCCAGCGACAACCGGCGATTCCTTCCACCAGCAGAGAACAAGACACAAGGACCCCTAGATCCAATGGCGATCAATTTCAACATTCCCAAGGTAAATTTCTTCCCTTCTTGCTTCACCTTCCGTGATTTCTCCTTTCTGCATCATTTCTATGACCCTCTTTCCCTTTCCTTCTTTGATTTTTCAAAACCTAGGAAATGCGCAATAAGATAGTGATCCCTACCGACCAGCCGCACTTCCACTGTCTGGGTCCAATGGGGAATACCGATCCTACAGATCTTATCAATGCAGAAACCAACCGCATCCCCTTTAGATCTGAATGCTTTGATCTAGGGTTATGGACAGACACCTTCCGCTCATGGCCCAAACCCACTAAGGGGTGGAAGAACTGGTACCTTAGGATGGCCAGAACAACGCAAGTTCACTGGGCAGAGCGCAATCTGGACCAATGCATTAAGCTTTCCATTGCCAATATGGCAAAGAATGAAAACATGATGGTGGCTGCTTCTTATTTTTGGTCCGATACAATGAACGCATTCCTATTCAGACACGGACCAGCCACACCCACACTTGCTGATGTGCACATGCTTACCGGCCTCGACGTCTTCTCTGCCGATCCTTCCATCCTTTTCCGCAGGAAGCCCGATCATCGGGTAACCACGCGTAACATCGGCGGTTGGACTGGATACATCCAAGAAAACCAGAAAACTGGATCGGTAGGCCAGCAGGAACATGCCATCTTCCTAAACATGTGGCTAGAAAAGTTTATCTTTTGTGGCAGAACAGTTGGACCCACCATTATGTACCTTCCTGTAGCAGAGTCGTTGGCTAACGGATCAAGGCTTCCTCTTGGCCGATAACTCCTTGGTTCAGTATATCACGTCCTGCACCAGGTATCCAGAAAACTTCTGCTAGGTGAGCCCATCAGCAAACTTGGGGGCCCTTGGTGGTTTGTAAACATGTGGTTGAATGCACATATGTACAAGGTCCTTCAATTTGACCTATTTAGTCAGCAATTCCCAAGAGATATGCCTGAGGATCATGAATTTGCTGAAGATGAATCGGCAACCCGTCCTCCACTCAATTTTGGGGAGGCCATAATAGTGCTGCTACCAGGAACCGATGCCAACGTAGGTCAATTTAGCATGTTCTTTCAGAGGCTCTACGGTGGAATCCCTGCTACGGAACGGCTCTGGTGGCCTTATGTCGATGAGGACAACCGATTCCCCCTATCCTTCAACCTCACCGATGGGAATATACCACAGAATGAGATGATCATGAAGGCCACCATTATTCCCCAGGCCATCCCAGTTAACATCTTTGGGACCGGGAAGAATGCTTCCCCAACCTATGAGTTTTATTATCCATCTGCAGCGGCAAGACAATTAGCATTTGGTCAATTACCGATCAAATTCAGTTATGCCAATGTGATAAAGCCAAGAGAAGTTATCTCCAGCGCCATGGATTGGAACAGGATCGTCACTCTTCCTGCTCATGCCGATGCATCAAACATTGACTTATCCTCTTGGGCACCAACATCCTTCATTACTGAATCATATAAATCCTGATGGCAAGAGTGGAAAAGTCAATTGTTCGCCATATCATCCCACTACTATCGGCATCTGATTGACGATGACTACATTATTCCCGATGATGCAGTAAGTTTTATTTTCTATATTCCTTGGCTATTATTTCCTCCCGGATATATTGGCACTAACTTTTCTTGTCAATAGGTCAATGACCCAATCCCCCAAAAGAGTAAGAGCGGTAAGTATTTCAACCTACGACCGATGAATCCTACATCGGTAATCGGCAACAAGGCTCCTTCGTTGGCCGCCTTCACACCTCAAACGACATCCAAGATTACCCTCAAACCCAAGCCGACACCGACCAGGACTACCGCCACTCCATCGGCTGCTGCCGCCGTCTTGGCGCAAGCTTTCGCAGTAATAATCTCTCAGGTCAATTACAAACCCTCATCGGTAATGCTCATTTCATTTAACTTGCACCAAATGTCCTTTATAGGCAACAAGCTCATCCGCAGCTGCTCCAAATATACAAGCTTCTCCAACTCACGCTGCCGATGCCCCCCAAGCTTCTCAGTCGAAACGCGTTGGTTCACCAAGCGCCGCCCCAAAGAAAAAGAAGCGCTTGAGGCGAACTACTCCAGCTGTATCACTAACTCCCATTGCATCGCCAACTCCTGTCAATGCAACACCAGAGCCAACATAGGTGCCCATCCCCGATCAACCATCGAACGAGATCCCCGACCAAGGAACAGTACCATCACCGCAGGAGTTAGATGCAACAGCAGGAACAATATCAACATCGGCACCAGCATCAGCACCAGATGAAATTCCCAACCAGGGGACAGTACCACCGCCACAGGGGTTAGCCACAACGGCGGAAGCAGCACCGGCAATAGCATCACGAGCACCAACTGTTCCTCCCACAGAGGCAAGCTCATCGGCAACCGTTGCCGATCCTCAAGATGATGCCACACCAGCTGCCTTTCCGAGTCCGAAGCAAGAGATCCGTTTTAAAATGGTAAGCTGACTCATAAAACTTGCAACACAAACTTATGATTGGCAAGCCCTAATCTTCTTATTTTTCAGGCCCAAGACTCCCCAAACAGCCTATTCTCTTTCGCTATCAACCTTCCAGAAGAAGATGATGAAGAAGAAAACTCTGCCCAGCCAGCAAACACAATATCGGCAGAAGTGAAGGCCAAACTTGAAGCATTGTTATCTTTACTACAACAAAACACATCCGACCTAGTCCAAGACTCCAACGCAGTAAGGATAACCTTCAAGGAAATTCAAAGTCAGCTGTCTGCCGATGTTGAGGAGATACTTTTCCAAGCGGCATTTCTCGAGAGCAGACAACTTCAATACCGAAAGGTTTCACGCCGTATTGCCGATAGAGCTGCCTAGGCAGAACTCGAAGAGGAAATACTCAAGTTCAAACAAGTTGCAGACGAGAAGCACAAGGACATAGGCCGTCTAGAAGCTTCCAGCGTCGAGCTTGAACAAGAGGTCATTCGTCTATCGGCACAAAAGGAAAAGCTGCTAGCCGAGTTGAAAGAAGTCGATGAAGCTTTAAACTCGGCCAACTAGAAAAAACTTCAACTTCCCAATGTTACCAAAACCCTGCAACAAGAGAGGGACACTGCTGCCCGCGAGGCCCTGATGCTGAGGAAGAAGACCAAGCCAATTGAAGGCTCCACCGATGACGATGCTAGGGAAATAGAGGAAGCAAACCAGATTTGCCTGCGTGCGATTTCATCTATTCAATCCCTGTTGTAATTTGTTGTATTTTGCTGTATCGGTAGTTGTGAACCTGATACTTGATTCTGCTTGTAATATAATGTTAATATGCTTCCTGTCGATGTTTTGCATGACTCTTATCCATCGGCACTTATATTTTGTATTGTTTCATGCATCTACCCAAATACTAGGATAATACTTCTTTAAATACTTACCGTTGATCGCTCTGGGAAATGCAACCCCTTCGAGGGTTTCCAAAAGATATGCATTACCAGGAACTGACTGACTTATCCGAAACGGACCCTCCCAATTAGGGGACCACTTACCAAATTTCAAACTCTTAGTTCCAATCGGTAAAATCAGCTTCCATACCAGATCACCATCGGCAAATTCTTTCACCTTCACTTTCTTGTCATACCATCTGGCAACCCTCTTCTTATTTTCTTCTATGCTGATCAGAGCTCTCAACCGATAACTTGCTAGATCCTCTAACTCATCCTTCATAAGAGTATCATAGTCATCGACTGTTAATTGGTTCTGGAAAGTTAAATGTCTAGAACCAGTTTTAATCTCCCACGGTAAAACAGCATCATGTCCATAGATCAATTGATACGGCGAAACTTTAGTTGCACCATGACATGTCATCCGATATGACCATAAAGCTTCATTTAGCGCTATATGCCACCGCTTAGGATTTTCCTCAATCTTGCGCTTGATAAGTTTAATTACTCCTTTATTGGTCGCTTCAACTTGACCATTAGCTTGAGCATAATAAGGAGAAGAGTTCAAAACCTTAAACCCCATACTAACAGCAAACTCATCAAATTCTCCCGATGTAAACATCGTCCCTTGATCGGTTGTAATAGTTTGAGGAATACCAAATCGATAAACAATATGCTCCTTCACAAAGTCTATCATATTTGCCGATGTCACCTTTTTCAACGGAATAGCTTCAACCCACTTTGTGAAATAATAGGTAGCAACAAGTATAAACTTATGCCCCTTACTGGACGGTGGATAAATCTGGCCGATGAGATCAATAGCCCATCCCCTAAACGGCCAAGGCTTGATTATAGGATTCATTGTCGATGCAGGTGCTCTCTAAACATTTCCAAATTTCTGACAATCTTGGCACCCTTTAAAGTAGCTGAAGCTATCTTCAAGAATCGTCGGCCAATAATATCCATTCCGTCTAATCATTCACTTCATCTTAAATGCCGATTGATGTGCTCCACACACTCCTTCATGGATTTCGCCCATCAATTCCTTTGATTCTTCTTTACCAAGGCATTTGAGCAAAACTTCATCGATTGTCCGATAATACAACTCATCATCAAGGAGTACATACTTGGTAGCCTGAAACCTTAGACGCCTTTCGACCTTTCTAGATGGATCCCTTAAGTAGTCGACAATCTCTTTTCTCCAATCATCGGCCACCATCACCGATGTTATTATCCCCTGAATTAGCTGATATCCTAAAGCAAACTGCGTCAGCCGATTAGCTTCTTCATTATGCAATCTAGGAATATCCTCTAGGCGGTATTCTTTAAATTCCCTCAATAATTGCAAACACTTTTCATGATGCGCAATCAAAACTTCGCTTCGGCATTCATAAATTCCAATCAACTGATTGATCACCAACATGGAATCGCCAAAGATTTCAACAGCATTAGCACGCACATCCCTGAGTAATTCCAACCCCTTCAGCAAAGTCTGGTATTCAGCCTGATTGTTTGTTGAAGTAGCAACAATCGGCAATGAGATTTCATACTTCTGCCCTCTGGGTGAAATTAAAACAATACCGATACCTGCTCCTTCCTTGCACATGGATCCATCAAAAAACAAAGTCCAAGGAGCAATCTATACGGAGTTCACTGTACCACAATGCTGAGTAAAAAAATCGGCCATTACTTGACCTTTGACCGCCTTAGCCGATTCATACCTTAAATCAAACTCTGACAGTGCCAAAATCCACTTGCCGATTCTTCCACTTAATATCGGCATCGACAGCATGTATTTAACAACGTCATCTTTGCATATGATAGTACACTCGGCTAATAACAAATAATGCCTTAATTTAGTACAAGAGAAGTACAAACATAGACATAATTTCTCGACGACCGAATATCTAGTCTCAGCATCCACCAATCTTCTACTCAAATAATAAATCACCCGTTCCTTCCCTTCAAATTCTTTGATTAAGGCTGATCTGATAACGCTATCATCAGCAGACAAATACAACCTGAAAGACTTCCCGTGTTGAGGTGTAACTAAAACTGGAGGATTTACCAAATATTTCTTAATCTCTTCTAAGGCTGATTGTTGTTCCTCTTTCCATACAAACTCTTGACCGACCTTCAGCTTCAACAGAGGGCTAAAAGACTTAATCTTCCCAGATAAATTAGATATAAATCTTTTAATGAAATTAATCTTGCCAATCAAGGATTGCAACTTAGTCTTGTTTGTAGGAGCAACCACCTTATTAATTGCATCAATAGACTTTCTACCGATCTCTATACCTCTCTGATGCACCATGAAACCCAAGAAATGACCCGCCGATACACCAAAGCACACTTATTAGGATTCATCTTCAACCCATGTTCCCTTGTGCACTTTAGAATCTTCCATAAATCGGTAAGATGCTTCTTGAAGTTTTTGGATTTAACCACCACATTGTCAATGTAAATTTCAACTATTGTGCCGATGTACTTATGAAAGATGTAATTCATCGCTCTCTGATAAGTAGCACCGGCGTTCTTTAACCAAAAGTCATGAATATTTGATTATATCCAGCATTACCATCCATAAAACTAATGATCTGATGTCCGGCAACAGCATCAATCAGCAGATCAGCAACGGGCATTGGGTAACCATCCATCGGTGTAGCTTTGTTGAGATTCCTGAAATCAATACAAACACGGAGTTTTCCATTTTTCTTGTACACAGGAACTACATTAGAAATCCATTCGGCATACCGACATTGCCGAATAAATCCAGCCTCAATTAATTTTGTAATTTCAGCTTTAATATCAGGCAACACACGAGGATTGCATCGGTGTGCTTGCTGCTGATGTGGTTGGAAACCCGACTTAAAAGGTAACCGATGTTCAACTATGGATCGGTCTAGACCAGGCATCTCTGTATAATCCCAAGCAAAACAATCTTTATATTCTTTTAACAAACCAATCAATTGTTGTTTACATTGGGAATCTAACTTAGCACTAATAAAAATAGGCCTATGCTTACTACCATCGCCGATATCTACTTCTAATAAATCATCGGTCGATGTGAACCCCTGCCCAAGTTTTCCATCATCGACGAACTGATCCATTAAAACTCTTCTTCAGGACCGACTGCTTGTATCGGTGTAATTCTGTAGTCGGCAACCTTGAGGAATTCTGTATCCCCGGCTTCTCCTGATATGCACCTGGTTTGCTCATAGGTTTCTGATTTTGCCGACGCAACAATTGACGGGGTTTCACTTCGGACGACTTCAATCTTGTCTCCAACCCACTACACAAGGCTTTGATGCATCATGGAAGGAATGCAGCAATTGGCATGGATCCAATCTCTTCCCAAGAGCAAGTTGTAGGTGCCTTTGCCACTAATCACGAAAAATGTTGTTGGCAAAGTTTTGCTGCTGATGGTTAATTCAACGTATACGGCTCCCATAGCTGGTGACACATTGCCCTCAAAATCTTTAAGCTTCATATCTGTTTTCACTAAGTCTTGGTCACCTTTCCCAAGCTTCCTGAACATGACATATGGCATTATATTGATTGATGCCCCCACCATCTACCAGCATTTTTGACACAGGTTGCCCATCTACTTTGCCTTTAACAAACAAAGCTCTCAAATGTTGCCTTTCATCATCGGCAGGTTTCTCAAATACAGTTGCCATCGGATCCAACACCAATTGTGCCATTTCAGCAGCCTCTTCTTCAGCATCAACAGGCGCCATGAATTCCATCGGCAATACAACCACCATATTGATTTCTACCGATGAATCCCTATCCTTGCGTTTCGGTCTCCACTGCCTAACCGGAGATTTTCCTCTTGAAGACTCTTCAGCGTGATACATATCTTGCTGGCGCTCACGTTGGATCCTCCTCTTCTGACCTTGGTCAAACCTTTAGGGCACCATTGAGGAAGCTTGGTTTTCCAAACGGGTTGGTACTGCTTTTCATTGCTTGTATTTGCACCACTCCTTACGTTTGGATCCCTGGATAATATCTCTTCATCGGGCACTCTTGCATTGGCCATCTCTTCAAGCTCTTCTTGATCAACATGCCTACCAAGCCTGTCATGCGCGCTGAGTTTGCCCCCCAACCGATCATGTGCTGATCCCTTCTCTCTGATCGGCCTGCCATAGCTTGATGTTCGATCGTCAAAACAAGGCTTCTTTTCCAACCGATCGACAGGATAGTAACCATTACATTTCGGGCAATTATCGGCAGTTGGCAGCTTGATGCCTTCTTCCCAGCAATGAACAAAGAAGGGGCACCTCCAATGCTCCTTATGCCGATGCCACTCCTGGCGTTTTTCCTCTTCTTGTTGTTGATATTGCTCTTCCTACGTTTGCCGATAATTTTGCTGTGGTCGTCTATGTGTGATTATGACGCCCTGAGATCTCCTAGTATTGCCGCTTTCATCGGCAACTCTCTTGTCCTTTCTGTCATCGGCAGATCCTCTTCCCTTCACTTCATGCGCAGCTATTTGATGTTTTGGATCTACCGATGCGCTTTTCTTGGCAGCTTCTGACGTCAACACTTTAGTCTTTCCACTAGTTTCCACCATGTTGTTTGGGAACGGGTGTTGGTCGATCTTCATTGGTTTCTGGGCTTTAGAATTCTCAAACTTAATCCGCCCAGACTCAATTTCTAACTGCAACTGCTGCCTAAAGACTTTGCAGTCATTGGTACTGTGTGAAGTTGCATTGTGCCACTTGCAATGCCTGATCCTTTTGAGCTCTTCGGCCGATGGAATTACTTGATTAGGCGCCAACTTAATCCGCCCTTCTTGAAGTAATAGATCAAACATCCTATCAGCCTTAGTAATATCAAAGGTGAACCTTTCAGCTTCTTTCTGGCCAAACGGACAGGATACCAATTTCTTGTCTTTCACCCATTCAGCAGCGGCAACATTTAGCTCTTCATTTGAATCGGAATCTTCCTCTTGCCCGAGGTAGGACACTTTTTTACTCCAAATTTTCCTTGGTTCGAAAGTTTAAACGTCCTGATCGGCAATCCTCTACACGAGATGGCTCAAACTTTCAAACTCTTGAGACGCATACTTGTCCTTGATGTGCGGCAGTAATCCCTGGAAGGTCAAATCTATCAATTGCCGATCATCAAGCACCAAGCTGTAGCACTTATTCTTCACGTCTCGCAGCCTCTGGACAAAGCTTTCTATCGATTCGTCATTACGCTGCCTCAATTTGACTAAATCGGTAATCTTCTTCTCACGTACACCAGCGAAGAAGTACTTGTGAAACTGTTTCTCTAAATCGGCCCACATAATCACATAATTTGGAGGTAGTGATATAAACCACGTGAATGCCGATCCTGATAAGGATGACGAGAACAATCTTACCCTTAACTTGTCCCTGCCGGCTGCTTCTCCACATTGGATAATGAAGCGGTTGATGTGCTCCATTGTTGAAGTGTCATCTTGGCCAGAAAACTTAGTAAAATCTGGCACTTTGTACCGATTTGGAAAAGGAATCAAATCATAAGCTGGAGGGTATGGTGTTCGATAGGAATATGTATCGATTTTAGGCTTGATGCCGAATTATTCCTTCATCACTTCGGCAATCTTATTGACCCAATATGCATCATGTTCTTGCCGACTCATTGGTTGGACGTTGAATGGCGGAGCCGGCTGATGCACCCCTTCAGGTCTTGGTGGCAAGTGACTCGGAGCAGTTGGCATATGCGCAGTACTAGTCATCTGAACATTATGCATCACCTGATTTGCCGATGGGTAACTTTGCGTACTCACTGGATTATGTTGTGGCATTATATTCATCGGTTGTTGTACCGATGCCCCACTTTGAGCGTTTGCTGGACCTCCATAATGATACATTAGCATGCCAGGTTGTTGAACCGGCGGTTGACTGGTCCATCTAGGATTATAAGTCATTGGTACGAATTTCATCGATGGCTGATAGCCAACTGGCGCTCGATGCGTTGTTACCCTAGCTTGAGGATTTACCACCGTCATGGGCTGACTAGCAGTTGCCACGCTGTGTTGCATTGGCATAGGATTTGCCGATGTTGGCATAAGAGGCACCTTAGGTATTGCCCACCTGAAGATCTTCCGACGGTAATTGCACAGTTGGAGAAGACGTAGAATAATGCATCATCGGCTATGATTGCATTGCCGATGCCATGGAGCCCATCCATGCTGAACTATCTCCTTGGACCAGACTAGAACCAGCAGATGGATTTGGAGGCATATCGTATCCCCACCAGTTGACGGGAGCTGGATGATTCTGGGTAACGGGTCCCGACATCGCCGACGCTACTGGATCTGTAGTAAGCTTGGTGACGCTTTCAGGGCACGATCCGGAGGTGTAACCTCATCGGCAGTAACACCCATAGGCTGAGGGGATGTCATTTGAGCCGCCGATGGATTAGTAACAGATGCTGATCCAGGTTGATGATACGCTGGACCAACATAATGAGGATTCTGTCCTTCCTTGAAGGATTGCATAACCGCATTGTACACAGTATTGGACAGAATACTAGAATGGCTAATTAACGCTTGATTTAATGCGGAATTAACCATGTCTTGCAATTTACCAGGATTGGCGTCGAAAGTGACCTACCGTGGCAACGGCGGATCTTGTTTCTGGACAGCTTCACCGCTTCTGTTCAAGCTGAAAGATTTCAGATACAATTGTTTGTATTGCTCCATAGCTTGTTCCATAGCTTGCTTCTGATCATCTTTCAGATTTTCTTCAGAGACCTCGATGACATTACGTGGATTGACATCAACTTCCCCCATTAAACCTGATGTAGATCAAACTAATGATCCAAGATGTATGATTTGTCCCACCGGGTGTGCCAAAAGAGGTGTTGACACAAAAAGTGTCAGATCTTCAAACACCTCAGGCTTATATCCAAATTCGATATCCAAAGGTGTGCCAGTCGATTTGACCAATTAATCGACAAGGACGATAACTAGAACAAGATTGAACGAGACGACAGCGATACGCCCAGACGTCAAGGCTCAAATTGCTCAAAACGCGGATCTTGCAAGCTTGACAGAGATGATCCGTCAAAACTTGGAAAGAACTCGTAGATGAACTAAGCTAATGCGAAAAGTAAATTTGCTGGAAAAGTAGATAAAAGTAGTAAGGTCTTTGATTGATTGTGTATATGTTTACAGCATCCCTGGGTACCTATTTGTACTCCGGCAAAGGGAGTTGTAGATAGATACGACTCAAACCTACCTAAACAAAACTCCTATTTTTAAGTAAATAAATGACCCGTGCAAGAGTCGGACTCAACCATAACAGCGATACCTATTTTTAAGCAAATAAAATGACTCATGCAAGAGTCAGACTCAAACTTATAAAATATTGGTGTAAAACCACCAGTTTCCATATATATCTTCTCTTCGATGAAACTTTCCATCGGCAGACTTCTCCCAATCTGCAGTCTTCCCCTAACGCCATCGACAACTGTATGTTGACATTAGCTACGTCATCCTGCGCCCATCGGCAATATTTCCTTATCGGCAACATCCTCCAATCGGCAACACTTCATTCACATTGGCAATTTTCTTTCATCAACCAACCCTTATCGGCAATAACTCTATGCTTCATCATTGACGCCCTAGTTTTACTTTCATCGGCAATCTTGACCGATGACTTTCCGATACCGATAGAACACGGCTACCGATTAGAGTGAGTCTGAACCCATTTGACACATGCTGAAAAACGATGTTAACAGATGGCGTCCGCGGGTTTCAAAAGGCTCGACCTAGAAGTGACGGGGATGGTGCCGGGTTGCTGCGATAGGTTCGACGAAGCGTCCGGAGTCAGCCCGGCGGTGGCTTGCTGCAGCTGGCCACGGGCTGGCTGCAGCTGGTTGTAGGAGGCCACGAGCCAGCAGTGGCTGGCCGGACCTGGTTGCGGCTGGCCGGACGGGGCTGCTGCAGGTCGGGTGTTGGCTGGACAGGGCCGCAGGCGTCCAGGAGGTGTCTGAGCTTCAACGGATTGCGCTGCAACGGTGAAAATAGCGGAAAAAAGGCCGGTCTCAGACACATCACTAGCGAGATCAACGACAAGATGGAAAAATGCATAGCCCTGGGCATGGTAGCTCACCAGACAGGGGAGACCGAACAACAGAGTTGCGATGGTAGAGAGGCTCACTAGAGCAGAGCGTCAAGGCGAGGTTGAAGACGAACCGATGGTGGCGTCATCCCTGCGGAGAGCAGCAGGGTCCGCCGGGCGTCGAGGATAGCCGTGCCACGTCCACGGTTGGCTGGACTTCCACGCAACCAGCTGGATCGGGACCGAGCAGAGGAGTGCGGACAGCGCTCGACAGTGCCGGTGGCGACGTCGCGGGCCGACATGGTTGCCATGGCGTCGCGGTCATGGTGGATTTGGCCGATGGCGCGAAGCAGCCGCGCGGCAGGGAACCGGGGACGTCGCGGTCACGATTTGGTGAGGTCGACATTGAACACAGCAGTGGCGACGTGGGCGAGGTTCTAGTGGCGAGCCGTGGCTAGCAGCGGCTCCGGCGAAGGCTTCCTCACGGCCCGGTTCCGCTTGGCGGTCCCAGCACGGTGGCGTCGCGGCAGCGGGGTGTGGCGTGCGACGTGCACGACGCCGTGGCGAGCTCACGGGGCGGCATGATGAGGTCGCAGCAGTGGGGTCGCGAGGTCGGGGAGCGCGTCACGGTGAAGCTCGATGCCGGCGACGAGGTCGTCGTCGATGAGGCGGTGCGCTCGCGCGGTCTCCGTAGCGAGGCGCGTAGGCGTGGCTGGCCTCGACTGGTGATGGCGTTGCTCTGCAAAGAGGAGGGCAGCGGCTGCATGGAGGAAGAAGATGGAGGTGGCGGCTAGAGGAAGGGGAGAAGAAAAGCGGCGGCGACTGGAGCTTTTATAGCGGCGCGACCGGCTAGGGTTCGGGGCGCCAACGGTGGGATGCCTCGGCGTCCGTACCCCTGGGATGCGTGGCGAGCATCTGAGCGCGGACGTCGAGCTGGGGCCGTGCGTGAGCGGGCAGAACCACGGGTCGAGCGCGGGTGTGCGGTCGCGGGGCAGCGCGTCGCGGAGCGTGGGCGTCGGGCAGGGTCGCGCGCGGGTGCGCGGGGGCTCGCGCGGGTGCGTGCGGCGCTGACGGCACGTGCGGCTTCCGCTCGCATGATGGCAGCAGCTGCAGGGAGTGCACTGGAGCGTGCTCCCGTTCTAGGGTTCCAAGGGGGGTGTGGCGGCTGCTGGGCTGGCTGGTCCTGGTGCTAGGCCGGTTGTGCTGCTCCACGAGATGGGCCAAGGCGAGGGAGGGGTGGGCATGCTGGGCCTCAGCGCTACCACTGCCCGCATGGGCCGAGTGGGGAGGAGGGAGGCGAGCTGGGCCAGCGGCTGCGGGGCCTGAAGGAGGAGGGAAGGAGGCCTGCGCGCACATGGGCCTGCAGGAGGCAATGAAGCTGAGCTTGTTAACACTGAATAGGGAAAATGATTTTTCCTTTTTATGAATTTATTAAGTCAAGGGATTTGAGAGATGTTCAGAAAGGATTTCGGAGGAATTCACAAAGAGATTCAAGAGATCTTGGATGAGAAGAAAAAGGAACGAGTCGATGGAAATTTAGGATGGATTCGAAGGGAATGTTTACTCAAGGAATTTACAAAAGGTTCATAAGAGATTTGACAGGGAAGCAAGGATGGGGGATTGCTATGGATTTGTGCACTCCAACACGAAACGGAACTTGAATCCCGAAATCAACTCAAGAACCGAGGCACCCATCTATAACCAATCTATATGTATGCAACGACTTGTCGGTAAACTCCTCTAGGTTAGCTTCGGTTCGACCTACCGACTACATGCATCACACATTGCAAGAAAAGTTTTTGAAAGTTTGGATTTTTGGTTGTTAGAAAAACCCGGGTTGTTACAATAGTGTAGACATGGTGTCTAGGCGAGGTAGCCTTAAGTGGAAGCTATTTCTGGTTTCTTTCATGGGAATAGCCAAACGATGGTACCTTCGCCACGTAGATGATGCAAACAGAGAATGGGAAAAGTTACAATCCAAATTTTGCCTAGCTTTCTTCCCCACCTCTCGTGTTGTTCGTCTTCGAATAGAGGTCCTATCCTTTAAACAAAAGGAAAAGGAATCTCTAGGTGCGACATGGGCTCGTCTTTTAGATCTAGCATAATCTGGCCCTAATCTTTGAGAGTCCCCATGTGTTTGGTTTGAGTAATTTATGAAACCTACCTAAGTACTACCCTTGATCTCTAAGTGTGAATCATGAGATAGGTTGGTACATGCCATGTGATGGAGCAAGGTGAATCAAGGTGATGATTGCAAGGCTCTAGCATGGTGGTGCAAAAGAAAATGGTGTGAAGGAAAAGGTCATAATAGGAACCTTTTTTGGTTTGGTGATCAAGACACCATAGAGGGTGTGATCACATTTAGTATAGATAGCCGTACTATCAAGGAGGGAGCTCTTGTGTTTGATTACGGTTATCATGTGCCACTAGGTTCTTTGCATTGCAAATAAAATCAAATGAACTAGTGAGAACAACCAACTAATTCCAAGATAATTGTGAACTAAAAGCTAACACACGTGCACAAGTGTTGAGATCACTTAGTGTTAGCCCTTGGAAGCTTGGAAGAAAGTTGGAGGAAGTTTGGACTAAGTTTGGAGGTCCGGACGCTAGGGTTTGGATGTGTCCGGACTTTCGCGTATGCGTCCGGACGCATACCCTAGGCAGTCTTTGCTGTGGTCGGAGATCCTGATGTTGTTGCGTGTCCGGACGCTGACTCCGGACGTGCGTCCAGAGTGGCGTTGCTCTCTGTTTCTTTCTGTGTCGATCTGGAAGAAGGTCCGGACGCGAGGTTGTGTCCAAACAGGAGTCTCCAGACGCGCGTCTGGAGGAAAAGTGCTCTCTGGAACTTCTCTGCTGAGGTCCAGACGCCACCAGGTGTTGGTCCGGAGTAGCACTTTTGAGTGCGTCCGGAGCCACGTGGCGTCCTCTGGTGAAGGCGCGAAGAAGCCGTTTGAATCGGCAGGCGACCGGACGCGTGGCCATTGGTCCGGACGGTGCGTTGCGCACGTCCGGAGGTTGCGTCCGGAGTGGCAGACAAAGAGCTTGGCTCTAGGCTGGTGAAGGGTCCGGACGCGGCTAATGGTCCGGACCCCCTGTGAAAACAGCGTCCGGAGTGGACGCAGAGGCTCAGTTTGTGGGGCAAAACGGCTAGTGTTTGAGTGTGGGCTATATAAGGTGATATGGCCGGCCCTTGAGGTATTCTCTTGCACTCCTACCTCACTCATACACTTGTGCTTGCTTGAGATTGCTCCACCCACTCATCCTCTTGACATAATTGACATATTCATGAGAGATTGAGTGAATCCAAGTGCATTGCTCATTGATTGCATACTAGTGGCACTTGGTGATCGTCATCGTCGCGGGAGTTTTTGTTATTCTTAGAGGTTGCCACCTCCTAGATGGCTTTGAGCGACGAGGATCGTTGAGCGGAGGAAGGTGATTGTATCCGGCTCCGATCGGTGGATTGTGAGGGGTTCTTGAACCTTCCCCGCAGGAGTTCGCAAAAGGTATCTCTAGTGGATTGCTCGTAGCTTGTGGATCCCTATCTTGTGTTGGTTTTGCGGCATCCGGTGACGGGTTTGGCATGTGATGCCAATTAGCACGTAAACCTCCAAGTAGGTGTATCGCTACAACGAGGAGTAGCTTGTTGGCAAACAAGTGAACCTCGATAAAAAATCATTGTGTCATCTTGTCTCTACCGAGGATTCATATTGTGTTTGATTGGTTATCTCATTGGTATTCTCTTCACAACGGTATAACCTTCCTAACTCTAGCGTTGCACTTACATTCTTACATTCTTGCAAAGTAGAGATTCTAGATTAGCTTGTGTAGCTTAGTCTAGTAGCACTAGCTATCTAGCTCTTGCGTGTGACATAGGTTATATCTTGCTAGTAACTAGACTTGTGGTAGGTGGCTTGCCGACCCTAGTAGTGCTAGTACAAACTTGCTTTACGCCATGTTTTATTCTAACAAGTTTTCTTAGTGTTGTTGTAGAAATTTTTTAATAGGCTATTCACCCCCCTCTAGCCATATCTAGACCTTTCAAGTGGTATCGGAGTCGGTACACCGTTCTTACAAGGCTTAACATCCCACAGTGTTAAAATGGCTCAAATCAACAACACCAAGAGGCCACCCAAGTTTGATGGCACCAATTATAGCTATTGGAATGCATTGATGACCACCCATATCAAATCAATCAACCGGAAGATATGGTTGGTGGTTGACAAAAAGTTTGAGGTAGCTAATGAGGAGGCACCCACCGTGGCTGAAGAGGAGAAACTTCAAAACAATGACATTGCTTTGAGTGCCATCCATGAAGCCATCTCAAGAGAAGTATTTGAACAAATCAAGAACATTGAGAGAGCTCATGATGCATGGAAGAAGCTAGAAGAGTCATATGAAGGGACTCAATCCATGAAGGGGGCCAAGGCATACATCTTGAAGGAGAAGTTTGCAAGCTTCAAGATGAGAAGAAAGATGAGAAGAAAAAGAGTGTGGCATTCAAAGCCACATCATCATCAAGGGGCAAAGAGAATATCAAGTGTGATGATTCAAGCAATGATGAAAGCTCAAGCCAAAGTGATAATGATGAAGAAGAAATGGCTCTATTTGTCAAGAAATTTGGCAAGTTCATAAAAAACAAGGGCTATAGAGCAAGAAGGAAGAAGAGTTCACACAAGTTCAATGAGAAGGATAGAAGATGCTTCAAGTGCAATAGCAAGGATCATCTCATTGCGGATTTCCCTCATCATAGTGACAATGAAGATGAGAAGAAGGGCAAGAAGAAAGAGAAGAAAGAGAAGAAAGAGAACAAGATGTTCCTTAAGAAGAACAAGAAGGGAGGATCATATGTTGTTAATTGGGATAGTGATTCCTCAAGTGATGATGAGAAGAGATCAAGCAAGAAGAAGGCTCTTGCAAGTATTGCTATGAAGAACAAGATCTCTCTCTTTGACACTCCATCGACATGCTTCATGGCTCGGTCCACTAAGGTATAATCCGATGATGAGTGTGATTCTAGTGATGATGATGATGATGAACCCACTAAAGATGAACTAATTGAAATGTTGAAAGATGCTAAGACTCACTTTGACATCAAGAGAAAGGAGTGCAAAGCATTGCGGAAAGAGCTTCAAGCTCTCAAGCAATCCTTTGATGACCTAAATCGCTCTCATGAGAGGCTAGAGGATGCCCATGAGAAGCTTGGCAAAGCCCACTCTAAGATGAAAAAGCTCACTCATCTCTTGTTGAACAAAAGGAGAAAGAGCATGTTTCAACAAGTAACATGGGAACAACATGTGACATAATAAATGAATCTTTCTATGAACCCATCATCATCACTCCAACTAACCCTTCTTGTAGCACTTCTAACTCTATCTCTTCTACTAGTGATGGCTTCACTTGTGATGCTTCACTAATGGTTGAGAATGAGACCCTTAAGAAGGAGGTTGGTAAGCTCACTCTAGCCTTAGGCAATGCCTATGGTGGAGACGCCGCTTGCTTAAGTGATTGGGTAGCCAAAGGTTCTCCCTTTGCAAAGAGGGACTTGGCTATACCCCAAGAAAGGCAAGGCGGCCTTTGTGACTCCAAAGCCTCGCTTTGTGAAGAGCAATGGCCGGTTTTTCTCAAGTTGCAAGCAAGTAGGGCATGATGAGCAATATTGCAAACTAAATCTAAGCAAGATAAAATTTACAAGTGCATCTATTCGCTTTGATTCTAGTTATGTGCTTACCAAGGACAAGAAAGGTGTGATAGCTAAGTACATGGGTACACCCAATGAGAGCTCAAAGAAGAAAGCTATTTGGGTACCTAAGTCCTTAGTCACTAACTTTGGAGGACCCAAGCAAGTATGGGTACCTAGAAGAATTGAATTGTTTTGTAGGTCAATTATAAAGCCGGAGGGAGGCATTGTGTGCTTGATAGTGGGTGCACTCAACATATGACCGGAGATTCAAGAATCTTCAACTCTATCAAGCCAAATGATTGTAATGGGTTTGATTCTATCACATTTGGTGACAATGGCAAAGGCAAGGTCAAAGGGCTTGGTAAGATTGCGATATCCAATGACATGAGCATATCCAATGTGTTGCTAGTAGAGAGCTTAAACTTCAACTTGCTATCCATAGCTCAACTTTATGATCTTGGTTTCAAGTGCATATTTGGAGTTGATGATGTAGAGATCATAAGTGTATATGGCTCTAACTTGATATTCAAAGGCTTTAGATATGAGAATCTATACTTGGTTGATTTCAATGCTAGTGAAACTCAATTGTCAACTTCCTTGCTATCCAAATCTAGCATGGGTTGGTTATGGCATAGAAGGCTTGGTCATGTTGGTATGAGGCAATTGAACAAGTTAGTCAAGCATGATCTAGTTAGAGGCTTGAAGGATGTGGTCTTTGAGAAGGATTAACTATGTAGCTCTTGTCAAGCGGGCAAACAAGTTGGAAACACTCACCCTAGTAAGAGCATGATGAGTACTTGCAAACCATTTGAGCTCTTGCATATGGACTTGTTTGGACCAACCTCATACACAATTATTAGTGGAAACAAATATGGCTTTGTGATAGTTGATGACTTCACTAGATATACATGGGTATTCTTCTTGAGTGACAAGAGTGACACATTTGATACATTCAAGATCTTTGTCAATAGATGCCAAAATGAATTTGAAACAACTATCAAGAAAGTGAGAAGTGACAATGGTAGTGAGTTCAAGAACACAAGAGTTCATGAGCTATGTGATGAATATGGAATCAAACATCAATTCTCGGCCAAATATACACCTCAATCAAATGGGCTTGTTGAGAGGAAGAATAGGACACTCATTGATATGGTAAGATCTATGCTTAGTGAATACAATGTGAGTGATTCTTTTTGGGCCGAAGCTATCAACACAGGCTTGCTATTATAGCAACCGACTCTATTGCCACAAGATGCTTGAGAAGACACCTTATGAGCTATTGAATGGAAGAAAGCCAAATATTGCATACTTTAGAGTGTTTGGTTGCAAGTGCTATATCTTGAAGAAAGGTGCAAGATTGAGCAAATTTGAGAAGAAATGTGATGAAGGCTTCCTACCTGGTTACTCAACTACAAGAAAAGCATATAGAATATGGAATCTTACTCATGGCATAGTTGAGGAGGTACATGATGTAGAGTTTGATGAAACACAAGGCTCTCAAGATGAAAGTGACAATCATGATGATATGATAGGTGAACCATTGGCTAATGCAATGAAGAATATGGATATTGGGGACATTAGGCCGAGGCAAGTGGAGGAAGAGCAAGATAATGACTATCTAATGCATGCTCCATCCAATGAGCAATCCAATGACAATCAAGCTAGTTCATCCTCTCCAACTCTAGATCAACAAGAGGCTAGTTCATCATCTCAATCCAATGACCAACCAAGTACAAGCAATCAACTTCCAACACTCCAACCTACATCTATTGCAAGAGATCATCCTTTGGATCATATTATTGGATATATCACAAGAGGTGTGCAAACAAGCTCAAGATTGGCTTCATTTTGTGAACATTACTCCTTTGTGTCATCTATTGAGCTAACCAAGATTGAAGAGGCTTTGCAAGATATTGATTGGGTGAATGCTATGCATGAAGAGCTCAACAACTTCACTAAAAATCAAGTTTGGGAACTAGTTAAGAGACCAAAGAATCACAATATTATTGGCACAAGATGGGTCTTTCGCAACAAACATGATCAAGATGGCATAGTGGTGAGGAACAAAGCAAGACTAGTTGCACAAGGGTATACTCAAGTAGAGGGTCTTGACTTTGGAGAAACATATGCACCGGTGGCAAGGCTAAAAGCAATAAGGATTCTATTGGCTTATGCTTGTGCTCACAACATCAAGCTCTATCAAATGGATATCAAGAGTGCTTTTCTCAATGGGTACATCAATGAATTGGTATATGTTGAGCAACCACCTGGATTTGAAGATGATAAGAAATTCAACCATGTGTACAAGCTAAGAAAGGCATTGTATGGTTTGAAGCAAGCACCTAGAGCATGGTATGGGAGGTTGAGGGATTTTCTCCTCTCTAAGGGATTCATTATGGGTAAGGTTGACACTACCCTCTTCACCAAGAAGATTGGCAAGGACTTGTTTGTGTTGCAAATCTATGTGGATGACATTATCTTTGGATCAACCAATCAAGAGTTTTGTGAAGAGTTCGGCAACATGATGGCTAATGAGTTTGAGATGTCCATGCTGGGTGAACTTAGTTACTTCCTTGGTCTTCAAGTCAAGCAAATGAAGAATGGCACATTTGTAAGTCAAGTCAGGTATATCAAGGATATGCTCAAGAAGTTCAATCTAGATGAAGCAAAGTCAATTAGCACACCAATGGGAACAAATGGTAACTTGGATAGTGATGCTAGTGGAAACATGGTAGATCAAAATCTATATAGATCAATGATTGGTAGCTTGCTCTATGTGACCGCATCAAGACCAGATCTAATGTTTAGTGTATGCATGAGTGCAAGGTTTCAAGCTTCTCCAAGAGAGAGTCATTTGAAGGCCACAAAGAGGATATTGAGATATTGGAAGCATACACCAAATGTTGGATTGTGGTATCCTAAAGGATCAAACTTTGAGTTAATTGGATACTCCGACTCGGATTATGCGGGTTGCAAGATAGAAAGGCAGAGCATATCGGGCACATGTCAATTGCTTGGAAGATCACTTGTCTCATGGTCATCAAAGAAGCAAAATAGTGTGGCACTCTCTACCGCCGAAGCCGAATATATTAGTGCGGGGAGTTGTTGTGCACAAATATTTTGGATGAAAGCTACTTTGAATGATTTTGGGGTCAAATTCAAGAAGGTGTCATTGCTATGTGATAATGAAAGTGCAATCAAGCTAACCAACAACCCAATTCAACACTCAAGAACAAAGCATATTGATGTTCGTCACCATTTCATTAGAGATCATCAATTGAAAGGGGACATTTCAATAAAGAGTGTGGGCACCGATGATCAATTGGCTGATATCTTGACCAAGCCACTAGATGAGAAAAGGTTTTGCAAGCTAAGGAATGAGTTGAACATACTTGATTTCTCCAACATGAGTTGATGCACCCCCGCTTATATGACATGCCTCTACTCCAACAAAGCAAGGTACAAGTTGATTTGAGAGCATTCATGCATACTTTGCTAGGACTTGTGTAGAGCATATAGACATCACTCATGCTTCTAGGCTCATTCATGAAAACCAAAATGAGTTTGATGCTTATATGGTGCCACTATTGCTTCTATGACTTGACATGATCTAGTAGTAGCATATGACATGTTGATGGGCTTGCAATCCTAGTATTTGATCTATGTCTATAAGCTTACGTGTTTAATTCAACATAGGCAAGATAACCATCTTTGTATGTGTGAACAAGCTTGTCTATGGTTTAAACCAA
Source organism: Microstegium vimineum (assembly GCA_022036555.1). Taxonomy (NCBI): domain Eukaryota; kingdom Viridiplantae; phylum Streptophyta; class Magnoliopsida; order Poales; family Poaceae; genus Microstegium; species Microstegium vimineum. The sequence goes on from CM039134.1 coordinate 28,391,761, forward strand.
ATTAAACATCTTGGGCAAATAGCTTAGTTCAAACCAAAGTTGAAAAATCTTTCACCCTATCTCACACTAAGGGGGAGTAAAACTTGAATATCTATAATTGGTCCCACCTTTTTGTGTCAATTGGATGAAAAAGGGGGAGAAATTGTGGAAAGATATAAAATTTGACCAAAAGGGGAGCTTTGTGTAAGGGGGAGAAATTGAAAGATAAAAGGAAGAAAATGAAAAATCAATTTTGAAAATGAGGACACACAAATAGGGGGAGCAAGCTCATGAACACTTTGTTGCATTTGAATGCATTTGAATGTTTGCATCCTCATATGTATTGTTGCACAAGTACTTAAAATTCAAATATTCATGCTTGTGTGGTGCTTGCTAGTGATTCAAAATGAATGATGATTGATCAACTAGCATGCATAGGTGGTAAGCTAGATGAGTGTGCCTTTCAAGTAAGTATTTAGAAACCTTACTCTTAAATGTTGATTTCACGGGGTTTCTAGCTTTGACTTGATTTCTAGCTTATCATGGTGCTAAGGGTGATTCAAATTCCGCACTCCGATGGTATCACGCTTCAAAGGTCTACTTTTAAACCTTAGCATCATTTGGTAGCTATTTACTTTCCCACATTGTCTATCCATGCATATGTGCTAAACTTGAACCAAACTCTAGAAGCACATATGTAGGGGGGGCTAATAACTACCAAACCAAATTTGTGTGACTTGTCCAAAATTTAAAATCCTTGATCAAAATGCTTGGACAAGCTACTCAAGTTCAAAATGATTATATTTCATATCTTATTGGAAAGGTTGTCATCAATTACCAAAAAGGGGGAGATTGAGAGTCCCCATGTGTTTGGTTTTGAGTAATTGATGAAACCTACCTAAGTACTAACCTTGATCTCTAAGTGTGAATCCTGAAATAGGTTGGTACATGCCATGTGATGGAGCAAGGTGAATCAAGGTGATGATTGCAAGGCTCTAGCATGGTGGTGCAAAAGAAAATGGTGTGAAGGCAAAGGTGATAATAGGAAGATTTTTCGGTTTGATGATCAAGGCACCATAGAGGGTGTGATCACATTTAAGATAGATAGCCGTACTATCAAGGAGGGAGCTCTTGTGTTTGATTACGGTTATCATGTGCCACTAGGTTCTTTGTATTGCATATAAAATCAAATGAACTAGTGAGAACAACCAACTAATTCCAAGATAATTGTGAACTAAAAGCTAACACACGTGCACAAGTGTTGAGATCACTTAGTGTTAGCCCTTGGAAGCTTGGAAGAAAGTTGGAGGCAGTTTGGACTAAGTTTGGAGGTCAGGACACTAGGGTTTGGATGTGTCCGGACTTTCGCATATGCGTCCGAACACATACCCTAGGCAGTTTTTGCTGTGGTCAGAGATCCAGACGCTGTTGCGTGTCCGGATGCTGACTCCGGACGTGCGTCCGGAGTGACGTTGCTCTCTGTTGCTTTCTGTGTCGATCTGGAAGAAGGTCCGGATGCTAGGTTGTGTCCGGACAGGAGTCTCCGGACGCGCGTTCGGAGGAAAAGTGCTCTCTGGAACCTCTCTGCTGAGGTCCGGACGCCACCAGGTGTTGGTCCGGAGTAGCACTTTTGAGTGCGTCCGGAGCCACGTGGCGTCCTCTGGCGAAGGCGTGAAGAAGCCGTTTGAATCGGCAGGCGACCGGACGCGTGGCCATTGGTCCGGACGACGCGTTGCGCGCATCCGGAGGCTGCGTCCGGAGTGGCAGACAAAGAGCTTGGCTCTCGGCTGGTGAAGGGTCCGGACGCGGCTGATGGTCTGGACCCCCTGTGAAAACAGCGTCCGGAGTGGACGTAGAGGCTCAGTTTGTGGGTCAAAACGGCTAGTGTTTGAGTGTGGGCTATATAAGGTAATATGGCCGACGCTTGGGGTATTCTCTTGCTCTCCTACTTCACTCATACACTTGTGCTTACTTAAGATTGCTCCACTCACTCATCCTCTTGACATAATTGACATATTCATGAGAGATTGAGTGAATCCAAGTGCATTGCTCATTGATTGCATACTAGTGGCATTTGGTGATCGTCGTCATCGTGGGAGTTCTTGTTATTCTTGGAGGTTGCCACCTCCTAGACGGCTTGGAGCGACGAGGATCGTTGAGCGGAGGAAGGTGATTGTCTCCGGCTCCGATCGGTGGATTGTGGGGGTTCTTGAACCTTCCCCGCGAGAGTTCGCAAAAGGTATCTCTAGTGGATTGCTCGTAGCTTGTGGATCCCTATCTTGTGTTGGTTTTGCGGCACCCGGTGACGGGTTTGGCATGTGATGCCAATTAGCGCGTAAACCTCCAAGTAGGTGTATCGCTACAACGAGGAGTAGCTTGTTGGCAAACAAGTGAACCTCGGTAAAAAATTATTGTGTCATCTTGTCTCTACCGAGGATTCATATTGTGTTTGATTGGTTATCTCATTGGTATTCTCTTCACGGCGGTATAACCTTCCTAACTCTAGCTTTGCACTTACATTCTTGCAAAGTAGAGATTCTAGATTAGCTTGTATAGCTTAGTCTAGTAGCACTAGCTATCTAGCTCTTGCGTGTGACATAGGTTATATCTTGCTAGTAACTAGACTTGTGGTAGGTGGCTTGCCGACCCTAGTAGTGCTAGTGCAAACTTGCTTTACGCCGTGTTTTATTCTAACAAGTTTGCTTAGTGTTATTGTAGAAATTTTTTAATAGGCTATTCACCCCCCCTCTAGCCACATCTAGACCTTTCAATCTTGCTATAACCGAGCCAACATTGTTACAACACTTTTATGACGGTCTTAGCAAAGATTCTGCACAACTTCTTGACATGACTTCTAGGGGAGCCTTCCTAAGTTTGCCTGTTAGTGAAGGGAAGAGTCTTCTCATGAAGATTCTTGAAAACACCCCCTACATTAACGTTTATGATGAAGGACCCATAGAAGGAGAAAAACTAGTCCCTAGAAAAGAAATCTCGATAGCCGAATCACCACCACTCCCATCCAAAGATTCTGCCATCGATCCCGAACCACAAAAACCACAAATCTCGAAGGAAGAGGAAATCTAACACCTAAACCATTCCTTCAAGTTCAAGACCAACCTCTCCTCTGATCTTGCTGGTTTTGGGAATGCCCAAAATTATCCTTTCCTAAAGAGACCTTCTAAGAAACATCTCTCTAGACCTCTCAGGAAGGAATCTCTTTGGAAACCTCCCACAGCAACATCATCATGCGCCTCGACTTCCCACATGGCACATCAGGAAAAGCTTTGGATTCCTGATAAAGAACATCGAGTGAGCATATAGAATGAGAACTAAAGTGTTTAGAAGCCAAATCTATCCTCTCTTTCTCTATGCCCACATTTGACTTATCCAACGAACCCATCCTAAACCCGTCCTTGATCCTGATGATCCCCCATGTGTTCCTTCATTCAAGTCTTATGATGACCCACTTAATGACTATGGGAATTCATTAAGACACCCGAGGTATGGAAGTCATGAGGGCCATAAATCTAACCAAGATGAGCATAGTCAATGGTTAGAGCCTTTATCTACCGCTGTAAGCCAAGAATGGTTGGATGAGGCCGAATCTTCAAAAGAAGTCATTAAAATGCCCACACACATGAGGAGAATATCCTATCAAGTGTTGGGCATTGATGGTGACATTTGCTACGATCCTAGACTCAGGATCAACATGCTTCCTCATTTCCATGTTCCAACACCATCAAAGGATCATCTATCCCAATCACAAAAACACCTTAGACTCCCCAATGGTCAAGTCCTTGATTGTTTAGGAGTCCTTCATGATTTCTTGCGGTGGTTGATGATCTCAAGATCTTTCTAGATTTCCATATCTTTGACCTTCCTGGACTTTCCTTTCATCTCACCTTTATCGGAAGGCCAATCATAAGAATCTTGGAGAACATAATAGGAAATGAGAAGCTTGGTCATAGAATAGGTGAAGATTATCTACCCGTTTGGTCTTCCCGACCTCCCATCAAAGGGTTAGAATCCAAACCAGTTCTTGATCCAAGGGGTGAGCTAATGTCAATCTCGCCAATAGCCATGACCCATTCAAGCCTTGAGAATGACTTGAAATGTCATGAGAAAGAAAGTGCTCACCCACTCCTTGAAAGGGAGAATGATGTAAATGAGCATGAAAGTTATTCCCCGATCTTCCAATCAAATCCATGCTCAAATGAGAAATCTCCCAAATCAATCCTTCCCTCTACCATCACTACACTCATGACCTACAACCTCTTCATGCTTCTGGTTTCTAAAATCTTTGCAAGGTTGGTTGTAGATGTGTTTGTCTACCATAAATTTTGCAAATCTCATAGTGGTTTTGGTCTTGAGGATAGGTTCGAAAATGTTGGAGTTGAAGGGGAAACCGCTTCACCAACATGAGTTGTGCTTGAAGGTTTCCCAAAGACAAGCTTGTGTCTTAAAAATAAGCACTTTCGGGAGATAACCCGAGCCTTCTTCTTTTCTATTGTAAGTTCAGCACTTGCAAATGATTCTTCTGAGTTCTTTATAGCATTTAATACTCTACTTCTGGCATAACTGTTATACATCTTTTCACGCTTGTTCATCACTTTACTTTAAGTAGAGTGCTTTAACCTTAAAGCTTGGGTTAAAGTAGTAAGAATAGTGTAGATGTGGTGTCTAGACTAGATCTTGTCTTTGTAAACCGCTTATCGCACGGATTGTTTGTGGTAGCTAGTAGGTAGTGACAGCCCTATCTAGTCCTCGTATTCCACCACGTGTGTAAGATAAGTTCTTAAAAGGTAGGGCCTCAATACAACATGATGGCGCGGTCCGGTTAGAGTTTTGCCCTCTTTCTGATCTATCCCATCGCTTACTGCAAGAGAAGGGCTGATAAAGCCAGTATAACCAGCTATACCTTGTTAGATATCTTTGTTATATCGAACCTCTCAATCCAATTATCATAGTCTCCCTTGATCCATCATAGGACATATCCATAATCCTTGTTAACTCACTTCTCGTTCCCTGTGGAAAATACGATACCTGGAATACTCTCGGTGAAAGCTACACTTGACAACCGTACGCTTGCGGTCTTCTATCCGTTTGACACCTTTGGTGTCAACATGCACCACCGTCCGATGCTACTTAAACACCTCAAACTTCACCAAATCGAATTCCGTCAAATATGGAAATTGTTCTAAGCTGTCTTAGGGTCAACCTAGGCTCACTTAGGGCTATGTAGGACAAGTGTGTACCACACCTACTCTATGAGACTCACCTAAGTCAAGCTACTCATTCTAACGCCCCTTAATAGTACGATCAAAGGTTAAACAAAGACCTAATCTACTCTAAGTGTCCTTCAACTCCCTTGACACTTATACCTAGACTATCCACCGTCTTCGTCTCCATCCTTTGAAATCCGAAACGATATCCATCTTGGGGCACTAGAATTCCATTGGTTGCCCATTCATTTACCGTCATCATGACCTAACTTTCTAATTGCATTTGCAAAACACATGTTAGTCCTAATAACCTTACATTATCATTAATCAACGAAACCATGGAACATAGATGCTTTCAAGCATCGGCATGTCAGCGTCCACGCCACCATGCCATGGCACGGTGATGCCACGTCACCATGGCTCTGCGCCATGGCAATAGGCATGGTTAAAAGTGTTAGTTTTAAAAAATACAATATTAGATTTAACATTAGTTTAAAAAAGTGTTAAAAAATATCGGGTTGAATGCTTTCAATATTGAAGCACTAGAAGTGCTCCTCCCGACCCTCAGAAGAGGATCATGCTGGCAACAATGCAGATGCAAGGCAACTTCTTAGGTTGCATTGCTACCCAAATCTTGGTTGTCTAATGTTGAAACTTGAATGTGTAAGCCAGTACGGTTTAGTTGTAAACTATAATTCTGTAGATCCTCTAGGGCACTTTTCAGCAACTCTTATGGCTCTTTCCAGCAGCATGTTGTTTGTACCTTACAGTGATGCGTCATATTCGACAAAAAAAAAAAAATCTGCTTGTGTTACACGAGGCGAGGCCTCTGACCGCCTGAGTCGTTCGCATGTTCATTGCACTGCTGTGCATCATGGGTGAACGTCTACCTGTAAGAAGGACAGGCTCGGCCTAGCTATAATTGCACTGCACGGCCGGCCTCTCTATCAGAGGCTGCTTGAAATAAGCATCAGCGGCCCTGGACCTGTCTCCAGCTCAAGACGGCCAGCAGAGAAAACAGCTGAGCTGACTGTGTGGATCTCATCCATATTGTACGTCCTGTTTGGATCTACAGCTTCGCTTCTCTGTGTGCCTGCTGCTATCAGCCAGAGCTTCCATGGATTCCACCCTCTTCATCATCGGCGTTATAGGCAACATCATCTCAGTTCTAGTCTTCATATCTCCTATGTAAGTGTCGTCAATTGGTATATAGTTTCCCTGTCGTCGTTGTTGCTAGCTGCAAATTAAAAGCTTTGTTTCCCAACATACGGCCGGGCTGGCACCACCATGCATATATCGCAGCAAGACGTTCTGGAGGATCGTGCGGAGCGGGTCGACGGAGGAGTTCGAGCCGGCGCCGTACGTGTTCACGCTGCTCAACGCGCTGCTGTGGCTCTACTACGGCGTCACCAAGCCTGACGGCCTCCTCGTCGCCACCGTCAATGGCTTTGGGGCTGTCATGGAGGCCATCTACGTCGTCCTCTTCATCGTCTACGCCGCCAATCATGCCACAAGGGTGAGCAATATTATTATTCCTGGGGGATCATCATACTTAACACCTAGCATTTCGTTCTCTGGCCGTACGTGTTCAGTTCGCTCACAGTCCGTTGCTTTTTGCTTCCTATATGTACTCAATTCATAAAGCATAATTGTTTCTTCAAGCGCTACTTCAATCTCATATGCTGCTATGCATACCAAATAGATGGGAGCTTAAAGCAGTGTGAACCTTTAATTTGCTTTAAAACAATAATGGAATGTTTGGTTTCAAAACCCCTTCTAGCTAAATGAGGCTTTGTGCATGAGTTCATCCGATGAATTCTAGTAAAATCTCCTCACTTCTTATGCTTATACTAGTTATCAGCTAATGGGACATGAGGTAGTGGAGAATCAAACGATTCCATTCCACAAAATCAAATAAAAAAGTGAGGAGACCTCATTAGTTTTTTTTTCTTTTTTTTTAAAAAAAAAACAAACACACCCTAAGAAAAGCATCCTCTACTTCTTCTTATTAGTTAGTTGCTTTATTGCAAGTATAATTATGCAGGTTAAGACAGCAAAGCTGACAGCAGCGTTGGACATTGGTGGCTTTGGAGTTGTGTTTGCGGTCACCACATTCGCCATCAATGAATTGGACTTGAGAATCATGGTGATAGGAATGATATGTGCCTGCCTCAATGTGCTCATGTACGGGTCGCCCCTTGCTGCCATGGTAAGTTTTTCCTCGCATATTTCTATAATAGTATAATAATTAATTAATGCTCTACGCTTCCCCTTTTAATAATGCATGATGGAGTATTTGCTTGCCTGCCGTACGTGGATTTTGAGATGCACCTTTTTCTTTCATTTCTCTTTGTAGTTAAGGCTGTGTGTACGTCCATGAAACATCACAATCTTTTACAATGATGATAGGTAAATTTAATTTATGACCGGCTAAATTTAAACTTTGGAAAAGGAAAACTGCTAATGGGCAAGCAAAGGTTATGGAAGATGACATTGACCAAACAAATTATTTGCCATGTGATGGCAAATATATAAGTGACCCGATCGATGACCTAATACATATTTTATAATATTCATGGCACATGCCCCATAGACAAATTAATATAAGTGTATAGTTCAAGTTTGGATATATATATATATATATATATATATATATATATATATATATGAGAATGAAAATAAAGCTCCTCAAGATATTTTTCATTAAGCAATCCATTTGTGTTCACAATTGATCGACGCTAAAATAATTGATGTTTATAATGGACAGACAGCTTGTGGGGCAATTATTTTTTGTTGTGTTGTCCCTTTCATGATTATTTATTAAATAAGCACAAAGTCCAAACAAAAATTAAAAGACATGTGCCCCAGAAATCAGGGATAGTGACATATTCTGGAAATAGTTCATATTTGTTCTAGGGAGAATCGTGTATCACGGATAGTATTGTACAATAAAGCAATATGATGTAGTATGTGGGTCCTCAATCTGCCCCTGTGTGCTTTTCTCTATTTGTTTTAGCAGATCCTCGATCCACTTCCACAGTTCCACTTGCAATAAACTGTACGTAAAATTGATATAATAACATTAATATATATTATATACCTCAACGAATCATTTCTAAAAAAAAATTATATAGGTCTAAAAGTAAATTTACATTCCTGTACGTGTAGCTAATTGTGGGGCATGTGCACGCCTATAGCGTATAACGACCATGCCAAATCGAATTGGCCCCTCTGCCTTTACTACTAGTTAGAATGATATGAAACAATTTCCACAGGTATAGTTAGAGGTCCAAATTCTGAAACAAGAAACTAATGATAGTTTACAAAGCTGTTAATAAATAAAATAAAATTAAAAATATTTAGATTTTTAATTTGAAATAAAATGAGAACATTACGATCATGTTCGTTTTGCTAAAATTTAACTTATATTAGAGATTTGTTGTGAGAGGAAACACTAATCATCTTTGAAAAGACTTATAACAGTCTTCATATTAATTACAGGCATCATAAATAGTTCTAAACTGCGCTTTCGTGTGAGATAAGCAAGATTGGTCAACTTGCAGTTCCACTTTCTTGTACGGTATCTATTTCTTGCAAAATCAAGTTTGTCGTAAGATTATTTTATCGTTTAAGATTATTAGCTGCTTATTGGTTCACTTGGCAGTTAACGGGGTACAGTCTGTCACAGAATTAAATAATCATCATACAAGGAACACGCGTTATCCCTATATATGATTCTTTATTTGATTCTACATCACATGTCGTGCAAGAATAGTACCTATTTAAAATATATATACACATTGTTACGACCAGTCCAATATCAATAGTCTCTCTATTTCTTTTTAAGTGTCAGTCAAACTTTTTTAGTATATCTAAATTTATCAAAAATATTAGTCGTATTTATATTTTAAATAATTGTATTATAAAAATAGACTTAGTGATTTAATAATACTAATTATGCATCATAATTATTACTATTTTATATTTATTTGATAAAATTTATGTAAATTTGACTTATATGGGGGAGTGAGAACGGAAGTGAAAAGAAAGCATCCTCGATGTTGCTTGGATTAACCGAGAAGCACGTGTGTAAAATGGGTAGTATTTTATTTTAGGCTTGTTTAGATGCATATGTATCATTCTCAAACCACATATGTTAGTGTGTATTTGAACTAATATCTACTCTAATTCATGTGATTTAAGTAAATAATATATGTGCATCTAACCAAAGCTCAGTGGTACGGCGAGTGCACGACATGTCATTATGTCCCCCTTACAGATTCCAAACCCTTTTGTTTAGGTGGTGTTTGGTTTCTCAGCGCTAAAGTTTAGACTCGTCACATCGAATATTTAGACACATGCACGAAGTATTAAATATAGACTATTTACGAAACTAATTTGTCAGCCGGAGACTATTTCGTGAGACGAATCTATTAAACATATTTAGTCTATGATTTGACAATGTAGTGCTACAGTAAACATGTGGTAATGATGGATTAATTAAGCTTAATAGTTTCATCTCGCTAATTAGTTTACTCTTATATAATTAGTTTTTTAATTTGTTCATATTTAATCCTCCTAATTATTATCTAAATGTTCGATGTGACAGAGTCTAAACTTTAGACGTCGATCCAAACACCACCTTAGATTACGGAGGGCATCGCGACATGCCATCGTGTCCATGACAGGCCTGACATTCTAGGTCCTGTTCTTGTGGCATGTTGGCCTCGTTGGACGGGGTTCGCTCTCTGAATTTTCTGATTGGTTCCATCGAAAGCGAAACCTTGCGTTCACGTGCGCCAAATTCAGCCAGATCACCCCGTCCCTTCCCAGGGTCATGACACCTAGTACTGTTGCTTCACGTGAGTTGATTAATAATTTAGTACGTAGTACTTTCTTGCAAATTACACAGTACAGACCTTTAGAGCGTCTCCATGTGACAAATTGCTTACTACTAAAAAAAATAACACCATTGAATTCTAAAAGAAACATAAGCAACCCAAAAGTTGAATACTTCAATCCAAATAAGTTGATTCCAGCTTAAGGAACCTAACCATCTTGGCATGAGTGTTGATGAATACTTGGTTTTAGGGAATAATCAAACAAGATCGCATACGAGACACAGATTTTACGTGAAAAACCCTTGCGGGAAAAACCATGGACGCCAACCGGCGATCTCCACTATATGATGAGAGTTTACAGAACGCAAGGAATATGAGTTATTTCTGGTAACCCTTCCTGTAGAGCTTACAAGATGCATTTATAGGGTGGACTGACTACAGTCCAACACGGAAACAAATCCGTTAATAAACATAACCCGAACCGTAGGCCCTCCAGGCGTCCCCACAAGACTCACGTTATAATTCGGATCATATTACAACAAACTCCACCTTGAGACGAATTCCATCTTGTAGCAAATGAAGTATCATCAATCAACTCACTTCAATAATAAATAATCACCGGCGTCAAAAACCACTAGGACTTAAACTGTAATACCAACTAAGCGTGAGCATAGCTCAAACTTAGCTCCAAGAACAGACTTTGTCAACATATCAGCGGGATTATCATGAGTACTTATCTTGCATACCTTCACATCACCTTCAGCAATAACATCTCGAATAAAATGATATCTCATATTGATGTGCTTAGTCCTTTCATGAAACATCTGATCTTTAGTCAGACAAATAACACTCTGGCTATCACAATGTATAGTAGTGCAAGAAGTAACCCCGCAAAGTTCAGAGTATAAACCTCTCAACCAAATAGCTTCCTTACAAGCTTCAGAAATAGCCATATATTCAGCTTCTGTAGTAGACATAGCAACAGTAGTCTGCAAACTTACTTTCCAGCTAACAGCACAACCACCAATGGTGAAAACATAACCCGTGAGAGAACTCCTCTTATTCAAATCACCAGCATAATCAGAATCAACATAACCAACAAGTCCATCTCTAGATTTTCCAAATTGCAAAAAGGCACTAGACGTACCTCGCAAATATCTGAAAATCCATTGAACAACCCTCCAATGCTCCTTACCAGGATTAGCCATGAATCTACTGACAACACTCAATGCTTGAGATAAATCAGGACGAGAACAAACCATGGCATACATAAGAGAACCAACTGCACTGGAATATGGAACTCTAGACATATACTCAATATCAATATCTGACTCTGGACATAAAGCTGAGGATAATCTAAAATGTGTAGCTAATGGAGTACTCACTGGTTTTGCATTATGCATATTGAAACGACGAAGAACCTTTTCAATATAACCCCGTTGACTAAGGTATAACTTACCAGATTTTCTATCTCTAGTAATTTCCATACCAAGAATTTTCTTAGCTTCACCTAAGTCCTTCATCTCAAATTCTTTACTCAATTGTGCCTTCAATTTAGCTATTTCTGATTTTTCTTTAGCAGCAATCAACATATCATCAACATAAAGAAGCAAATAAATAGTTGAACCATTAACAATCTTCAAGTAAACACAGTTATCATAATCAGGCCGCTTAAAACCACGAGAGAGCATAAAAGAGTCAAATCTCTTGTACCATTGCCTAGGAGATTGCTTTAAACCATAAAGCGATTTCTTTAACTTGCAAACAAGGTTTTCTTTTCCAGGATTAACAAAATCTTCAGGTTCGCTCATATAAATGTCTTTTTCCAACTCCCCATGTAAGAATGCAGTTTTATTATCAAGTTTCTCAAGTTCATAATCATGCATGGCAACAATACTAAGCAAAGTACGAATAGAACTATGCTTAACAACTGGGAAAAAGACATCATTAAAATCAATACCTGAAATTTGGCTATAACCCTTAGCAACCAACCTTGCTTTATACCTTGCTGGCTCATTTGGAGAAATACCCTCTTTTCTTTTGAAAATCCATTTACAACGGACAGGCTTCTTATCCTTAGGCAATCTTACTAAATCCCAAGTACCATTCTTTTCAAGGGACTCTATCTCATCTTGCATAGCGGTCATCCAATTGTTGCGATCAATAGAAATAATAGCCTCAAAATAATTAGAAGGTTCTGAATTACCTTCAATATCTTCTGCATCACTCATAACATAAGCAACATTGCATTCTTCAATATACCTTTTGACAGGTTTGGGCTGCCTTCTAACTCTGTCAGCAACAATATAATGTTGTGGAGACTGCACAACTGGAGAAGAATGCTCAACAACAGAAGAATCATCAACAATTGGAGAAATTTCAGCAATAGGTGCATCTTGCACAGCAATATTATCAACATTTGGTGCATCAATCAAGTGTTCCACCTGCACACTTATTTTCTCTCCCTCAACAGGAGCATCAACAGATAGGTTGTCATAATACATAGCAGATTCATTAAAGATAACATTTCTGCTAAGCACAACCTTACGAGTTTGGGGATTCCATAATTTATAACCGTTAACACTAGATTGATAACCAAGAAATATGCATTTAACAACTATAGGCTCCAATTTACCATTATCAACATGAGCATAGGCAGAACAACCAAAAACTCTCAATTGCGAATAATCAGCTAGAGAACCAGACCATACCTCAATTGGAGTTTTCTTATCAAGAAGAATACATGGTGAAAAATTAATAAGATAGCAAGTAGTAGAAGCAACTTCAGCCAAAAAACACCTATTCAAATCTGAATTTGACAACATGCAACGGACTCTAGAGATGATAGTTCTGTTCATACGCTCAGCCACACCATTCTGTTGAGGCGTATAAGGAATAGTGTAATGCCTAACAATGCCTTGAGACTTGCAATATGCATTAAACTCATTAGAACAGAATCTCATCCCATTATCAGTGCGAAGCTTTTTAACTTTCTTCTCAGTTTGATTTTCAATCATAACTTTCTACTCTTTAAATGCTGAAAATACTTCTGATTTATACTTTAAGAAATAAGGTCATACCTTACGAGAATAATCATCAATGATTATCAACATATAACGGGAACCACCAATAGAAGGCTTGCGAGACGGTCTCCATAAATCAGAATGTGCATAATCAAAAATATCTTTACTTTTATTAGTAGAGGTATTGAAAGACACCCTCTTGTATTTTCCAAAAATACAATGCTCACAAAATTTCAACTTACTGATGCTATGTTGATTAAGAAGTCCTCTCTTACACAATTCATGCAAGCCTTTCTCACTTATATGTCTAATACGCATATGCCAAAAATTAGTAACATCAGAATTAGATGAATCAGAAATTACAGCAGCATCACCTGTAATTGTAGTACCACGAAGACGGTACAAATTTGGAGATTTCAATCCACCTTTCATCACAATAAGAGAACCTTTTGACACCTTTAAAACTCCATCTCCACCGGAGTACTTGTACCCTTTACTATCAAGAGTACTGAGAGAAATAAGATTCTTGCTCATAGCTGGAACACGCCTCACATCAGTAAGAGTTCTGACAATACCATCATACATCTTAATCTGAATAGATCCAATACCAACAATATTACGTGGACTGTCATCACCCAATCTGACAGAAGCTCCACCTTGGAGAGAATCATAGGTGACAAATCAATCTCTATTAATGCATATATGAAATGAAGCAACGGAATCAAGAATCCATTCATCACCACTATTAGCACATCCAGCAAAAGCAACAAGCGAATCACCATCAGAATAATCTGCCTTAGAAGCAGCAACAGAAGCATTACCTTCCTCATTAGATTTACCTTTCTCTTTGTATGTGCCAGTTCTCTTCTCTTTATTCTTCAATTTATAACATTCATCGATAAAGTGATTATCCTTCTTGCAGTACTTGCAAAATTTATCTCCCTTGCTTCGAGATTTTGATCGGCCTCTAAAATCATTGGAACTTTTGTCTCTATTGCTACTCTTGGATTTATTTTCTGTCCTCCCACGATCAGGCAACGCTTCTCCATTGGAAGCAGAACCTTCAGAAGACACCATCAATTTCATTTTTTCTTTGGCATGCAACGTCTCAGAAACTTCATCAAGAGTTAGAGTATCATGGCTATATAATAGCGTATCTCTGAAGTTTGCATAAAAACTAGGCAAAGAGCACAAAAGAATAAGACCCAAATCCTCATCATCATATTTTACCTCCATAGCTTTTAGATCAGAAACGATTTCCTTGAAGGTCGTAAGATGGCTAATCACAGAACCACCTTCTTGCAACTTGTGCGTATACAACTTCATCTTCATATGCATTTTGCTTGTCAAATCCTTAGACATGCAAATCGACTCTGACTTAAGCCATAAAGCAGCTACAGTTTTCTTCTGCAGACAATCTTGCAAAATATTATTTGAAAGATGAAGTTGAATTTGAGTCAAGGCCTTATGATCATTTCTCATCTCATCAGCGGTCCAAGACTTTGAATCCTTGTTACTGAATTTATCAAGAGCATCATCCATATCAACCTGTGTAAGAATAGCCCGCCTCATCTTGACTTGCCAGAGAGCGAACCTCGTATCACGATCGAGAGGTGGAAGATCATATTTCACTGTAGACATGGTGAAGAAATAACGACAACAACCAGAAAAATAATAATCTGTAGAAATCTAGGTATTAATTTGAGTAACCCTAGCAGAACCTGCAGCCTGTGTACACGATTCGTGTGCCTTCAGCAAAAACAATTGCTGGAGTATTCTTCTGGTACAGAACCTGTGTGCGTGTAGCAATTTGATACAAATTTTCTCCACCACACGAATAGCTGAGAGAGCAGATGACGCCTCCTTTTTCTCAATCCACGAGCAATCCACGAGCAGCAACAGGATTTTCACCACCGGATGACAGCACAACGTGATGATCTCCTCGAGCCACGTGAAGAGGATGTTCACCGCACCAACGGAGCAGCAACAGCAGAATGATTTTTTTTTCTGATCACAGCCACGAACGACGCTTTGTAATTGACGACGGCGTCTGCTCCGTTTCGATCTCCACGAAAGAACTCCGCCTTGGACTCGATGCGGACACGTCGAGTCACCGTCTCGACACGGCAAGGAAGAAACTCGACGCAGATGAATTCCGGAGGCGGCGGCGACGCCGCAATGAAATCAGGGACTTCAACCCTAATTTTTTTTCAATCTAATCTCGTGTCAGGCTCTAGATACCACTTGTTTTTTTTACGATCATTAGATATCACTTGTTAGGAAATAATCAAACAAGATCACACACGAGACACAGATTTTACGTGGAAAACCCTTGCGGGAAAAACCACGGGCGCCAACCGGCGACTCCAGTATATGATGAGAGTTTACAGAACACAGGGAATATAAGTTATTTCTGGTAACCCTTCCCATGCAGCTTACAAGA
Organism: Microstegium vimineum; assembly: GCA_022036555.1. Lineage (NCBI taxonomy): Eukaryota > Viridiplantae > Streptophyta > Magnoliopsida > Poales > Poaceae > Microstegium > Microstegium vimineum. The sequence continues at coordinate 28,407,269 of CM039134.1, forward strand.
TGTATTTATAGGGTGGACTGACTGTAATCCAACACAGAAACAAATCCGCTAATAAACATAACCCGAACCGTGGGCCCTTCAGGCGTCCCCACAAGACTCACGTTATAATTCAGATCATATTCCAATACTTGGAGCGTGAATCATTGTTTGGTTTTACCCAACTAAAGTTTAGCTAGCTAAAATTTCACAACTAAACTTTATCTAGTTAAAAATTCTTTCACCTAAATTTTAGATGGGCCGTTTAGATCCTCTAGCTAATACGCGCAGCGAAACTTTAGCTATGTTTAGTTAGGGCTGGTCCCTAGCTGGGTTGTTTGGAACGTATACGGTATAATACAAGACAAAATTACTCAGCAGTGTAAGGGATGCATGCCTAGTATAACCAGCATCTCATTTTTACCCCAATTTCCTTAGGTCGTCCTCTCATTGTACTTACATTTGCAGCAACACAATACTAGTAATAAGGTAATATTCAACAAAATGTATTTGTATGAATAATTAATGTGCATGGTGGCGTACAGAAAACGGTGATCACCACCAAGAGCGTTGAGTTCATGCCGTTCTTCCTATCCTTCTTCCTCTTCCTCAACGGAGGCATCTGGGCAGCGTATGCGGTGCTTGACCGAGACATCTTCCTCGGGGTAATTTAAGCCTCTGTTACGCGTAACAGAGAGATTACTGATCACTACCCATGCATCTGGTAGATTTATTTCTGACACTGATATTGTTTCTCTGTTGGAACTGAATGCAGATCCCCAATGGGATAGGCTTCGTCCTTGGCACCATCCAGCTGATCATCTACGCGATCTACATGAACAGCAAAACCTCCCAGAGCAGCAAAGAAACAGAGGAAGATGGATGGCAGCCTTCGTCGCCTCTTCTGGCCTCCAACCATGGAGAAGCATCTAGCCATGTCTGATGATCATCATCATTGCGCTGGAGTATAGTGTATAGCAGTCTGCTGTCAACAACAGTCCGGCTTCCAAAGCCTACAGTGTACACCTACCAGTAGTACGCAACAGATTACCAATTCTTACTATTTGATTGAAGAATGTAAAGTTTGTTTCTTTCATGTATTCTTTTCTTTTCTTTGGTATAAGCTTCGAAGATGCCCACGTTGATCCAGTTACATTTTAGACTGTTAGCAACATGATTTTTCCAGAGAAGAGCGTATCAAAATCCATAAATTTGAGTGTTTGACAATTCAGAGAAGGGTGTGGTTAAAATCCATAAATTTGAGCATTTGATTTGACAATTCAGAGAAGGGCAGTGGCTGGTGGTGGCCTGGGCCAGCTGGGCCACACAGTGGACCGCGTGGAGCGGGCGGGGAAGAAACATGGCTTCAAGATGGGCTTCGGCTGTGGGACGGGCCAGAGAAAGGAGGTGGCCCAGCGTTGAAAACTGTGAGGTGGCCTGGTTGCGGCGGTTGAGCCCATTTCCCTGCTAGGTTTGAGGAGTGGGCCGTGAAGATGTGGAGGAAACACGAAGGGAGTTTTTCCTTTTTATTTGAAAAAAAGAACGACCAAAAACTCAATTAAGAGCCAAAGGCACACATGCATACTCATATGAAATTCATAGATTAATTTTATTATAAATTTTGTTTGAAAAAGGAGAGTCGGAGATAGAGAGAGAGAGGGCGGGTTTCACTTCAAATACAATATAAATGTATGTGAAGCATTTTTTTAGTTGAATTTGAGTGGGGAAGGAAAAGTTTTACTTAAGTTGACTGACCAGTACATGCAACACACATTAAAAATAAATAAATATTGGTATTTGGTACATTTACATTACAGGAAAACATGGAGCATTATTAGGTTGTTGTTCTTTTTTGCCATCCTAGATTTATGTTAGACTAGGAGATGTTCATTATTGAAAATGTTGATGAGGTAATCCAAGACAAGAGGCATGTTGCACAAATAAGACCACTCAACGTCTAGGTTAGTCCAAATCACACTAAATCAAAGCTCAATCATACTAGAATGTATGATTTAGGATGTTAGAACATTGGTATTTCAAAATTTGAGTCCTAAAAGCTTTGGTTTTGGAACCAAACACACCTCACCAATAGTTTATTTTTATTGGTTTCTAAAAAAACGTACATGTCGTCATCTCGGTACATATTGAGCCATCACAACTCGCTATGGTGGCTGGCCTTACACAACATCCTAGCTCACATTCAAAACCTTCATTATATTTTCTGTTCTACCTTGTTGTAGACGGACCCTCAAGGTGGACATGAATGAGCCATGGCTAGACATCTCTATCACCACAAGTCACACCAGAACCTCCAAAACATGATCTTCACTGTCTTCTCCATCTCCTATACTCATAGATTTGAAAATAGTAGCTACAGATCCAATTGTGGTATACCTCTGGCCGATGGCAGCGGCAACAGCTAGGGTTGAGACTGGGGTGCCAAGGAAAAAACACCGCTAAGAGCACCAATGTGATACGGTGTATCAGTCGTCCATGTATCTTTATATTTTGATGCCCCCTGTTTTTCTAAATGAGCTAGATTAAGAGTTAGGACAAGGAATTGTAGGAGTGCTTGTGTTTTTCCACCATGCCAGTAAAACAAGGTTGGGAGTGGGTTTTACTAAATTATTGGAGCTGCTTTTACATAAAAACTAAAGGATATTTACTATGCACTCCCTCTGTACATAAAAGCACAATGTGATCCTAGAGGTTTATAAAGTAAGTAAATTTTCTTGAGCTTGATTAAGTTTAAATATAAAAAATAGTATCACTGCTTGTATCTCCAATAGATTTATATTATAGAGATATATTATTGTTATTATTCATCTAATAATATTTGCTACACAACATAAATATTAGTACCTTTTTCATACATTCACTAGTAGATGTCTGTCCTTTAGTCCCGGTTGTAAAGGACCTGTAGTCCCAGTTTTCCAACCGGGAGTAAGAATATGGGACTAAAAGGTTTATTCTCACATTCCAGACTAAAGGTCCTCCAGCTTAAAAAAATAATACAGCCCACCGTTGCGCCCTTTGAGATTCGAGTCCAAGACCGCGCATAAAGTGACCTTTAATTAGTCCCGGTTAGACAGAGAACTTTAGTCCCGGTCAGTGAATACTACACGTACAACACATCTAACAATGTATATGACGTTTTTCTTTTGAACCAACCCATAAAGGGATCTTTAGTCACGGTTCGTAACACCAACCGGGACTAAAGGTACCGTAGTAGCCGTTAGACAAAGAACTTTAGTCCCGGTCAGTATATAAAATCGGGACTAATTTGTCTTTATTCTCGGACACAAAATTCACCGAGACTATTGCACATCGACCAAAGACTTGTTTTCTACTCGTGATTTCATCAAAGTTGAGACTAATTGATTTTGTTGGAAAAGGAGAATAATATATCTTTTTTTAGAACCGGTTGGAGCACTCAACTACTCCGTATATATTATGCCTCAAAGATACAGGACCCTAGGCCGAAGCGATCAGCGAGCGCAAATCTTAAAGCGAGCGAGTTAATTAAAGCAGCCGGCCGGACGCGCGCGGCCGCTAGTTGGCGACCCCCTCTGAGTGAGCAGCCTGGCGCGAAGCTCTGCCGCGTCCACCTCCTTGGCGCCAGCCACCGGGCTGTAGTAGCCGGTGACGGGGTCTGGCACCCACGGGGACGGGGTGTTCTCCGCCGCCGCCGACACCGAGGCATGCGCAGCAGCAGCCGCGGTGTAGTTCGCCTGCTCTTTGCCGTTGCCGACCATCATCGTCATGCGCTTGGCCACCTTCTCCACGGCCTTCCGCCGCCCGCTGGTCCCGTTCACCACGGCCGCGGCCACGGAGTAGCCCCTCCTGCACAAGACATACAGTTGGTACGTTCAGAGAACGACGGTGCATGCATCGTACTACGTATTCATTCGTATACTATAACATGGCAGTGGCACAGCGCACAGTACGTGTAAAGCAGGCTGACCTTTGTGCTAGGAGGCTGGCGCAGCTTGACGCAACTCTCTCCATGCTGGAATCGATCAGAAGCTAGCGCAGCTCGATTGACCGATCTCTAAAGTAAGCAAATATATATAAGTGCAATGCTGTCTGATCGAGGACTTTGCTTGTGAGCTGAGTTAGATGCTGCAGGGCGTGGCTTCTTTTATATAGAGAGTGCTAGCTAGACGGGCCGTGAAGGGACCAAATGATGATGGCCACGGAATCAAGCAAGAAGGCTAAGGCTAGCTAACTCTTGGTACATGTCCAAGGGCCACATGCCAGATGACCACAAATCAAAAGCTTTGCTTGATACTACGTGTAGCCGTGTAGCACTTGCACAGAGAACATGAGCCGCACACTTGTGTGTTTGTGTCTGACCGGCCGGTAGGTCTCGTACGTGTCTCGGCTACGGCTAGCGAAAAAAAAGAAAAGAAGAATCTGGATTCCCGGCCGGAGTTTGTGGGTGCCAGGCCGGGCGTGATTGCGGTTGCGGATGTTCCTTCGATTGTTCGGCTGGGGCGCGGCTTGTAATAGTTAATTTGACAAGTGGATTATGACGTGTGGCTTAGAGCGTATACAAGAGACTTTCTATTTTGTTTTCTAAATAGTTATGCAAATATAGCTATGTTTTATTCCGGATTTTCCGCTAGCCAAATATAGAAGACACACAACAGGAAACAGCAGCGTTACCGAGTGTCAGACGTTTTGCCGAGTGTCAAATATCGGTCACTCGACAAAGAGCTCTTTGCTGAGTGCAGGTCAACGTGGCACTCGGCAAAGAAATACAGTAGGCAAATCAGTCTTTGTCGAGTGCCAAACACTCGGCACAGATCAGCACTCGGCATATCCGACTCTTTGCCGAGTGCCTAACACTCGGCAAAGAATGTCGGGCCTAACGCCATCCATGGTCGTCCCCTTTGTCGAGTGCCCACCGTTTGGCATCTTTACCGAGTGTCAGGTCCGGCACTGGGCAAAGATCTTTTTTTTATTTTGGCAACTAATTTTTTTAGCTTTCAAATATCACCATGATTAACATGTTCAAGTTTGACAGCTTTTCAAAACTTTTTGTTACAATTTTTGTATTTATTTCATTTTCTTCATTTTTCTCGAACGACGCAAATTTGAACTGCGGGTGCATCGAATAATTGATTTCAATGATTCAAAAAAATATTATTCTTGTTTTTGAGTGTATGTTTAGGCCAAATCCATAAACTGATCCGAAGTTTCGATCAACATGCTCTCGAGGCAACGCCTCCAAATTACGTGGGGCGGTTTTTTAATTTTAAAAAATGCAAATGAATTCTAAAAATCACAAAACTTAGCGAGATGCCGTTACATCATATGCGTATGCCATGGAAACAATTTGAGAATGTTTCGAGCACGTTGTCGCGTACGATGCTCACAAAAGAAGGAGAAGAGGTCTTCCCTGCCCCTCGACCGCTTAGTGTAATTAGTAGTAGTAGTGTAGTAATAGTACTAGTGTAGTAGTAGTAGTGTAGTAGTAGTAGAGTAGATTAGTAGTAGTATTAGTGTAGTATTAGTATTAGTATTAGTAGTAGTACAAGTAATAGTAGAGTAGAGTAGTAGAGTAGGAGTAGTAGTGGTAGTAGTAGTAGTTTCGAGTCTAGATCGCACAACATTTGTCAATACTACGCATCCATTTTACGTTTTTGAATTAATGAAAGGATACAGGATGTCTATGCAGGAGTGGTACGCGTGCGAGCCGGGGACAGAGACCGAGGTAGAGGTCATGCAGGACAAGGTTGCTAGGTCCCAGACACTGGACCTGTACCACGAGGCAAGGATCCAATGCATCAGCACCGCCTACGCCGAGCTGTACGGTGAAAAGGTCAAGAAGAAGGAAGCCAGTGAGAAGATGCAATCCAGGGAGACCGACCTCACCGGGGACCAGTACCTCCAAGTAAGTAGGAAATATTAATACCGATTTCTTTCGTGAAGAATATGTAGGCTTCAATTGATCTTCTGACGTATTAAATACTTGACTTGATGTCATGCAGTTCTGTCCTGGTAGATGTCAGGCCCACTCGAACTATTGGGCGGCTATAACGCCTCAAGTGTTAAGCATAATTAAGCCATTCTTAATTAAACCTAAGCATCATTTCATGAGCATTTTGCATATCATGTTTGCATTTCTAAATTAATCCTTTTTGCTATGATCTTTGCTTGTTTAATATGTTTAACCTTGAACCATCATGCTAATTTCAACCTAAATATTAATGTTTTAATTGTGATAGAAAAATAAGTTTAATTTTCAGTATTTAATTTGACCTTGATGCTTAAAGCAATAATGTGTAGTTTAATTTTCTGAGCAACTTTGGTATTTTCACAAAAACCTAAAAAACATTTTAAACTAGTCAAAATTTGGTTTGAAACTTAATTGAGAAAATAAATTTGAAAATTAAAATAAAAAGGGCTTACCTCGTTGTTGGGCCGGCGTCACCCTTTCGGCCCAGCAGCCGAAGCCAGTCCACGGTCGCGCCCGTGCTTGCACGCTGCGCCGCGCGCCGTCAGGCATCGCACGCCACGCGGCCGCCGGTGTACGGACCGACCGGGGCGTTGCCGTGCCGACCGCGCCTCTACCCCCTTCCTGTCCCCCGCACTCGCCTCGCCCACTCGCACTCTCCCTCCCTCGCTCTCGCTCGCGCCACAGCAGCACCGCCGTCGCCTACAGCGCCAGCAGCCGCGCTGTTCCCGCTAGCCCACACTGCTCCGCCTCCCTCCGTGCGCACCACCGCTTCGCCTCGTCATCTCGCCTTCGCAACACTGCCGCGCCGCCACGGTAAGGCTTCGCCCGGCGCCAATCGCGCGACGCCGCGCCACGGCCGCCGGAGCTCTGCTCCGCGCGCTTCGCGTCGTTCCGCGCCGCTTTCCCCTCCCCCTTCTCCGTTCAGCGCTCGTCGAGTTCTGTGGTGAGCCCGCGGGTCTCGACCGCCGCTTCTCGCGTTGCGCCAAGGCCGAAGTCGCCCAGCCGTCGCGCACCGTCGCCACCACGCCGCCAGGGCCGGCGGGGAGCTCGCCATGAGCTCCCAGACGCCTTGCGAGGCCCACCGCCGTCTTCGCCTCGCAAAGGTGGAGCCGGCAAGGGCATTCGCGCCGCCGGAGTCCTCGTTGTCGGCGAACAGCGCCACCGCGGTGTGCACATGCGTGTGTGTGTGTGCGGCTGACGCGTGGGCCCGAGGCCCCACCTATCGGTCGTTGTGCGTGTTGCGTGTGTGCACGTTTCGGGTGTGCGTAGTGTTTTCGGGTGAAACAGAAAAGAAAATGATTTCTTTTAATTCGTTTTGAATCTTGTAAAATCAATATAAATTCGTAGAAAAATCCTACAAATGCCAAACTGGTTTTGTTAGGTTTCTACTGTTTAGATCTACAGTTTGGTATATTTTACATGATTTATTGTGCAAGTTTTCTATGTAGATTTATTTAATCTTGTTAAATGGCTGAAACTTGAGAAATACATATTAATTAAAATATAGCTCTAAAAATTGTGAAACTTGTTTTGCTAGGTTTATGTAGCAGAGATCTATCTAAGAAAAATATGAGCTACCCTATGTTCTGTTAAGCAAATCTGTGTAGGGTTAGAAATGTGGTAAATAACTACTTTAATGAATTTTAATAATTGTTTTATGTGATATAAATATCTAGTAATTTTTCTGAGGTATCCTGGTATTTATTAGTATTAAAGAAAAATGTGTGCTAAACTGCTTGATGCTTTTCATAGTACAACTTAATTTCAAATGTTATCTTACCGTATTAGGAAGGGCTATTAAGTTAACTTTTCTTGCTTAATTTGCTAAGTAGATGGAAAATTACTAAGTTATACATGCAGTACTTCGCATACATATCATCATGTTTCCATTTGCATCATATGCACTTATATATGCTCGCATTGCATCATACAGGATCGCGGGACGAGAACCCGGAGAACGTGACCCAGGAGCAGGAGCCAGCCACTCAGGAGGTGTAGCCCGAGGATCCCGGTGAGGAGGACCAGCAACAGGAGTGCCTGAACCACGTCGCTAGCATCTTTGAGCAAGGCAAGCCCCGGAGCATTCTCCCGATTTGCAAAAGTCTAACATTTATTATTCGCACTTTATTGATGCATTGTTACCCAAAGTTTGATCGTGGCAGTCATGCTTAGTTGGCTTATTTCGGTAGAAGTCGGGTGATTTCATTACCCGCGAGATATAGGGTATATCCTCATCACATGCTATGGCTTATCTTGGGATGATAGACGGAATGGTTAATGGAACTAAGATCGGTGGGAAACTCCCTGTACTTGGATTGGGGTGACTCGACCGTGTCAACTAATGACTGTTTTTATTGTCGTTCGTCTGGTCATGTTGAACGCATGCCCTACACTTAACTGGAAGGATAAGTCGTCCCGACCGTGAAGCCGGTACACTATTTGGGTCGGGTTTGGATTGTGACGCATCGTGCTGGTGCGAGGCGGGGCTCGGACACAGGGGCGCGATCTAAGACCTTCACATGTGCTGGCTTTCGGGCGGCCCCTAGGTGTTGGTGGTCCCTGTCCATCCCGCGAGTTTACCCGAATAGCGTCTTCGGTGACCTGTAGCTCACTACGCGCGTGAGTGTGGTTTGTGTAGGGAATACCCTCTCAGCTGAGTAGGAATCCAATTCGAATAGCCATCGCTCCTGGTTAGAGAGCACTTGACTAGGGTGATGACAACATTTACACGACTATGAAACTAATGTTGGTGATTCGGTTTATGGAAAGCCAAATGATGAGGGAATCTCTTGTATGCTTAAATCCAACATGTTTGGCATAGACTAGTGGCTAATGTAGATGACAGGTAATATTAGTAAAAGCTTGCTGCTATATCTTTACTAAAACTTGAAAGGTTAGTCGCATGCTTTTCCGCAAAAGAGTTAGCTAAACCACCATAAGCCTTCATCCTCCTTGGAGTCTTTATTTTCGTTTATGGCGGGTAAGTCTCGCTGAGTACCTTCTTGTACTCAGGGTTTTATCCCATGTTGTTTTGCAGATGGTCAGCTCCTGCATGGTTATTGTGTTAACTGTCTTACTCTCCGTTGGGGATGACTTCTAGACCATGGGCTTGGTCACTTCCACCCTTCTCTTTTGCTGTTGCGGGATATGTTCCTTAGACTAGCACTCCATTAAACACTATCTTGGAGATTACTGTGTTTTAAAGACTTCCGCTTCTATTTCAATTTGAACCAGGGATTGTAATAACTATTGAGTCCTCGCACTTTGATACTATTTTATTATGTTGAACTTTATGTCATGTGAATGGTGCTACTGAACTATCTCTATCTTGGTTGTATTGTGGAAATGTTTGAAATCCTTTGAGATTTCACGGACTACCGGGATTATATGGGCTCAAGTTCTCTTAAGTGGTAGTTGATTCAGCTACTTTAGTACTTGATCTCTTATAATTTGGGTAGTTCTATTATAGATGGTATCGGAGCATTGTTCGGTAGATTACTATTCGCATTGTATTTCCAAACCAAAAAAGCTTAGTTTTCTTATATAAACTATTTACCAAAAGTTTTCGTGTGCGTTTCCATTTTGAAAAGCAAAACTATAAGTGTGCCTAGGCCATATCCCCTATGCCCAGTTACTAGTTTAGGTGGCTTATCTAAGTACTAACTTGGGGGAATTTGCATCATATTTCTATTTACCTGTCCATACAGGTTGAAATAGTATGGGGGCCACTCACTTGAGTGGTTTTGTATGGATCAATGTTGCCGCTACGCCCGAGGTAAGGTGAGTTGTGAGAGCGTGCTCGGATACACTGCTGATCTAGGGGAATGCTTATATGATGACTGGACCATAATCTTGTTTTACACACGATTATGAGAAGGCATCCATGTGTGGGTGTTGTCGTCTGTTGAGACGATGTCGTCATGAGGGCGAGGAAGGGTGCATATACTGCTTACGTGTATACAGGGTATACACCTAAGTGAGTATCTAGATTTAATTTCAGCAATGCATGATATTCATACTGTTGGGATGGGTTGAAATGGATTTTCTACAGGTACATAACAGCGCTATCGTGTAGTGCGCATTGTTACGATTAATGAGAGATTGATGTATGCCACTGACCTAATGGTAGGAACGGTTCTTATGGGATCCTTCATAGGTTGTGAGAATGTAAAAACGTGCATGCATCATATCATAATATCATCACATATCATTGCATAAATTCTACCTTTTCCTTAATTAAAACTAAATTAAATTCCTTCCTCGTTTAAATGAGTTATGATACTGTTCTCACCAGAAATACCCTTGTAACAGATGGCCCGCACAAAGAACACCACTTGCAAGTCCACCGGCAGGGTACCGCGTCACCAGCTGGCCCCGAGGAACCGCCGCCTCTCGGACATCTTTTTGGGCGAGTTTGGCATGCCCACCTTGCTCTGGAGGGTGCTCCATGATGTGGGGTACGTCGAGGGTCAGGAGCCGATGTACACTTGGAGTAAGCGCCAGCTACAGGAGGAGCACTTGGTGGATGTGTAGATCTTTGTGCAACCAATGGAGGATGCACGTGGCTGGGATGGTTGGCAGCTGGAGTTTGAGGGCCGCACTCCAGCAGAGGCAGCAGAGGGAGCAGCTCTCCAGGCTGTTAGGAGCCTGATGGCTGACTTTTCCAAGGAGTTGACAATAGCTCTGGCATGTACCTTTCCTAGGGATGATCCTAGAGAGTCTGTCTGGGTTCAGCTTGAGGGGAATGCCTTGGTCAGAGGAGCACAGGAGGGTCAGGCCAGTGACAGTCACACCATGAGCGCGATGTTTGTAGTGCTGAGGGGCTATGATGGTCTCAAGCACAACAACTGGAGGCTGGTCACCCTGCGAGGTGATGACAAGAGGAAGGTTGCAAAGAGGGAGAAGAAGCTTGAGCGTTCAGTTGAGAGGCTTTAGGAGCAGCTGGACGGCATGGTCCTGCAGAGGGACCATGCTCTGGAGAGAGAGGTGGAGGCCACAACCTTGGTGCAGGACATGACTCAGGTTGTAGGGGCTGCAGATGAGATGATCACCCAGCTATTGCAGGAAAGGAATGAAGCATGGAATGAGAGGAACCTTCTACAGCAGCAGGTGGAGGTGCTAGAGGAGGCCAACGTCAACCTGCACGAGGAGTTCCACGCCTTGTACCATGAGGTGCATCCCTATGTGCCCCTTGGTGCAGCTGAGATGGAGCTTGGAGACATCAACGGCGACAACGATGAGGAGTCCAGCGTCAATGACGCCTCTGCCCCCGACGCCGACGTTGTCATGGGGGATGGGTCCTCAGTTGGAGACGACTCTGGTGCTGACGACGACACTGACGAGTAGTTTCAGGACTAGCTAGTTTCGTTAGCAGTAGGGCACCTCTCTTGTGATCTTTGCGTGAGCGCCGTCTCGTTTCATGGAGGTCAGATGTGTTGGATCTTTTGTTGTTGGTGGGATTTGAACACCCAAAGTTCATTGTATGTATGCTGGCAATCATGGATGTATGGACAAAATTATGCTTGTTGCATTAATTTAAGTACTCATGTTGTTACATGTTGGATCTTTTGTTGAGCTTGCAAGAATTTATTGTTTATAAATTCCTTGTCACTTTGTTGTTCTCAGTTACAACTTTCATATCCACCTCTAAATGATGGGTATGTTCTATTGATTTATGTTTTTATTCTAACGCTCAATACTCATTAGTTGCAATCATCTTTGATTTTTTTCTCGCAGTCCTAGTCGTATGGTGGCGTGTCGTGTAACCCGTTCATGGCGTACAACTTGGCGAACAAGGGCAGGGCGACCGAGCCAGAGAACCGGTACAACCCCGACGACGACCCCGACTCTTATAGCAACCCGAACGCCTACACCAAGATCACCGAGTACAGGACGGCGGATCGTGCGCATCATGGGGAGGACTACGATCCGGCCAGCCAGCCCCTGGACACGGACCTGCTGATGAGGTTGGGAGGAGGGAGGCCGCACAGTCAGTTGTATATGGCCGGCAACTCAGTCTCCTCGGCCTCCCTCCCCAACCTCGCTGAGGTTTCGATCGAGGAGCACGAGCGGAGCCATCCCCATCAGACCAAGGCAGCCGACCATGGTGCAGCTTCAGGTAAGTACCGTTCAATTTATCGATCATTGCTTACCTTGCATTTGCATTGTTTAAACCTTGTTGGATGAATATTGCAGGCCCAGATGCAGGAGGAGATTCAGAGGCTCAATGCCCAGGTGGACGCCCGAGAGGAAGCCCATCGGCGCGAGTTGGCCCAGATAGAGGCCCAACGCCTAGAGTTAGAGGCCCGAAACTGCGACTGGGAGGAGAGGTCGACAGATACGGCTACCTTCTTTTCGAGCCTGAACGTCCCTAGTATGGTCATGCCTGCCTCGCTGCTCGCTCTGTTCGCTCCTCCACTAATGCCGTATCATGTTGCTCCTACATTGACTCCGGTGAGTTTATATATATGATTGTTTATTGTTTTAGCTTCTTTGACCGTCCTCCAGGTATTAACGAATTCGCTTCTCCTTCATGCAGCCACCGTCACAGGTTTCGACGCTTACTCCTCAGGGTCAGCCTTTGCCTCAGGGTCAGCCTTCGCCACAGTACGGGTGGCCCCCTCGTGGCCTTCCTCAGTACTACGCGTGGCCAGGTGGACCTCCTCCGCAGTCCAGCTACTCCGGGTGGTCTCCTAGCCCTGGTGACCCTAGTGCGCCGCCCCAGTGGTAAGGTGGTCCTCCACCGACCGACAGGTCGCAAGAGTGACCACAAGGGGGCCAAGGTGGGAGCTCTTCAGGCACTGGGGCCAAGGTGAGCAGTGATGGGTCTATGTGTATGTCGACACCTTGTCCATGTGATGGATTTTTGTTTTGAACTTGTGATGAACGGATGAATTATGAATGGATTATGGATGGATTTGATATATCATCTGTATTCTGTGATGGAATATGGATATCCATGTGATATATAATGTGTTTATGTGATGGATGGATGCATATGTGATTTATATGATGTTTATTGTGCTGAAAAGGAAAAAAACAAAAAAAATCAAAATTTCCCAGCGTTGCCGAGTGCCACACTCGGTAAAGGGGTCATGGCACTTGGCAAAGCTGGGAAATTTTTTTCCAGCTCGTCCTCTTTGCCGAGTGCCGGACAGGTGGTACTCGGCAAAGAATTTTCCAAAAAAAGAAAAATTAATTTCTTTGCCGAGTGCATGTCAGGTGGCACTCGGCAAAGAATTTTCCAAAAAAAAATAATTTCTTTGCCGAGAGGTCGCACTCGGCAAAGAATATTCGCAAAAAAAAATAATTTTATTTCTTTGCCGAGTGCCTGCCACGTCAGCACTCGGCAAAGAAGCCATCAACTTGACGTCGTTTTCTTTGCCGAGTGCTGACCTGGCACTCGGCAAAGGCTTTGTCGAGTGCCCGATATCTGACACTCGGCAAAGAATTCTTTGCCGACTAAGTCTTTGTCGAGTGGGAAAACTCCTTTTGTCAAGTGGTGCCGGCACTCGGCAAAGCAGTTGTATCCTGTAGTGACAAGAATGACTCTCTAGACTGTACATGAGATATAGAAAAGCTGTTGGAGAGCATAAAGATATAGAAAACGATTTTTACTCACATGACTTTCTAAATAATGATTCAGAGAGTATATTTTACAAAGGCTAAGGCTTTGCTTTGCTTCAGTAGGTTTTTATTTCGGTTGGGGTGGTTAAAGACTTTTATCTTGTTTTTGTGTTTTCTTTTGATCCCGAACTAAAGCGTTAATTGAGTTGTTGTTTTGTAAAAAAACACCTTTTTTTATTATTTCTCCGTTTAATAAAAATTACGGTAAACCTTTTGTTCTCCTATAAAAAAAATGATAACGCCCGAGCTCGGCGCCCGTGGCTCCCGTCTAAACAAATGTGGCCACTTCTTAATAAATACAAATTGGGTTTCTGTCTGCCCGTAATTTCCGTTCCGATCGTACAAATTTGTTTCGCCGAGGGGTGTTTAGATGTAAAAAGATTTGGAATTTTGACATTGTAACATTTTCGTTTTTATTTGATAATTATTGTCCAATTATAGAGTAACTAGGTTCAAAAGATTCGTCTCACAAATTACACACAAAATGTACAGTTAGTTATTTTTTACCTATATTTAATGATATATGCATGCGTCCACAGATTTAATGTGACGGAGAATCTTGTAAAGTTTTGAAAATCTGATGAAGGCATCTAAACAAAGGGTTAATTTGACAAGGTTTCACATTTGTCGGTAATTTACAAATGTTATATACCCGTTGTTTTCCAAACCTCGGCCTCCTTTGGTTTTCCGAAACAAAAAAAAGATTATATTACAAATAATGAGAATTTGCTAATATTTCGAAACTAAAGGTTTACTGACCTTCGTCAATCGCCTACCACCTCGGCAGGTTACTTGATTTCTATATATTGCTGAAAATTTGACGAAATTCTGTAGACTTAATTTGATGATAGAAAAAGTATGAGGCTTATGAGTTTGCCACAAAAGCAATTCAAGCAGACCAACCAATAACAGAATCAGAACCACACAAGTAGGAGCTGGATACAAAAGATCAGGACCGAGACCGAATCCGTGGCAGGCAAGTTGGGTTGGTTATAAAGTAGCTTCGACCGAGACAGCCTTTTCTATTCATATGGCTCATATGAGCACCATGATTCAAGAGAGTAGCTAGCTAGCTGCCTTTAATTGTTAGGTCAGGTCTTCTTTACTGTTCGATCATAATACGCATCATGTGGTGCACGAAAACACCAGACAGTTGCCAGTGCTATTAGTTATGATGTTTGTTCTAAACATTAAAAAAAAATGGAGGATTGTGTAGAGACGAAGCTTGCCTAACGTATGGTCGATTTGGACCTGTATTTATTTATGTACTTCCTCCGTCCTAATATATGTATTTATTTAAGTATATATTACAATATTTACAATTTATCTTAAATTATAAAATATTTAAATAAATTATAATAACATATTACAGCATTCGAAATTTGTACCCGGTCTTCATAGTTAGAGAGGGTTGCATACGTTATTTGAGTTACTCTCTAATTTGTTTTAAAGTTTCTAAATCATATATTTCTGGACTGAGAGAGTATATTCAAAATATATAGGTGCAAATGGAAGGACATGCATGCATGTCAGCTGCTATATATGTATGTCTCCGCCGAACTGGAGTTGAATGTAGACATGCATTGACACGTAGATAAATGAAGCTTCGGATATTCTTGTTAAGTTAACAGGGGCAAGTATTCGAATGTGCTCTACCTCTGCTTTTGACATGGAAAGCTGTGATTGCAACAGCACCTCTGAACAAATGGGCCATTGATCAGACGTATGGATATCCATGTGAATTATGCACTACACAAAAATGATACGTTGAAAGAGAGGGATGGACAAGGCCAAGCCACACATGAAAGCAAATTTGCCTACTATTACTATCCATGCTTTATACAGAGTTGGCAGGACCGATCTGGATATGCACATATATGTTGCCTTGAATTCCCAAAACAAACTTGTGGACTGCCACCGTCGTCTCTGCCTAATATTTTTCATGGAGGCAAATACTCTCTTCGTTTCAAATTTCAAGTTATTTTAACTTTTGTTTTGTTAACACATAGATTTTGGATGTATATATATAAACTAACTTGTTATTTGGAATGAAGGAAGATATATAATATATTGAGAGTGGCAGGCCCGGTTCACAGTAAATTTATATGTGATCTATATATGTGTGTGAACAATCGTTTTCTTGGCTGTCTGCAGTTCACTTGAAGAGCCAAATTAAACTCCATATACATTTAATCACTGAATATTATTTAAGTCAAAAGGAAAGCAATTCGTGATCGAATCAGTGAGGACGACTCGGTCACGAACACAGTTGACACGTATCGAGAAAGATTCAGGCATCGATTAGTTTTGGCTTATGTCAGGATATCTTGCATTGCACACATTGCATTTAAAATCGAGCTATGAGATTTTCAGATCTCTGGATGTGAAAAAATAAATGATTTATTACGCTATATAACTTATTCTTGGTACGTGTCCTTCATGTCATCATCCAGGAAGATATTGACATGGGCAAAGTCAAATCATGAATTTGTCCAAGTGCTTGGGATCTGTCCTGTTCTATCTTATTGACAAGAACAAGAACGTGATAAGTTAGATAAGATGGTTGGAGGTACAGTAAAAAATTCAATTGCATGTGACCAGGTTATTTCTCCCACAAAAGGCTTGGCTTGTGGCCCACAAATATACAAGGTTATCCTAAATTAATTCTGGTGGACAGAATATTTAAATCCGACAAAAGATGGCTCTAGCAAAGAATTTTTTTAGGCTATATGATACCCCGGTGGCCAGGGGGACTCACCAAGATTTTCTCCTTTTGCCAAAAATGGGCAGGAGAGAAGGGCACCATCTGAACATAGGAACTGAACAGGGAATAATTAGTGAACAAAATGATAATATGGATCATGTGGTAGGTTTCTAAAAAAAGTAACTTCTGGAATGACAATCAAATCCTCGGATCCTAGAGGAGAGTAAAGAAGGTGGTTTAATCAAATCGTTTGAGCAACAGGAAGTTTACACATCCATCTTTGAGATGGAATCAGATTCTCAACCAGACACAAATGAATATGAAGTCACTTTCTTCAAGAAGTTCCGAGAGACCATTAAACCTGATTACATGATTATGTTATGCGATTTTCACCAGGGATGCCTTGACATCAAACGGTTAAATTTTGGAGTCGTTACTTTGGTTCCCAAGATCAAGGAGGCTAATACAATTAAGCAGTATAGATAAATTGGTTTACTCAATGTGGATTATATAAGGGCTTCACTAAAGTTCTGGCAAACAAACTTATTATAAAAGTCGCCTAGACGCGGAATGGGGCCAACCGTACAAGATTTGTTAATGGTAGGAATATTCTGGAAACGATTGTAGTCCTTCATGAGGTGATACATGAATTGAGGAGAACAAGAGGGCTCTACTTTTCAAAATAGATTTTGAGAAGGCATATATTCAGATCAAATTTCATCAAAGTGGTTCGGGAGATAATGAGTTTTGTCACACCCGGTTTTAAGAACAAAACCAGATATACCCTATATGTGAGCCCAGAAGGTCAAATCTCACATATAGCCACAGAACAAGGTAATATCAAAAGACAATACTTAAGTATATAACACATATGGTCAAAGGAATAACCTTGAGAGAGCAAACAGCGGTAAGACACTCCGATCTTCAGGTGAAGACTCCACTCCACAGGGACCAACTGACTGGTTGATCACAAGCCTAACTGCTCAAGACTCTTGCAATCTGGTACCCATCCAGGATTTTTATCCAAAGATTGAAAAGAATAAACAAGCGTAAGTACTTTCGTACTCAACAAGCATATATGGGGTTCATGAGGCTCAAAAAGTTGACACTGGTTTACTGCGATAAGCATTTTTAGTTGATTCCAAACTTTACAATTGAGGTGTCATAAATTATGCTTAAGCCCCCGAATTAAACCACATGATCATATAGCAATTGAATGAATAACACAAATAACCTGATAAAGCGATTCACATGTAATAACCAACATGTAAACATTGTTTCTGTGAGTTTTCCGTTATTAGTCTGTGAGTTTTCCGGGCCGCTCGTGTCCGTGAGCACGGCTGATATATCAGTTTTTAACACTCTGCAGAGGTTGTACACTTTACCCATGAGTCGTGTTTTCCCAAATGCCCCGGGATCATGACTCCCTTAACACTACCGAGGTGAGCGGGCAGGGTACACTATGAAGTCTTTCAAAGGGGCTCGCTGACATACCACAGACAGTACGGATCCACGGACAAGGGGTATACGGGAGCCCCGGGATGGTACACACACGCAGCATTCCCCACTCCAGCCACAACCCGCAACCACTCGGCAATGGCAACTTTCGTGAACTGCCGCATGCGAGAGAGTGACCCTAATACTGAACTAAAGCCAGAGCCATATAGCCCTCGTGGTTGTACTGTATGTCCCAGCTTTTGCTGACAGATAGGGTCCTAAATCCATGATACTAAAAAGTCAAGTTTTACTTCATCATTTCATGTAGTCATAAATCAAGATTAAAGATCATGCTTTGTTAAAGAGGAGCACTAGCAATACTACCCAGATGTAAAGATAGCCCATAGGATTCCAAGGTTCAAGGTAACAATTCTAGGTAAGCCGTAAGGTAACAAGATTAGACACATGCATATGATTTTGTTCAAAAATATCATGAATAGGTCATCAAGGAATATCCCATATAATACTTTCCTTAAAAGCTTAGATCCTTCTTCTAGTCTTCAAAAGAACTTCTAGAAAGCCAACTTCTTGATCTTCAACGTAACACTCACCGATTGGACAAAATCACAAACACCACTCGAACACCTGACCAAACATAGCATACATACATATCTATTTAGAACATTACACCAATCAATTAAAAATATTTTAAAAGAAAACTACGCATCTCTACGATCACACAGGCGCGAAGAACACGCTAATCGAAGCTACAAAGATCAAGATACATCTACCGAAAGATTTACTTTTATAAAAGAGAACTATGAGCTTTATTAGTTTTAACTATGTAAAAGAATGGATAAGGTATTTCAGAGAAACACCCAAGTTAGATTAAGTCAAAGTTATATTTGGATCTTGAAATAAAAGTAGAACTAATCATATTTTATATATAAAACAAGTTGCATGGTTATTAATCAAGTTTAGGAGTTAACCATAAAATTTCAGAGTTATTAACATGGTATTAAAGATCACTAATGAAAAGGTTATGCCGATACGAAGCCAACGCAACTTGAACGGGACGAAACGGATTAAAAACGGAGAAGATATGATTTAAACAAAATTTAGAGATTAAACAGGGAATTTAAAAGGCATTAAATAAATATTTATTTTCAAAGTTCATAAACAGATTTGATTATGGTTTTAACATGTAGATAAAAACTCTACAAATCTAACGCAATTTGAAAGGACTAAAACGGAGAAACGGTGGAGATTGGAAGAGCAGTGGTAAACTTGTAAATATACCTTCTCCTTCCTTGATCCAAGTTCTTTCTCACGTACGTGACCATGGTGGTCGGATGTTTCTGCTCTCGTGCAGGGGAAGGAGAGGATCCTCGGCCAGGGATGTCAATCGGACGCCGGGCAAGGGATGTCGATCGGAGAGCATCACCACGGTTGGAGTAGGCTGCACGATAACGGCAGAGTAGGAAAAAGATATGATTTTCTACCATTAGGTATTCCCAAACTAGGGGCACCCCTTGTGGTAGACATGGTGTGCTTTGGTCAAGGGGGTGGGTACATATTTATAGGGAGAAAGACTCTCCACCTCAACATCAACTAGCGATATGGTACTAATTGACGTTGCACCTCCACCTTTACTAACGGGCCAAATTAACCATCAAAGCCCATTAGTAAATAAATGCTTGGGCTTTTGTGATATATGAGGATTATTCCACATGGGCTTTGTGGGCTGGTGAGAAATTGAGATGCTTATTATTTATTTTCGAAATAAATTATTTTTGTGAATAAAATAATTCCAGAAAAGACTAGAGCTAATAATTAAGCCACGAAAAATACTCCGAATGCTCCAAAAATTCAAGAAAAATTCTCGGAGATACTTTTGAACACAATGAACCCAAATAAAGTATTTGGAGCTTATGAAAGGATATTTTGGACCATCTAAAAAATTATAATTTGCTCGTAGATAAATAGGAAAAAGGTCCGAAAAAATTCAGAAAAATTCCCGGAAAGAATTTAGAGACATGTTGATGAATTATGAACTCAAGGGAATCATTTGGATCAAGAGACAACGGATACTGGGAATGTCCAAATGAAAGATTAAGATCGAGAACAACAATTTGATTATAGAAAAAGACAGAAACGAGCCGGAGACAGATAAACGACTTTCTAATCGCATTTTTAAAACTTTATACACTCACATGCATCAAGACAAGCAACAAACAAACACCACAACAATCAAGCCCATCAAATTAATTTAGAAAAGTTTATAAATTCACTTTTCCTATATTTTATGAGCACCAAATCACAATTAAATCATTTTATTACTATTTTTCCAGAAAGCAAAAATTTGGGGTGTTACAATTCTACCCCCCTTAAGATGAATCTCGTCCTCGAGATTCGAAGAGACTGAAGAGAAAGATAAAGATACTTTGTCTTTGGGTATACTTTGCTTCCTTGAGCATTTCCTTTTAGCAACAAACCTCATTATACCTTGTATAGAGCACAACCAAAACCTTACTGAGCTGCTTCATTCCATCCAAACTTTCTTCCCATGCTTGATGAAATATTGTGGTCTTTAGAACCTTCATAGAACAAATCCATAGACTTACACGTCTTCTTCTCACGTCATGATTACTGACTTACCTTGAGTATGTTGAATGTTGGACTCTCATTTTATGATAGCTTGAAGCATTGCCTAATCTTGATGGGTACTTAATCCTCTTGTGTATGATCCAAGTTAACAATCTTGAGCAAAGGACACTTGTGTTTGATAAAGACTTCTTCACCATAGAGATAACTAATTCTTCCTGGTGAACACTAGTAACTTTGTCTTCGAACTTCTTTAGCTTGGCTACCCCCCTTAAGAAAGATGCACTAAGGGAAACCAAAGGGTAGCTTACATACTCTTCTGAGTGAGTCAATTTTCCTCATTTCCTTGTGATTTTCATAACTCACAAACCATAACTGTCCTCGAGGTGGTTCTTGTGGTGAGAGAGAGAAGTCTATTGATGTCCAAAAGTTCTCCATGATTTTGTTTTTGGCTTCCAAGAAACAGAGATGTGAACTGATAAAGATTGATTGCTTTGGAAAGACAGGATAAAGAAACACGGGATGGAAACCAAACCCAACTATTTATTGCATTACACAATCTGTCATGGTACTCACTGACCGACATCTACCCCATCCTGAGATTACGGAGCCCTTCTTGCTTGAGCTCCATGATTCCTTCTGGGATGTGACGAGCTTTGAAGTCCCTAAAGAATTCATCCCAGGTGATAGTAGGAGCGTTGGCAGGACGTGCAACTTGGTATGACTCCCACCAAGTCTGAGCTGCACCTTGCAACTGACCGAAAGAATAAAGCATCTTCTCATTGTCTTTACATTGAACTATGTCAAGATGTTACTCTATAGCTCTAAGCCAGTCATCTGCTTCTAGTGGGTCAGTGTCATGAGAGAAAGTTGGCGGATGACCTTTCATAAATTCACCTTGTTTATCCATCGGTGGTGTTTGATGCAAAGAGTTTTGAGCAAGAAACTGCAGCGGTTGAGTTTATGTCATCAAAGCTTGCTCTATAGTTGAAGGATTTGATGGTGGGGGATTAGGATTAGGAATATTTCTTCTCGCATCCTGTGGAGTGTCTTTCATTGTAGTGCCCATCTGTTTGGGACATGTATACATTAGAATTTTGGTCATTCATAGCCTCCTTAAATATTAAATACAACTTCAAGTAGTGTCAAAGTATAGCATGAGCAATTAGAGTAATCTCGATCCCAGCGATAAACAATACTTTCAAGCTATACACAAGATTGTATGCGTCTTCCACATTACGTCTTCAACTTGGCTACCCCCCTTAAAAAATTTTTGACCAGGGGACTCCACAAGGTAGCTTGCATCTTCCTTTGAGTGAACATTATGTCTTTCTGATACTTTTGAAAACAGGAATGTAGGTGTAGTGGACCTAAACCCAAAAAGTTCCTCGCTAGTTGCAAAACAACAGCTTAGTAAATTAGCCATAAATAGAGTAATGTAAATTCAATGGGACTCAATCTTTAGACCATTGGAAAGGTTATGAAATTTTCTACAACTTTCTTATAGCACATTTGTCTGTAGTTAAGGTAGTCGAAAATAGTTACCAACCAAAATTGTTCCAGGTTCTAGACAACACCGGTGTGTCTCCTTGTGATCTTCGCCATTCGCAAACCAAAATAGCTATAAACTTGACTTCGAGTGTCATTTAGATTAAAACGGGCCGGTCTAAACCCACTCTTATGTTGGCATACCATGCTAGCGTGGCTCCAACATGCTGGACCCATATGTCAGTTGTTTATATTTCTATTTATTTTTTTATTTTTCTGTTGACGTAGTACGCTGACTTTTTTCAAAAAAGTAATTCATAACTTTTTCATATGAGCTCGGATGAAGATAAATTTTATATCAAAACTATAGCTCTCGACACGATCTACAACCTTATAGTTGAAAAGTTTATGAATTTGTTTATGGTCCCAAAACATTGTTATAAGTTCGTATATTTTATATCGAGAGCTATAATTTTTATATAAAGTTTACCTTTACCCGAGCTCATATGAAAATTCTATGAATTATTTTTTGAAAAACTCTACATAGAATACTCTTTTGTTTTTTGTTTTGTGCAGAAAAGTAAAAATAAATAGAAATATAACTAACTAACACACGTGAGCACCACAAGTAGGAGCCACACTAGCATGCGACGTCATCATCCAGAGTAGACCTGTATGATACTCAAAGCTAACTTTACAAACCTAGAATTGATATTTAAAAATAAATGAACCTAGATGGCACCCCTTGCTAAGTTGAAGGACCTTTCATAAATTTTTCTCATTAAAAAATAAGTTAACTGCATGGATCAAACTGAAATATAAACAAAACCAAAACTAAAATTAATCATGAACCTTGCAATGTTTTGTTTTGTCCTTCTGGACGTACTGTGCCAAGAAGGTGGTGGCCAGATAAGAAGGAAATGCTTATTATATATGTATAGTATTCAGATATATGATGATGATGTGCAGATAATCAGCAATGAGCATAAATAAAATATATATAGTAAGGCTTGTACGTGTACGGTTGTAGAAGCCGGAACTATTCCGTCTTCTTAAAAAGAAGATGGAGCACCGCGGAGGATATGGAGTACTATGCTGCAAGAACAGGTATATGTATACAGCACCCTCATGCTCTAGGCCAAGGAGCCCGGCGATCAACGAGCGCGGATCTTAAAGCAAGATAAGCTAGGTGGACTGCCGTGCCAACTCATGCTGGATCGGAGCTTGACAAGGTAATTAACTGTTTGATTAATCAGATCAGTTGGCCGCAGCCTCCGTCAGCAGCTGGGCGCGCAGCTCCGCCGCGTCCACCTCCTTGGCAGCGCTACCACCTGCTGGGCGATAGTAGCCGGTCACAGGGTCCGGCACCCAGGCCTTCTTCTCCTCTGCCGCAGCGGCTGCGGTGTTCACTTCCTTCTTGCCCATCACGCGCTTGGTCACCGCCGCCGCCGCCGCCTTCTTCTCGTCGGCCCTCCGTGCGGCTCCCTTCGCCATGGCCGCGGCCACAGAGTAGGCCCTCCTGCACGTACGGTACCACACCAGAGAATAACTCTTCAATATACATACTAATTAAAAGGAACAACATGGCAGAAGAAACACAAACAAATTAATAAAGCTTCATGGCAGAGGCAGCGAACTAATTAATTAACTGACCTTTGTGCTAGGATGCTGACGCAGCTTGATGCAACTCTCTCCATGGAAGAAACTGGGTTGAGAACTCGTTGCTCTCTCGCTCTTTATTACCTCTCTATATTCTCTTTCTCTGAATCTGTTGGGAATATGTCTTCCAGCTGTTTCGATTCTGTTTCAGATGTGCGAAGAGAGGTTGCATGGTGGCTTGTTATATAGAGAGCCCGCAAGAGAGGGAGAGGAGACGGAAGGGAAGGGACCAAATTAAATGAAGATGGCCGCGCGCGGGATTAACGAAGGCTCTTGGAACATGTCCAAGGGGCGGGCAATGCCAGATGTATGGTCATACAAATCTCAAAGGCTGGCTGGCTTGCCAGGTGTAGCTAGCTCCAGCAACCAGCATCCGAGAGCCCGAGCCGCACACGCTTCATTGTGCCTGTCGTCGATGGCAAGCCGGCCGGCTGGTTAGGTCGTCGTCTCGGCTGGGATCTGGAGGGAGTTCTGGTGGATCCAAGAGCTTGTGCGCGATTGCGACGTTGGTTCGGTTCGCTGAGTGGAATGGGAAGATGAGATATATGCTTCGTGCGCGAATCATACAATGGCGTATTGGCGTCCTCTGTCTAAAGAATATTATACGGTGGCGTACGTCTCAATGGGACATTGAGATGAAGGCTTCTTTTTTCCGCATGTGGATCTTCTGTGTGCGTGACGAAGTTTCGGGCGGTTATCAATTTCATCCGGCAATTGAGGGGACGAAAAACTGCTAGTGGTTGTAACCAATAAAAAAGTAGTTCGCCCATTTACCTGATTAATTACAAAATATAAAATGAGAGCTTGAGATTTTATTTGGTTAGAGTTTAATTCACTTCAATCCACATGTATAGGGCCAGTTGGGTGAAAAACTAGTTTGTTTTCCACATCAACAAGGCCTCACTTGGACGTTTCTACAAGAATCTAGATCGTTGCTGCTAAATGCACCATGTGATTATGTTTTTTAAAAGGTTTAGTTATACTTTTGAGGTTAGACAATGGTTCAAGGGTGTTAGCCAATTGATGCTAGAGGCTGGCAACGAGCATGATGATTACAATAAGGTGGCAAGAATGCCATCCATTATGGTGTTGAGACAACCAGTGTGTTGTGGGAAATGATGATGAGAGGTTTTTGGGCGAAGATGTGACACCGAGACTAAGTAGAAGGCGAATGTAGTGCGGGCTCCAGTCAAGAAGTAACGAAAATGATACAAGATATGCGACGTGAGGAGGCAGTGGCGGTGCAAACATTTGGGGGTAAAGGGGTAAGATTTGTTATTTTACAAGGACCAATAATAAGTTATAAGGGGGCTCTCAAACCAATAATGTGAGAGAGCCCTCACCTAGCTCTCTCAAGCGTCGAATAATTGCACATATTGTACTCATGGCATCTCCATGAGATATGCTCCACTCATTTTTTTTTGCTCTGGTCTCTTGCTTAATTGGATAGATATGTCATATAGAATCATTCACAATTTCTATATATGTAGATCGCTTAGGGCTAAAACATTGACTTTTAGTAAGAAAAGTAACACTCACGCGGATATTCTCAAGAGAAGCACTTGATCATAAAGGAGGTTCATCCCTCTAAATTAGGGCATGGTGGCAATGTTGATTGAATTGCAAATCATATATAGAGCTTGTTTGGTAAAATCTATAAGTTGTTTATAGCTAAAATAAGCTAAAGCTAGAAGGCCATTAATACTTTTTACTTTGCAACTTTTTTGTAGCTATAGTTCTCATAGTCCCAGTTTGTATAAAAAGTTGGAACTAGATTTTACTTTATTTAAGTGGTTAATTTCCTCTATTTGCTTCTTAGGACAAGTGCCTCTCCCCTAAGATATATCAAATAGGACCATACTACCTCTGTTTCAAATTATAATTTGCTTCAAATTTATCCTAAATTAAATTTTTTAACTCAAAATATTTTAAAAGTACACTAATATATATATATATATTCATATACAATATATTTCATACAAAAATAATAAGACAAATTTGATGTTATAGATAGATTTTAATGAAATTAAAATTTTTTGATTTAGGACAAACACAAAGTAAAGTATAACTATAGGAATAGATGGAGTAATTAACACTTTTGGAATTTTCACTTAACCTCATAATTCAAATATATGCATTTTTAAAATATATTTCATGCAAAACATAATAGGACAACAAATTTGATGTTATAGTTAGATTTTAGTGAAAGTTAAGAAAATTTGATTTAGTTCAATTAATGATAATTAAAGTAAAGTGTAGTTATATGAACGGATAGAATAATACTTTTGAATTTTTCACTTAACCTCATAGATAATTTTTTTTGCCAAGTATACCTTCAGACTTATTAAAAGTCGGTATTTATTTGAATACATGTAGACTGCAATTCCTGCGAGAATTAGACACAAATTAACCGCCCCCATGTATATAGCCATACATGTAAGAGAAAACTGCCAAAAAAAAGAAGAGTATTTACTTAATCCGTGCCTTCGTGGCTGTCATTATATTCTTGCCTCCGTGGCTGGCATTCTGGAATATTGCGTTATAACAAGTTTAATAGATTCAGTCAGCTGCTATCTATAAGAGGTCTTGCAGCCTTCTTATCACTCATAGTAGCTATTTCTTTACAATTAATATATGTCTCACATGTCTCTCTCGTGGATTTTTTTAGTTCTTGTGCCCCTGCTTCTCACCTCTCTCCTCTTCTCTCTCCTCCACTTCATCATTTAGCTAACTTGCAACCCTTATAATACTTGCCTGCATACCGTGAGGAGCCACCTCAGCCAATGGTCATGCATCCGTTGATTTATAGTATATCGAACCTATCAGTTTACGGATCATCAACTTCACTAGTGAATTGGACGTTTTAGCTTTAGTTCTATAAATCAATTTTACCTGTAAAGGTAAAGCTCTTTTAAAAAATGTTTAGTACAATTTTTATGGAAGAAAACAGAGATAAAGGTAGAAAAATATAGTACTTTCAGCTTCACTTTATTCTTGTGTAGCGAGAGGAGTTTAAAAACAGCTTTCAAAGAGAAACTATTTTATCTAGACTTATTTGACAGGAGAAATAAAAAACAGCTACCAGCCCCAAAGCTACCACACGGGTCACGCGCTTGCTTGGATCTCCAACACTCCCTTTCTTCATGACTGAATCCAAGTTCACTTTTGGTACACTCCGATCCAGCTGTTTGCCTAATGCTGTGGCTAACGTCCAAAAGGTTCTACGCGCCAAACGCCAAACACGGATCGCTTGCATGCATGAAGAATGAAGCGGTGAAAGGGCATGCCAAACGCCGGCGACAGAGCTAGCATGCATCATGCAGGTCCACTCGGCGGCACCAAACATTCGGTAAAGAACTATAGCATATATATATTGCAAAACTAGATGTAGCCTTTCATTCATGCATCGGCATCATGATTTAAGAGAGTATATAGGAAAGCTGTTTTATAATTAAATATCATAAATATAGTTTCTTTCATTTTCTGTCCATCATATACGTATCATGTATCACTGGTAGAGAACAATCTTCCCTTTTTTGGTTTAGTCCTGTTAGAATTTGGGTCCGAGACTAATAGCACAATCAGTCCTAGTTAAAGTCAACTGAGACTAAGGCCCTGTTTGGTTGGGTTTTTCAACCTGCTTTTGTTTTTGGAAAAGCCAACCAAAGGGTCTAAAAGTCTCAGATGCTTTTATCCAAAAGCAGCTTTTACTCTAGTACAAAATTGAAAGCAGCCTAACCCCTGCTTTCAGCTGCTTTTTGGTGAAAAATTACCCACTGCCACTGTTATGTACCGAATCGTTATTTTTCTATTCTCCCCCGAGCCCCTCGCCCTCCTCTTCCCCGACGTCCGCCGCCTCCCTCTTCTTCCCCGGCGAGCCCCTTCTTCCTCTTCTTCCCCGGCGAGCCCCCTCCCCTCTTCTTCTCCGGCGAGCCCGAGCCCCCTCCCCTTCTTCCCCGGCGCGGCCTCGCGGGCGGCTCTACCGCGGCCACACGAGGCGGGCGGGACTGGCTCCGCCGCCTCCCTCTTCTCTCCCCGGCGAGCCCCCTCCCCCTTCTCTCCCCCCGGCGAGCCCCTCCCCCTCTCTTCCCCCGGCGATCCCCGGCGAGCCCCGCTGCGGCCACGCGGGCAGGCGCGAGCGGCACCACGGCCTTGCGGGCGGGCGCGAGCTGCTCCGCCTCGGCCACGCAGGCGGGCACGAGCAGCACCGCCTCGGCCACGTGGGCGGGCGCGAATAGCTCCGTCGCGGCCTCGCCGGCGGGCGGGAGCGGCTCCGCCTCGGCCACGCGGTCTCCGACACACTCCGGCGAGCACGACCAGGCTTGGTGAGAGGAAGAAGCTCTGTGTGCGTATGACATGTGGGGTCCACTCGTAAGTGGGTGAGATTTTGCAAAAGCTAAAGCAGTTCTACCAAACGGACTTTTTGAAAAGCCACGGCTCATAATTGAAAGTAAATTTCCTAAAAGCCACAATCCACAGTAGCTTTTCCAAAAGTCACGGCTCAACCAAACGGGGCCTAAAATCCCCTACCCAACAACTACCTCTGCAGGCTTTTGCACGAGGATAATTTAGTCCTGATTGATGGCTCCAACCGAGACAAAAGGTCTTCTTTAGTGTCGGTTGGATTAGAACCATCAACCAGGATTAAAGTTCCCACTGGCCTTTTATTCTGGTTGAACATTTCAACTGAGACTAGGGGATGACCTTTTAGTCCTAAAAGACACCACCAACAAGAACTAAACATCCCCATTATATATCCTGCTTTCACGGTCTCCAACCCGAGTTATATCGAGTTTAATTATTGCTTTCGTGTGTATGTTCTTTCTAGTGTGAGCAAGTTCTTGCTCTTGGCCGGCTATATCTCTTGAGAAGATCTTCATTCCTCCATTTCATTCTACTTTTCTAAAGATTAACAACTTTATTTTCTAATCTTTTGTTGTTAATAATGTAGCTTATTTTGAGATTAAAAAATAAATAGAAAAATTATGCTTTTTATATTAGGAATAATAATGATATATTAAAATACATCATTATTATTCCTAATATATAAAAATACATCATTATATGTCTAGCTATTGAATATTCCATCCATCCAAGAATCTTATAAAGTCAAATCATCTCAAGTTTAACCAATAATTATAGAGAAAATTATAAAAATCTAGGACATCAAATAGGCATACTATGAAAGTATAATTAATAAAGAATCTAATAATACTTAGTTGTCATCATAAATATTATTATATTACTATTTAAGTTTGATCAAACTTGACATACTTTGACTCTCCAAGATTCTTGGGATATCTTATAATTTAGAATTGACTAGTATCGTGTCCGTGCGTTGCTACGGGATAACAAAACTTTTGTCTTAAAAACACATGGATCGCAAGATAATATGCCAATATTGTAAAATTAAATACATATGTTTAAGTGACAAATCCAAAGAGCAAATGTTTAGGCCTAGCACAATGGCGTAGGAGGCTACATATTCTTCTGTATAGGCCTTTCCATGATACGGTTAAGATAATGTTTTATATCGGCAGGAATATATCTTCGATTTCCATTTATCAGTGTTAGGTGTTTTATTAACACTAATATCCAAGGAATTAGATGATCTTGTTGTATTACAGAATAATAATATACAAATGAAACATGAGATTACAATATTTCTAGTATTGTTTTGTCTCTACTCTTTCCTATTCTTGGTGCCTTGATTCTCCTGGATCTACAGATAAATGTTCTCCTATATCGATGCAAGACATTTTCGGATGAATCTAACATGCAAAATTCATCAGGAGGACTAAGGCACCAAAAATATCCTCACCTTTTTGTGTTTGTTCTCGGGCTGGCTTCTGCTCTTTCACTACGACTCTAAGATGCCTACCTGCAAGAAACATGCAACACAGAGCTGTGCAATGTATAGGCAGCAATATCACAAAGAAACAAATTAATCATTTTAATTAAACATAGTGAAAGAGATAAAGAGGACAACCTACATTGCACAGCTAATCTCTTACCAGGTAAATATTGACCACACCATGAATACTAGTTTGGAAAGCAAGCTTCAGTTTTGTCCCTAGTCTGTCTGTGCTAGCAATCCGAAAATGGGCCCTGTTCACATAAACCTACAGGAAAACAAAGTTTCACAAAGTGTATCACATAATTGATACTATGGCTGCATCGAGTGAGAAGCAGCAAATAAAACATCCAACTACATGGAGCATACTTCTACCCAATGTTTTCTGATCGGCTGATCTTTCCTAATCGGTCTGGTACCGATCAGGACGATCAGGACGATTAATCGAGCTCTGATCGTTCTAATCGTCTATATGATCGTCCAGCATATAGCAGGACTATACAAGTATATGTCATATATATTATACCAGATACTATATATTTATATAGTAGACATTGAGCATCAATACTATATTTATAGTTAGCTGGTTACTTACCTATGAAATCTGGCTCTATATTCTTGTCCCAACCTTCATATGTTTATTGATTTGTAGGGGAGAGATGCGGCTCAACTGCACATAGCTAATGGCTGGAGTGGAAGTGAGAAGTGAGGAGAGAAAGAGTTGATGTGAGGTACATAAGAGAAACCCTAATGGGGCTGGCCCAAATAGATATAGCCCAGTAACTGAAGAAGCACATCTCTCACTATTTAGTTCTGATCGGCAAAGAGGCCTAATCGGACGATTAATCACGATTAATCGATGATTAATCGGACAATCAGGTTTCTGATCGCTCTGATCGAATCGAAGGGCCTAATCGAGTGCTAAGTGTCGATCAGGACGATTAATCAGACAATCAGAAAACATGGCTTCTACCATTGTTGCACAAAAGTATCTCCAACAAACAAGAACATAAAATTTGCATCTTTCAAAAGATATAACCAATAATTTATTTATACTTAAATCACACAAGGGCCTCAGTCATATAAAAGAAAAAAGAATACACTTTGTATAAACGGTGGAAAATTCCATTTATTAAAAAAAGATCTGTGGATTTTTTTTAATTTACAGTCTATTCTCAATCAATTCATTTTACTTATGTATGATTCTTTTTCAAGGTCTTATATTAAATAGATATCTCAAGAGAAAAGTGGAATGCTAAATAGATATCCCAATCAATTCATTTCTATTTCACTAACCTGAAAGAGAGATGGATAGGTTTACATATACAACAAAAGACTACCAGCAGGAAAGCAAAACAGAGTTGATTGACCATACCCATGATATCCTAAACTGAGCTTATCCTGACCAAATTTGGATCTTCTCTTCCTGGATCAGTATGCCAAATCACTCCATCCAAGCACTGCAGCATGACGCGGTCTCACCTGACGGCCTGAGCACCGAGCAGATGTGTGCCCTGCTTCTGCTTGAACTGAGGCCTAATTGGATCTGTGATCTGTCAAGGTCAAGGTTGCAATGGTAGTTTTGGAACCGGTCACATCCTCACTGGAGAGGGCCATCGAGAAAATGGACAGCGAGATACCTGTTTATAATTAATTTAGACATGAGATGTTTTACCATTTCGTACATGCTTACTGATGTGTGATTAAACCCAACAATCTCTCACATCACACATCGGACCTAACTCTTCCATCACACTACACTATGTGATCTCCGAAGACGTTATCCAGGCCCCGACTCCAACGCTCATCACACAACTCGTATGACCTCCAAGCGTTAACGGGTTCCCCCGTCACCATGTGACCCTGAGGTTTTCTAGGTTTTTCGACCATGGGCTTTGATACCACTTGTTAGAGTGCGCAGCGGAATTCGGCCCAGCTCGCTATACCCACGAACCGGCACCCCACGGGCCCAGGTCCACCGGGGCCACAACATATAAGGCCTTAGACCTAACTCAACCCAAAAGACTAGCCTGATAGGTGAGGGCTGCCCCCACCTTATATGTTGTGCTCCCCCACCATCAATTACCGATGTGGGACTAAACCCAACAATCCCCCATCACACATTGGACCCAACTCATCCATCACACTACACCATGTGATCTCCGAAGACGTTATCCAGGCCCCGACTCCAACGCTCATCACACAACTCGTATGACCTCCAAGCGTTAACGGGTTCCCCCGTCACCATGTGACCCTGAGGTTTTCTAGGTTTTTCGACCATGGGCTTTGATACCACTTGTTAGAGTGCGCAGCGGAATTCGGCCCAGCTCGCTATACCCACGAACCGGCACCCCACGGGCCCAGGTCCACCGGGGCCACAACATATAAGGCCTTAGACCTAACTCAACCCAAAAGACTAGCCTGATAGGTGAGGGCTGCCCCCGCCTTATATGTTGTGCTCCCCCACCATCAATTACCGATGTGGGACTAAACCCAACAATCCCCCATCACACATTGGACCCAACTCATCCATCACACTACACCATGTGATCTCCGAAGACGTTATCCAGGCCCTGAGTCCAACGCTCATCACACAACCCGTGTGACCTCCAAACGTTAATGGGCTCCCCCGTCACCATGCGACCCTGAGATTTTCTAGGTTTTTCGACCATGGGCTCCGATACCACTTGTTAGAGTGCGCAACGGAATTCGGCCCAGCTCGCTATACCCGTGAGCAGTCGCCCCTCGGACCCAGGTCCACCGGAGCCCACAACATATCAGGCCTTAGGCCTAACTCAACCCAAAAGACTAGTCTGATAGGTGAGGGTTGCCCCCGCCTTATATGTTGTACTCCCCCACCATCAATTTGTTAGGTTTAGTCCCACATCGGTAATTGATGGTGGGGGAGTACAACATATAAGGCGGGACAACCCTCACCTATCAGACTAGTCTTTTGGGTTGAGTTAGGCCCAAGGCCTAGATATGTTGTGGGTTCCGGTGGACCTGGCCCGAGGGGCGCCGGCTCGTGGGTATAGCGAGCTGGGCCGAATTCCGCTGCTCACTCTCACAAGTGGTATCAAAGCCCATGGTCGGAAAACCTAGAAAATCTCAGGGGTCACATATGACGGGGGAGCCCGTTAACGCTTGGAGGTCACACGGGTTTGTGTGATGAGCGTTGGACTCGGGGCCTGGATAACGTCTTCGGAGATCACATGGTGTAGTGTGATGGAAGAGTTGGGTCCGATGTGTGACGGGAGAGATTGTTGGGTTTAGTCCCACATCGGTAATTGATGGTGGGGGAGTACAACATATAAGGCGGGGACAGCCCTCACCTATCAGACTAGTTTTTTGGGTTGAGTTAGGCCCAAGGCCTGGATATGTTGTGGACTCCGGTGGACCTGAGCCCGAGGAGCGCCAGCTCGTGGGTATAGCGAGCTGGGCCGGATTCTGCTGCGCACTCTAACATGAATTTTGATACAATCAGCAACCAAAGCATGCCGACACAATGAATGAATCATGTGAGTTATGAAGTATTATCTATCGCAATGTAACAAATGGAGGTTCAGTAGCCTTTCCAAAGTACATCATGCTAGAAGCAAAGTGACAGGTTCAGTAGCAAGTTTCAGTTTACCTTTTCTATCATGGGACTCTAAACAGCTCTACATTTCTATTAGGTTAATGGAAATGTGGAAAACCTAGATTCTAAAAAAGTAGTGACAGATAAACATGTTTTCATCATATAATAAATCACCAATTCAAAGAGTGATGAAACCATGCTGTTAAAAAAAGTGATGAAACCAGATGTCAAAGGTTGCTTTACTTTCACTATTAACTGCTTTCTCTGCTCGTGATTGTAGCATCGACACAAAAAATAGTTTTTTTCTCGAAGAAGAAGAAAGATGGGCATCCATGGAAAACTGGCTGATAGTTTCTTCTATTTTTATCTCGACCAATCATTTATATTATGAAACACCTGTGCCATCATACCAAGTACTCCTTGGTTGTGAGACTAATAGAATCATTATCCTTCCCTGAGGTATTAGTGATTCTCTGAACATTTATTCCATTGACATTTGAGTTACTGTTTAATGAATGGAAAAATATATCTAGTGTCCTTTGTGTTGAAGTAGATGGATCATCCTTCTCATCATGTAGCTGAGACGTCCGCAACCCTATTAGTTTGTATAAGGATAACTGTGTCAGCTCTGACTTCCTCGAGCAACAAGAGCAAAAAAATATCAAATTCAAATAGCATATTGCCCAAACAGAATACATGACATCAAAATATGACCACACAGAAATGACAGTTATTGCAGTCCAATTGATAAGGTAAATGAAACATGCACTGTGACAGAACCACATGATTTTTAGCTGTCAAAGCAGCTAAAAATGAACTTGAGGACAAACAAAAATTTGTCATATGAACTAAGAAGTTAGAAGCTAAACGATAAACCTGTAAGAGTTTCACACAATCAGTAGTCATAAAGTTTGATCCAACTGAAATAATTTAGATGTGCACACACTAACCCATCAGTCTCAAAGAAAGAGGCATTTTAGCCTTAAGCATCTTTGTAGCATAGACCAGGATATCTTCCTTGGAGTTGATGTAGTTCCGTGTAGTTACTGCCCTTGTCCGAACCTGTTTCAGATCAATAATCAATCTAGTCATCAATGAAACAAAAAAAAATATCTCTATTGGTTCTCGTTACAGAAAATTAGTCAACAACTATTAGAATGAGAGAACCAAACCTCAAACTCTGCAGTCGTCAGTTTGAGTGTTAGTGTCTTTCCCTTCAAACCCTCCTTTTGCAAATCATCAGTTAAATTTTTTGCAAGGCAATCTGAAAATAGATAACAATGCGGTGAGTCATGCATTGAAACATGCTAGCGTCCTATCACCAGATCCAATATCACATGAAGTCCTGACAACATCTTTACTGTTTTACATGGTTTATTCCCACAAAATCATTCCTGAGCACATGAAAAGGTACTGGTATATACCACTGTCGATGTTTTACCACCGATAGCCTGCCACGGGGTTACCCGAGACAGTTGTTCGTGCTTCGACGAATAGTGCAACCTTGGTGGTTGGACACGCAGGGACACACGATCTATACTGGTTCAGACCCTCGACACAGTTGAGTAATAACCCTACGTCTAGTTAGGTCGCTTGTTATTGCTCTGATCTCGTAATACAAGGTGTTGTGTATCGCTCTACGTATCGGGTGTTGCGTAGTATGTTCAGATGTTTTCTGGGTGGTACCCTCACCAGCCCTTTATAGTCCAGGATCTGGCTGAGGATTGCTCTAGTCCTACTCGATTACAAACTCAGAGTTCTAAGCTACGCTTCGGTCTTGTCGTTGTTACCGAGCAGAATTCGGTTTTGTTTGCTTGCTTGCTTTCCTCCGTGGGCCAAGTGATAGAGACCCAAAGCTTCGGCAAACCGGTCCATGGGTACCCTATAGGATATCCCATCGACAAATCCCCGAGCATCTCATGATTTTTCTTTAAAGCGTCGGGTTATTTTGAAAGTAAGCCGAGTTCTTTTTGAAGCAAAATCATGAGATGATCTTCTGTGTCTTCGTCTTGAGGTCTTCCCGCACTTTTTGTTTTTGGACAAAAGGTGCACTCATTGAGTGTAGCCCCCGAGCCTCTGATTATTTGGTATAAGTATTCGGAGGATCCGAGAAGAAACTTTGTGTGGTATGTATTTCCAGCCGCCAAGCCTTCTCCGAGTTCTTTTTAGCGAAAAAGAACTCGGCAGAAGGGTCTGAAATACTTTGTTTCTGTCT
The DNA here is from genome assembly GCA_022036555.1 of Microstegium vimineum. Classification (NCBI taxonomy): domain Eukaryota; kingdom Viridiplantae; phylum Streptophyta; class Magnoliopsida; order Poales; family Poaceae; genus Microstegium; species Microstegium vimineum. Next base: position 28,442,374 of record CM039134.1, read on the forward strand.
GATTTTGTTCACGGGTGGGTACTGTGTTTTCACGGATATGTGAAATCTTGCTTTCACTGTTTGCTTTGGTCAGCTTTTGTTGTTTTCTTACTTTTCTTTCTCGTGACTTTTGGCTTTTGGTGGTCCTTTCTTGCTATATATTCTGTTGTGCTTGCACTAGTAGTTTGATCTTTAGAGTTCTGTTCTTTCTTTTTGACGATCATACTGCTGAGTGAAACTGAGTATCCCTGGGTTTATGTCCGCCTTCTGGTATTTGAGTGGGTAGAAGAATTCTTGTGAAAGGAGTTGGAGGTAGACTAACTCCTCGGTTAGATTTTCCTGGGAAGTTTGGTGTAGCAGGTAGAAGAAGTCTTGTGATGTGGCTTCCATGCCTTCTCTATCTGTCTGCTGAACTCCAGGCTATAACCGTTGCCGCTCCTGAGTTGATTGAAGTTGTACGCTCCATCTTCCTGGCCGTGCATGCTTGCACCGAACTCTTGCTGGAAAAGCTAGAACTGGAGCTTGTCCGATCTCATTTGTTGGGAGTGGTTTTCTGCCTATCAACCAGAACTTTCCTCATGTTGTGCGGAAGTTCTGAGTTGTTTTACTCTGCAAGGTTTTCACCAAGTGTTGGGTCTTCTTTGGTGGTAGACCTGATATAACCTTGGCTGTAGCCTTTATATTTTGTCACTTGTGGTCTTTTGTTGTAGATGAGGCTTATATTGGCCTTGTATTGTAGCTCCTGGTTGTTTTGTTTGTAAGATTAATGACCGAGTTGTTTTCGGTATCCAATGAGTGTTACTGGTTGTATGATTGTCCTTGGAATATTCTTCTGAATATTCTATATAGTACCCTGATGTACTGCTTTTATTGTAGCCATTTGTATCTCATCAATGTAGTCCTTGTAGAATCTTTTGCCTTTACTGCTCCCTTTATGTACTATTGATGTTGTTGTCTTTTCTTCATGGACCTGGTGTATGTGCACCCATTGTTCTTCTTTCTATAGTATGGTTCCCTTGTCATATATCTTCTGCTTTCCCTTGTAAAAGGTCCTTATTGTATCATGGATATTGTGGTTGGCGAGCTTGACGAGCCCCCAGGCTTCTTTCTTTCTTTTCTGGGTTGAACTTATGGTTAATGGTGTAGATCTTGTGATAGAGACTAGTTGCAGGCTAGTTTTGGGGTGGTAGAATTCTATGGAAGGAACCAAAGCAAATGGTGTAGGCCTTGTGATGGTATTGGTGTGTACTGTCATGGACCCTTCAGTCGTTTGTTTGTGCTTCCTTTCGGGTTGTTCTGGATTCGTTGTCCTTGATGACGCCCGTCTTGGACGACTTCTTGGATCTACTTCCTTCAGTTAGCAAGGATGCGCTTCCTCTCGTCTGAAATCAAGCGCTTCCGAGCTGTTTTTCCCTGCATGACAATTACCGGTTCCGGTTTGTGTAATTTTTACTTTTGATTCTATTATTCCCTGCTTATCGGGGTACTTTTGTATCTGTTGAGGCATTGTACTCTGATGTAAACCGGCTATGTGCTGATACTTCTCAATAAAGGGCTCTCTTTAATCTGTTTATCTCATGTCCTGCCGAGTTGTTTTCATCTCCGACTAACTGCTTCCTTGTCATGTTATACTCTGCAGGGTGTAAATGTTTATGGTACTCGGCTGTGGTTGGCCTAATCTGACCGTTGTTTTTTCCTTTTCCGATGCGTAGTTTTAGGAAGTGACGGTTTTGGTAACTGTTCCTCTATTTTTCCGTAATTGCTGCTTCTAGGTAACGGCTATTTATGGGAACCAATCTCTTTGTTTTATCCTTATATAAGTTCCTTCGCCCTTTGTTACCGTGTCTTTCTCCGACTAACGGGAAATTTGTGTCCTTTGTTTTTGGCTTAACCTTCTTCTGTTGTTCTTCTTGGGGTAATTTTGCAATGAAGGGTAAATGGGTTCTAAAATCTTCCGTTCAGCAAAGTGATCTTGATCACTTAGTTGCACAAGATCTTCTTTCAAGATCGGCTACCTGTGAGTTGCCTGGTGATCGATCGTCCCCAAATCCATCTCCTGATCAATCTCTTCTTTTTGTTTCTTATGTCAGATCTGGACTTTGTTTTCCACCATCTGACTTCTTAATTCAGTTCCTTGATTTCTATGGTCTCCAACTTCACCATCTTGTTCCTAATGCTACCCTCTTCCTTTCCTGCTTCGTGCATCTTTGTGAGGCTTTCATAGAAATTTCTCCTTGTCTTTTGTTCTTTCGCTATTTCTTTCGGGTTCGTTTTCCTGGTAGGTCGAAGGTTCCTAGTTGTGGCTGTTGCATGATTCAATCTAGGCAAGGTCACAAAAATGTCTTTCCTTCTTTGTCCCTATCTGATTCTGTTCGGGATTGGGCTGAAAAGTGGTTTTATGTTTCTCAACCATCTTTTCCTAAGCCTTTTGATTTATCTTCTCTCCCAGTTTCCCATTCTTGTTGGTCTGATAAAATCTACTCTTCTGAAAAACAAACCCTTAAGCCTTTTATTGATCGTCTTAGTTTCTTGAAGCAATCCGGTTTGATAGGCAATGGTATTGTTGCTAGTTTCTTGCGTCGCCGAGTTCAACCTTTGATAAAAAGGGATCATCTAGGTTTTGAATATAGTGGTCCTTCTGATTCGTCTCGCCTTATCCTCGAGACTGAACTTTCAGATGATGTTGTTCTTGAGATGATGAATAAAGTATTAGGTAGTGTTGTTATTCTTCCTGTCATGATTCAAGAGTATAGTGCTGTCAATCCTCAACCTGATGTAAGCTTTTTATATCCTTGATCTGTTTTCCTTTGTTTTGTTGTTTTGATCTGATGTACTTTTACTTTGCAGGGTTATGGTCATGACTTTGCTCTTGATGTGTCTGCTGCTGATGATGGTGGAAATTTGGATGATGAAGATGATGATGATGATGATGATACTGATGCTGCTACTGGTTCTCGTGTTGCCTCTCCAAAGCGAGGACATTTGGATGCAGCCATTAAGCCTCCTCGGCCGAAAAGGCGACAGTCTGCCTGTTAGGGTTCTTTGTCAGGTTATCTTTATACCGGGTTCTTTTTGTTTCTCTTGTCTGTCTTCTTGGTAAGCCGAGTTCTTTTTGTTTCTCTTGTCTGTCTTTTGCCTCTTGATTTTTGTTTTCTGATTTGCAGATAGGTATTCGGCTCTTTCGACTAAAGATGAATCGGGTGACCCTTTGAGTCCTTCTGGGTGAGTCTTTTTCTTCTTTTTTCCTTTTATGTGCTTTTATTGTTATGATGCTTGTTGATGCTTTGTCCTCTAATGTAGTCGAGTGTCTGCTGATGTTCCTTTTGCTTCTAGCTCTGTTGTACCCTCTTCTTTTGTCTTACCATCTTTTGATGGTGGTTTTGATTTTGCTATTCCAAAGTTATCCTTCTCTCAGACTGTGGCTCAAATCAAGAAGCCTTCTAGGTACTTTTTCTTTCTGTTGCTTCTCTTTTTGATTTTTGCTGAAATCCTTATAAAAAAATCTGTGATATTTTGATTGCAGTGTTCCTCTAGATAATCCTACTTCTTCCAAGGCTACTATAGATTTGAAGCCATCTTCTGAAGGTTAGTTTACTTTCTATCTTTTCTAGTTTTATCTTTTTATGTATCTCTGTATTGAGATTTTTTGTTGTAGGTGTTTCAGCGGTCCCCAATGGTACCAATTTGACAACCGAAGTGTCTCTTGGGAGGCCCTTCGTAGCTTCTCCACCTGTTACCCGAGTTCTTTCTGCAGCTGATCATTTTATCCCTTTGTCTACTCGATCTGAACGAATTGGTAGGTTGCTTTCAACTTGGGAATCTTTCTCCTTAGAATATGGCGCAGAACTCAAGGTATTTTTGATAATCTTTGTTTCGTATCTTTGTTTTCTTGTCTTCTTGTTATTTTCCTCTCATCTTAGTTCTTACCAACAGGCTTTTCATCAAGATCAAGATGTTCTATTTGGTCCTCAAGAAGAAAGGTCAGCTAACCTTATTCAGGGTAGCCTTGGAAAGGCTGAAGCCGAGTTATCTCGTGTTAAGGCTGAGTTGGTTCGAGTAAAAGAGATGCAGGAGTCTACTGCTACCCGAGCTTCTAATGAAATTGCTGATCTGAAGTCCCAACTTGCTAGTATCATTTGTTTTTCACTTTTTGCCTTTAATTTTGTCATATTCCCCTATTTATTTGTTTGATTTTTGTCAGATGTTGAACGCTAATGTGAGGTTTGAAGAAAAGATCAGGAGGTAATGACTGAGATTCTCTGGTCTTCTAAGAATAAGACTGAGCATGTAAGTGAATCTACTGATGATACTTTAAAAAAAGGCTCAAGATTTGTTAGCTGAAGCTCAGTTGATTCGGGCTGGTGCTAATCGTGACCTTGTCCAGGCTTTACAATCGGTTCAGACTTTGCAAGAAAAGTTGAATTCCGCTCGAGCACAACTTAGGTCTCTGCTTGAGGCTATTAAGCCTATTATTGCTGCTGTTTGTCATCCTGGAGATGATAGTGCTGATATGGATAGTATAATCCCAGTGTTGTCTTCACGATTTCGTGAGTTTGTGCATAGTGGGTTTGAATGATGTATTAACAATGTTGCTTCCTTTGTTCGGGCTCTTGCTCCTGAGGTTCCCTTGAACCGAATTCTTGAAGATCCTATGGAGGCCGATCTTTTGACTAAGTGGGAGCAATCGAAACCTGAGGTTGAAGATCTTTGTAGTGAGATACTTAGTCAAATGAAAGTGTTGCCCCCTTCTCCTTGATAAAAAAAACATTTATTTGTCCTTGAATGATGGTCTTGTAATATACTCTAGATGATACTTTTGCTTACTATATTATCAGGCTTCGTCTTGATATTGTGATCTCTTAATTTTGAGATATGTACTTGTCTTGTCTGTGTAGGTTGCTTTCTGATCGACTTACTTGTTAATCCAATGAATACTTTGTTTTTCGGATCTTGTGAGCCATGTTTAGTTCTTCTGACTGATGTTTGTAGTATTGTGCCTCTGTATTAGGCTTTGTAGATTCGTCGGTATTCCCCGAGTTCTTTCTGAATAGCATTATCGATCTTCGTATCTTGATGATTGTACTGAAAATATTGTTGCTCATACAATGCCTTATATCTTGATGCCTCTGAGTTAGGCTTTGTAGATCTTCACCCTTGCGCTTTATTTGTCTTTTGTATAGTAACTTCCGAGTTGTTTTGGGGTAGTAATGTTGACCTTGTCGAGTACTTTCCAATTTTGGAGTATTCAATGCCACTTTATGACGTGGTAGTATTAAGCTTGTAATTGTTGTTGCGTCGAGTTATGCTGCTTTTCAAGCAGTTGATTATATGTGTTGTGCTCCTTTGCACCATGTTTGTCTTTGACGTTGTTGAGGTAGATTGATCTTCTCGTTGTGCCGAGTAGTGTGCTGTTTTGTCACACTGTCCCACGAAAACGGTTGACTTGTAGATATGAACCAGACTGTGCCGCTCATGGTGCAAAGCAGTCGGTTAGTTTGTCATGTTGCTTCACGAAGTAATTGACTTAGAATGATAGACAATGCCGCTCATGGTGCAAAGCTGTCAGCTTGTCATGCCGTCTCACGAAACGGTTAGACTTATATATATGAACCAAATTGTGCCGCTCATGGTGCAAAGTAGTCGGTTTATCAAGTTGCTTCACAAAGCAATTGATTTAGAATGCTATATAGTGCCGCTCATGGTGCAAAGCTGTCAGCTTGTCATGTCGTTTCACGAAATGATAGACTTATATATATGAACCAGATTGTGCCGCTCATGGTGCAAAGCAGTCGGTTTGTCATGTTGGTTCACGAAGCAATTGACTTAAAATGTTAGACAGTGCCGCTCATTGTGCAAAGCTGTCGGCTTGTCATGCCGTCTCACGAAACGGATGAATTATATATATGAACCAGACTGTGCTGCTCATGGTGCAAAGCAGTCGGTTTGACATGTTGCTTCATGAAGCAATTGACTTAAAATGCCAGACAGTGCCGCTCATGGTGCAAAGCTGTCGGCTTGTCATGCCGTCTCACGAAACGGTTGACTTGTAGATCGTTTGTTCTTGAAGTCTTGCATCTTTTTTAATCTTCAGTTATAGAATTTCTAGAGTTGGCTGATGTGCCAAGTGTTGCTTAATTGTATCCCGTCTTCTATCATTAGCTCATAAGTTTCGGGTTATGTTGCTATCTTGATGATAAAAGGGCCCTCCCATGGGCTGAGTAGTTTGCGTCTTCCTTCTTTCTTGTGAATTAGTCATAGTACCATGTCTCCTGGTTTTAGTGTTCTTGGGTGCATGTTTCTGTCATAATGTCTTCTCCTTCGTCATATTGTTCTATTCTTGGTGACTGACATATTAAGTCGACTGGTAATACGGCTTCTGATCCGTACACAAAAAAGAATGGTGAGTATCCTGTTGCTCTGCTGATTTGGGTTCTTAGGCCCCATACTACTTTTGGTAATTCTTCTATCCATTTTCCTCCATAATCTTTTAGGTCTTCATATAGTCTTGGTTTTAGTCCTTGTAGTAATAGCCCATTGGCTCTTTCGACTTGTCCATTTGCTTGGGGATGGGCTACTGATGCATAATCTATCTCTATTCCGCAATCTCTCGCCCAATATTGGAATTCTTTTGCTGTAAATGGTGATCCTAGGTCTGTGATTATTCGGTTGGGCATCCCAAATCTGTGCATGATGTCTTGTATGAATTCTGTTGCTTTTTCTGCGCTGTATTTGACTAATGGTTTGTATTTGATCCATTTGGTAAATTTGTCTACTGCAACGAATATGTATTCAAATCCTCCTTTTCCTTTTTAAGAGGTCTGACTTGATCTAGCCCCCAGCATGAGAAAGGCCAGGCTGGTGGTATACAAATTAGATTGTGTGCTGGAACATGTGATTGTCTTGCAAACATTTGGCAGCTTTTGCATGTCTTGACTAGTTGTTCTGCATCTTTGAGTGTTGTTGGCCAATAGAATCCGCTTCTGAATGCTTTACCGATTATTGTTCTAGATGCTGCATGATTCCCACAGCATCCCGAGTGGATTTCTTCTAATATTTTTTCCTTCCTGTGTTGATACTCATTTCAATAATACTCCAGAAGATGCTGCCCTTTTGTATAGTTTGTCTTTTATGAGAACGTATGCTTTGCTTTTCCTTATAACCCTTGTTGCTTCTGCTTTGTCTCCGGGTAGTTTATTTTCGCTTTTGTAGTCGATGTATGGTTGTCTCCAATCCCTCTCTATGTTTAGGATCTGTCTTGAAGCATCCAGTTCTTCTATCTTGTCTATGTCCATTGAGTCTTCTTTTTGTTTGCTAATTTCTTGAATTGATGGCTTTGCTAGTTCTTCTATGAATATTCTAGGTGGTACCTTTGCTCTGTCCGATCCCAATTTTGACAGGATATCTGCTGCCACATTTGAATCTCTTAGGACATGATGGATTTCTAGTCCTTCAAAGTTTTTCTCGAGTTTTCTTATTTCTGCACAGTATGCGTCCATGTTGTTTTTTGTACAATCCCATTCTTTGTTTATTTGGTTGATTACCACTGCTGAATCTCCGTAGGCAAGTACTCTTTTGATTCCCAGAGTAGTTGTTATTTTTAATCCGTGTATGAGTGCTTCATATTCTGCCTCGTTGTTTGTTGCTTGCCATAATATTTGTAATACGTACTTTAATTGTCGTCCTTCGGGAGAGATTAGTAGTACACCTGCTCCTGCCCCTCCAAGCTTTAGAGAACCGTCGAAATATATTTTCCAATGGTCTCGTATTGGTTCAGGTTCTTTCTGTGTGATTTCTGTCCATTCTGTGATAAAGTCGGGTAGTATCTGCGATTTGATTGTTGTTCTTGGTTTGAAGTCCAAGTTTAAAGCTCTGAGCTCTATTGCCCATTTTGATATTCGGCCTGTGGCATCTTTGTTTCTGAGAATGTCTTGTAATGCTAAGTTTGTCACAATTGTTACTTTGTGCTCGTGAAAATAATGTCTCAACTTTCTTGACAATATGAGCACTGCGTAGAGTAGTTTTTGTACGTGTGGGTATCTGACTTTTAATTCCGTGAGCACTTCACTGATGTAGTATACTGGCCTTTGTACTTTGTAGGTATGTCTGGGTTCTTCTCTTTCCACTATGACTACTGTGCTTACCACATTCTTTGTGGCGGTGATATATAACATCATATCTTCTTTATTTCTTGGTGGAGTCATTACTTGGGATGATGATATATATTCCTTTAACTTGATGAAAGCTTGGTTGGCCTCCTCTGTCCACTCGAAGTTTTCTTTCTTTTTTAGAAGCTTGAAGAAGGGTAGTCCTTTTCCTCCCAATTTGGATATGAATCTGTTAAGAGCTGCCATACAACCTATTAATTTATGTATGTCCTTGATCTTTTTTGGTGCCTTCATATCCATAATTGCTTTGACTTGTTTTGTACTTGCTTCGATCCCTCTATTATTGACCAAGAAATCGAGTAGTTGTCCTGATGGTACGCCAAAAACGCACTTTGTGGGGTTGAGTTTTGTTGACATCATTTTTTAGCATGTGTCAAATGGGTTAAGACTCACTCTAATCGGTAGCTGTGTTCTATCGGTATCGGAAAGTCATCGGTCAAGATTGCCGATGAAAGTAAAACTAGGGCGTCAATGATGAAGCATAGAGTTATTGCCGATAAGGGTTGGTTGATGAAATAAAATTGCCAATGGGAATGAAGTGTTTCCGATTGGAGGATGTTGCCGATATGGAAATATTGCCGATGGGCGCAGGAGGACGTAGCTGATGTCAGCATACAGTTGTCGATGGCGTCAGGGGAAGGCTACAGATTGGGAGAAGTCTGCCGATGGAAAGTTTCATCGAAGAGAAGATATATATGGAAACTGGTGGGTTTACGCCAATATTTTATAAGTTTGAGTCTGATTCTTGCACGAGTCATTTTATTTCTTTAAAAATAGGAGTTTTGTTTAGGTAGGTTTGAATCGTATCTATCTACAACTCCCTTTGATGGAGTATAAATAGATACCCAGGGATGCTGTAAAAATATATACAATCAATCAAATATATCTATTATTTTCATCTACTTTTTCCAACAATTCTACTTTTATCGTACTAGCTCTAGTTTATCTACGAGTTCTTACAAGTTTCGACGGGTTGCATCTACAAGATCTCCGTCAACCTTGCGAGTTCCGCGTTTTGAGCAATCTGAGCCTTGACGTCCGGGCGCATCGTCGTCTTCTCGTTCATCGTTGTTCTAGCTATCATCCTTATCGATTAACTGGTCAAATCGACTGGCACACCTTGGATATCAATTTTGGGTATAAGCCCGAGGTGTTCGCGGATCTGACGCTTTTTGTGTCAACACCTCTTTTGGCACACCCGGTGGGACATATTCAATCTCATGGAGAATACTGGGATCAATCCAAGTAATGTCATCGAAGTCTCCGAAGCGAATCTAAAAGATGATCAGAAGCAGGCTATGGAGCAGGCTATGGAGGAGTACAAGCAGTTGTATCTGAAATCCTTCAACCTAAACAGGAGTGGCGAAGCTGTCTAGAAACAAGATCCGTCGTTGCCACGGCAGGTCACTTTCGACGTCAATCCTGGTAAATTGCAAGACATGGTTAATTCCGCATTAAATCAAGCGTTAATTAGCCATTCTAATATTATGTCCAATACTGTGTACAATGCGGTTATGCAATCCTTCAAGGAAGAACAGAATCCTCATTATGTTGGTCCAGCGTATCATCAACCTGGATCGGCATCTGTTACTAATCCATCGGCGGCTCAAATGACATCCCCTCAGCCTATGGGTGTTACTGCCAATGAGGTTACACCTCCAGAATCGAGCCCTGAAAGCGTCACCAAGCTTAGTACAAATCCAGTGGCATCAGCGATGTCAGGACCCGTCAACTGGTGGGGATACGGTATGCCTCCAAATCCATCTGCTGGTCCTAGTCTGGTCCAAGGAGATAGTTCAGCATGGATGGGCTCCGTGGCATCGGCAATGCAATCACAGCCGATGATGCATTATTCTATGTCTTCTCCAACTGTGCAATTACCATCGGAAGATCTTCAGGTGGGCAATACCTAAGGTGCCTCTTATGCCACCATCGGCAAATCCTGTGCCGATGCAACATAGCGCGGCAACTGCTAGTCAGCCCATGACGGTGGTAAATCCTCAAGCTAGGGTAACAACGCATCGAGCGCCAGTTGGCTATCAGCCATCGATGAACTTCGTACCAATGACTTATAATCCTGGATGGATCAGTCAACCGCCGGTTCAACAACCTGGCATGCTAATGTATCATTATGGAGGTCCAGCAAACGCTCAAAGTGGGGCATCGGTACAACAACCGATGAATATAATGCCACAGCATAATCCAGTGAGTACGCAAAGCTACCCATCGGCAAATCAGCCGATGCATAATGTTCAGATGACTGGTACTGCGCATATGCCAACTGCTCCGAGTCACGTACCTGAAGGGGTGCATCAGCCGGCTCCGCCAGTCAACGTCCAACTAATGAGTCGGCAAGAACAGGATGCATATTGGGCCAATAAGATTGCCGAAGTGATGAAGGAACAATTCGGCATCAAGCCTAAAATCAATAGATATTCCTATCGAACATCGTACCCTCCGGCTTATGATTTGATTCCTTTTCCAAATCGGTACAAAGTGCCAGATTTTACTAAGTTTTCTGGCCAAGATGACACTTCAACAATGGAGCACATCAACCGCTTCATTATCCAATGTGGAGAAGCAGCCGGCAGGGACGAGTTAAGGGTAAGATTGTTCTCGTCATCCTTATCAGGACCGTCATTCACGTGGTTTATATCACTACCTCTAAATTCTGTGATTACGTGGGCCGATTTAGAGAAACAGTTTCACAAGTACTTCTTCGCTGGTGTACGTGAGAAGAAGATTACCGATTTAGTCAAATTGAGGCAGCGTAATGATGAATCGGTAGAAAGCTTTGTCCAGAGGCTGCGAGACGTGAAGAATAAGTGCTATAGTTTGGTGCTTGATGATTGGCAATTGGCAGATTTGGCCTTCCAGGGATTACTGCCGCACATCAAGGACAAGTATGCGTCTCAAGAGTTTGAAAGTTTGAGCCATCTCGTGCAGAGGATTGCCGATCAGGACGTTAAAACTTTCGAACCAAGGAAAACTTGGAATAAAAAAGTGTCCTACCTTAGGTAAATGTCGTCGTTGCTGAATGTCGTCGCTGCTAAATGGGTGAAAGACAAGAAATCGGTATCCTGTCCATTTGGCCAGAAAGAAGCTGAAAGGTTCGCCTTTGATATTACCAAGGTCGATAGGATGTTTGATCTATTACTTCAAGAAGGGCAGATTAAGTTGGCGCCTAATCAAGTAATTCCATCGGTCGAAGAGCTCAAAAGGATCATGTATTGCAAGTGGCACAATGCAACTTCACAAGTACCAATGACCGCAAAGTCTTTAGGCAGCAGTTGCAGTCAAAAATTGAGTCCGGGCGGATTAAGTTTGAGAATCCTAAAGCCCAGAAACCAATGAAGATCGACCAACACCCGTTCCCAAACAATATGGTGGAAACTAGAGGAAAGACTAAAGTGCTGACGTCAGAAGCTGCAAAGAAAAGCGCATCCGTAGATCCGAAACATCAAATAGCTACACATGAAATGAAGGGAAGAGGATCTGCCGATGATAGAAAGGGCAAGAGAGTTGCCGATGAAAGCGGCAATACTAGGAGATCTCAAGGCGTCATAATCATGCATAGACGGCCACGACAAAATTATCGGCGAACGTAGGAAGAGCAATATCGACAACATGAAGAGGAAAAACGCCAGGAGTGGCATCGACATAAGGATCATTGGGGGTGCCCCTTCTTTGTTCATTGCTGGGAAGAAGGCATCAAGTTGCCAATTGCCGATAATTGCCCGGAATGTAATGGTTACTATCCTGTCGATCGGTTGGAAAAGAAGTCTTGTTTTGACGATCGAACATCAAGCTATGGTAGGCCGAACAGAGAGAAGGGATCAACACATGATCGGCTGGGGGCAAACTCAGCGCGCATGACAGGCTTGGTAGGCGTGTTGATCAAGAAGAGCTTGAAGAGATGGCCAATGCAAGAGTACCCGATGAAGAGATATTATCCAGGGATCCAAACGTAAGGAGTGGTGCAGATACAAGCAATGAAAAGCAGTACCAACCCGTTTGGAAAACCAAGCTTCCTCAATGGTGCCCTAAAGGTTTGATCAAGAGTCAGAAGAGGAGGATCCAACGTGAGCGCCAGCAAGATATGTATCACGCTGAAGAGTCTTCAAGAGGAAAATCTCCGGTTAGGCAGTGGAGACTGAAACGCAAGGATAGGGATTCATCGGCAGAAATCAATATGGTGGTTGTATTGCCGATGGAATTCATGGCGCCTGTTGATGCTGAAGAAGAGGCTGCTGAAATGGCACAGTTAGTGTTGGATCCGATGACAGTTGTATTTGAGAAACCTGCCGATGATGAAAGGTAGCATTTGAGAGCTTTGTTTGTTAAAGGCAAAGTAGATGGGCAACCTGTGTCAAAAATGCTGGTAGATGGTGGGGCATCAATCAATATAATGCCATATGTCATGTTCAGGAAGCTTGGGAAAGGTGACCAAGACTTGGTGAAAACAGACATGAAGCTTAAAGATTTTGAGGGCAATGTGTCACCAGCTATGGGAGCTGTATGCGTTGAATTAACCATCGGCAGCAAAACTTTGCCAACAACGTTTTTCGTGATTAGTGGCAAAGGCACCTACAACTTGCTCCTGGGAAGAGATTGGATCCATGCCAATTGCTGCATTCCTTCCACGATGCATCAAAGCCTTGTGTAGTGGGTTGGAGACAAGATTGAAGTCGTCCGAAGTGAAACCCCGTCGATTGTTGTGTCGGCAGAATCAGAAACCTATGAGCAAACCAGGTGCATATCAGGAGAAGCCGGGGATACAGAATTCCTCAAGGTTGCCGACTACAAAATTACACCGATCCAAGCAGTCGGTCCTGAAGAAGAGTTTTAATGGATCAGTTCGCCGATGATGGAAAACTTGGGCAGGGGTTCACATCGGCCGATGATTTATTAGAAGTAGATATCGGCGATGGTAGTAAGCATAGGCCTACTTTTATTAGTGCTAAGTTAGATTTCCAATGTAAACAACAATTGATTGATTTGTTAAAAGAATATAAAGATTGTTTTGCTTGGGATTATACAGAGATGCCTGGTCAAGACCGATCCATAGTTGAACATCAGTTACCTATTAAGTCGGGTTTCCAACCGCATCAGCAGCAAGCACGCCGATGCAATCCTCGTGTGTTGCCTGATATTAAAGCTGAAATTACAAAATTAATTGAGGCTGGATTTATTCGGCAATGTCGGTATGCCGAATGGATTTCTAATGTAGTTCCTGTGTACAAGAAAAATGCAAAACTCTGTGTTTGTATTGATTTCAGGAATCTCAACAAAGCTACGCCGATGGATGGTTACCCAATGCCCATTGCTGATCTGCTGATTGATGCTGTTGCCGGACATCAGATCATTAGTTTTATGGATAGTAATGCTGGATATAATCAAATATTCATGGCTGAAGAAGATATATCCAAGACTGCTTTTAGATGTCCGGGTCACGTTGGTTTATTTGAGTGGGTCGTAATGATTTTTGGTTTAAAGAATGCTGGTGCTACTTATCAGAGAGAAATGAATTACATCTTTCATAAGTACATCGGCACAATAGTTGTAATTTACATTGACGATGTGGTGGTTAAATCCAAAAACATAAAGAAGCATCTTACCGATTTACGGAAGATTCTAGAGTGCACAAGGGAACATGGGTTGAAGATGAATCCTAATAAGTGTGCATTTGGTGTATCGGTAGGTCAGTTCTTGGGTTTCATGGTGCATCAGAGAGGTATAGAGATCGGTAGAAAGTCTATTGATGCAATTAATAAGGTGGTTGCTCCTACAAACAAGACTGAGTTGCAATCCTTGATCGGCAAAATTAATTTGATTAGAAGATTTATGTCTAATTTATCTGGGAAGATTAAGTCTTTTAGCCCTTTGTTGAAGCTGAAGGTCGGTCAGGAGTTTGTATGGAAAGAGGAACAGCAATCAGCCTTAGAAGATATTAAGAAATATTTGGTAAATCCTCCAGTTTTAGTTCCACCACAACACGGGAAGTCTTTCAGGTTGTATTTGTCTGCCGATGATAACATTATCGGATCAGCCTTAATCCAAGAATTTGAAGGGAAGGAACGGGTGATTTATTATTTGAGTAGAAGATTGGTGGATGCTGAGACTAGATATTCGGCCGTCGAGAAATTATGTCTATGTTTGTACTTCTCTTGTACTAAATTAAGGCATTATTTGTTATCAGCCGAGTGTACTGTCATATGCAAAGATGACGTCATTAAATACATGTTGTCGATGTCGATATTAAGTGGGAGAATCGGCAAGTGGATTTTGGTACTGTCAGAGTTTGATTTAAGGTATGAATCGGCTAAGGCGGTCAAAGGTCAAGTAATGGCCGATTTTGTTACTCAGCATTGTGGTACAGTGAACTCCATACAGATTGCTCCTTGGACTTTGTTTTTTGATGGATCCATGTGCAAGGAAGGAGCAGGTATCGGTATTGTTTTAATTTCACCCAGAGGGCAGAAGTATGAAATCTCATTGTCGATTGTTGCTACTTCAATAAACAATCAGGCTAAATACCAGACTTTGCTGAAGGGGTTGAAATTACTCAGGGATGTGCGTGCCGATGCTGTTGAAATCTTTGGCGATTCCATGTTGGCGATCAATTAGTTGATTGGAACTTATGAATGCCGAAACGAAGTTTTGATTGCGCATCATGAAAAGTGTTTGCAATTATTGAGGGAATTTAAAGAATACCGCCTAGAGCATATTCCTAGATTGCATAATGAAGAAGCTAATCAGTTGGCGCAGTTTGCTTCAGGATATCAGCTAATTCAGGGGATAATAACATAGGTGATGGTTGCCGATGATTGGAGAAAAGAGATTGCCGACTACTTAAGAGATCTGTCTAGAAAGGTCGAAAGGCGTATAAGGTTACAGGCTACCAAGTATGTACTCCTTGACGATGAGTTGTATTATCGGACAATCGATGGAGTTTTACTCAAATGCCTTGGTAAAGAAGAATCAAAGGAATTGATGGGCGAAATCCATGAAGGAGTGTGTGGAGCACATCAATCGGCATTTAAGATGAAGTGGATGATTAGACGGAATGGATATTATTGGCCGACGATCTTGAAGATTGCTTCAGCTACTTTAAAGGGTGCCAAGATTGTCAGAAATTTGGAAATGTTCAGAGAGCACCTGCATCGGCAATGAATCCTATAATCAAGCCTTGGCCGTTTAGGGATGGGCTATTGATCTCATCGGCCAGATTTATCCACCGTCCAGTAAGAGCATAAGTTTATACTTGTTGCTACCGATTATTTCACAAAGTGGGTTGAAGTTATTCCGTTGAAAAAGGTGACATCGGCAAATATGATAGACTTTGTGAAGGAGCATATTGTTTATCGATTTGGTATTCCTCAAACTATTACAACCGATCAAGGGACGATGTTTACATCGGGAGAATTTGATGAGTTTGTTGTTAGTATGGGGTTTAAGGTTTTGAACTCTTCTCCTTATTATGCTCAAGCTAATGGTCAAGCTGAAACGACCAATAAAGGAGTAATTAAACTTATCAAGCGTAAGATTGAGGAAAATCCTAGGCGGTGGCATATAGCGCTAAATGAAGCTTTATGGTCATATCGGATGGCATGTCATGGTGCAACTAAAGTTTTGCCGTATCAATTGGTCTATGAACATGATGTTGTTTTACTGTGGGAGATTAAAACTGGTTCTAGACGTTTAACTTCCCAGAACCAATTAACAGCCGATGACTATGATACTCTTATGAAGGATGAGTTAGAGGATCTAGCAAGTCATCGGTTGAGAGCTCTGATCAGCATAGAAGAAAATAAGAAGAGGGTTGCCAGATGGTATGACAAGAAAGTGAAGGTGAAAGAATTTGCCGATCGTGATCTGGTATGGAAGCTGATTTTACCGATTGGAACTAAGAGTTCGAAATTTGGTAAGTGGTCCCCTAATTGGGAGGGTCCGTTTCGGATAAGTCAGTCAGTTCCTGGTAATGCATATCTTTTGGATACCCTCAAAGGGTTGCATTTCCCAGAGCGATCAACGGTAAGTATTTAAAGAAGTATTATCCTAGTATTTGGGTAGATGCATGAAACAATACAAAATATAAGTGCCGATGGATAAGAGTCATGCAAAACATCGGCAGGAAGCATATTAACGTTATATTACAAGCAGAATCAAGTATCAGGTTCACGATTGCCGATACAACAAAATACAACAAATTACAACAGGGATTGAATAGATGAAATCGCACGCAGGAGAATCTGGTTTGCTTCCTCTATTTCCCTAGCATCATCATCTGTGGAGCCTTCAATTGGCTTGGTCTTCTTCCTCAGCATCAGGGCCTCGTGGGCAGCAGTGTCCCTCTCATGTTGCAGGGCTTTGGTAACATTGGGAAGTTGAAGTTTCTTCTGGTTGACCGAGTTTAAAGCTTCATCAACTTATTTCAACTCGGCTAGCAGCTTTTCCTTTTGTGCCGATAGACGAATGACCTCTTGTTCAAGCTCGACGCTGGAAGCTTCTAAACGGCCTATGTCCTTGTGCTTCTCGTCTGCAACTTGTTTGAACTTGAGTATTTCCTCTTCGAGTTCCGCCTGGGCAGCTCTATCGGCAATACGGCGTGAAGCCTTTCGGTATTGAAGTTGTCTGCTCTCGAGAAATGCCGCTTGGAAAAGTATCTCCTCAACATCGGCAGGCAGCTGACTTTGAATTTCCTTGAAGGTTATCCTTACTGCGTTGGAGTCTTGGACTAGGTCGGATGTGTTTTGTTGAAGTAAAGATAACAACGCTTCAAGTTTGGCCTTCACTTCTACCGATATAGTGTTTGCTGATTGGGCAGAGTTTTCTTCTTCATCATCTTCTTCTGGAAGGTTGATAGCGAAAGAGAATAGGCTGTTTGGGGAGTCTTGGGCCTGAAAAAGAAGAAGATTAGGGCTTGCCAATCATAAGTTTGTGTTGCAAGTTTTATGAGTCAGCTTACCATTTTAAATGGATCTCTTGCCTCGGACTCGGAAAGGCAGCTGGTGTGGCATCATCTTGAGGATCGGCAACGGTTGCCGATGAGCTTGCCTCTGTGGGAGGAACAGTTGGTGCTGGTGATGCTGTTACCGGTGCTGCTTCCGCCGTTGTGGCTAACCCCTATGGCGGTGGTACTGTCCCCTGGTTGGGAATTTCATCTGGCGCTGATGCTGGTGTCGATGTTGATGTTGTTCCTGTTGTTGTATCTAACTCCTGCGGTGATGGTATTGTTCCTTGGTCGGGGATCTCGTCCAACGGTTGATCGGGGATGGGCACCGATGTTGGCTCTGGTGTTGCATTGACAAGAGTTGGCGATGCAATGGGAGTTGGTGATACAGCTGGGGTAGTTCACCTCAAGCGCTTCTTTTTCTTTGGGGCGGCGCTTGGTGAACCAGCGCGTTTCGACTGAGAAGCTTGGGGGGCACCAGCAGCGTGAGTTGGAGAAGCTTGTATATTTGGAGCAGCTGCCGATGAGCTTGTTGCCTGTAAAGGACATTTCGTGCAAGTTAAACGAAATGAGCATTATCAATGAGGGTTTGTAATTGACCTGAGAGATTATTACTGCGAAAGCTTGCACCAAGACGGCGGCAGCAGCCGATGGAGTGGCGGTAGTCCTGGTCAGTGTCGGCTTGGGTTTGAGGGTAATCTTGGATGTCGTTTGAGGTGTGAAGGCGGCCAACGAAGGAGCCTTGTTGCCGATTACCGATGTAGGATTCATCGGTCGTAGGTTGAAATACTTACCGCTCTTACTCCTTTGGGGGATTGGGTCATTGACCTATTGATAAGAAAAGTTAGTGCCAATATATCCGGGAGGAAATAACAGCCAATGAATACAGAAAATAAAACTTACTGCGTCATCGGGAATAATGTAGTCATCGTCAATCAGATGCCGATAGTAGTGGGATGATATGGCGAACAGTTGACTTTTCCACTCTTGCCACCAGGACTTATATGATTCAATAATGAAGGATGTTGGTGCCCAAGAGGATAAGTCAATGTTTGATGCATCGGCATGAGCAGGAAGAGTGGCGATCATGTTCCAATCCATGGCGCTGGAGATGACTTCTCTTGGATTTATCACATTGGCATAGCTGAATTTGATCGGTAATTGACCAAATGCTAATTGTCTTGCCGCTGCCGATGGATAATAAAACTCATAGGTTGGAGAAGCATTCTTCCCGGTCCCAAAGATGTTAACTGGGATGGCCCGAGGAACAATGGTGGCCTTCATGATCATCTCATTCTGTGGTATGTTCCCATCGGTGAGGTTGAAGGAGAGGGGGAATCGGTTGTCCTCATCGACGTAAGGCCACCAGAGCCGTTCCGCAGCAGGGATTCCACAGTAAAGCCTCTGAAAGAACATGCCAAATTGACCTACATTGGCATCGGTTCCTGGTAGCACTATTATGGCCTCCCCGAAATTGAGTGGAGGACGGGTTGTCAATTCATCTTCAGCAAATTCATGATCCTCAGGCATATCTCTTGGGAATTGCTGACTAAACAGGTCAAATTGAAGGACCTTGTACATATGTGCATTCAACCACATGTTTACAAACCACCAAGGGCCCCCGAGGTTGCCGATGGGCTCACCTAGCAGAAGTTTTCTGGATACCTGGTGCAGGAGGTGATATACTGAACCAAGGAGGTATTGGCCAAGAGGAAGCCTTGATCCATTAGCCAACGACTCTGCTACAGGAAGGTACATAATGGTGGGTCCAACTGTTCTACCACAAAAGATAAACTTTTCCAGCCACATGTTTAGGAAGATGGCATGTTCCCACTGGCCTACCGATCCAGTTTTCTAGTTTTCTTGGATGTATCCAGTCCAACCGCCGATGTTACGCGTGGTTACCCGATGATCGGGCTTCCTACAGAAAAGGCTGGAAGGATCGACACAGAAGACGTCGAGGCCGGTAAGCATGTGCACATCGGCAAGTGTGGGTGTGGCTGATCTGTGTCTGAATAGGAATGCGTTCATTGTATCGGACCTAAAATAAGAAGCAGTCATCATCATGTTTTCATTCATTGCCATATCGGCAATGGAAAGCTTAATGCATTGGTCCAGATTGCGCTCTGCCCAGTGAACTTGCTATGTTCTGGCCATCCTAAGGTACCAGTTCTTCCACCCCTTGGTGGGTTTGGGCCATGAGCAGAAGGTGTCTGTCCATAACCCTAGATGGAAGCATTCAGATCTATAGGGGATGCGGTTGGTTTCTGCATTGATAAGATCTGTAGGATCGGTATTCCCCATAGGACCTAGACAGTGGAAGTGCGGCTGGTCGGTAGGGATCACTATCTTATTGCGCATTTCCTAGGTTTTGAAAAATCAAAGAAGGGAAGGGAAAGAGGGTCATAGAAATGATGCAGAAAGGAGAAATCACGGAAGGTGAAGCAAGAAGGGAAGAAATTTACCTTGGGAATGTTGAAATTGATCGCCATTGGATCTAGGGGTCCTTGCGGCTTGTGCTCTGCTGGTGGAAGGAATCGCCGGTTGTCGCTGGATGTTCTTCGGAGGCGCCGCCGAGATTAAAGGTGAAAGTGAATGAGCTCAGGGTGAAGAAGGATTCAGGTGGCGGTAATTTTTATAGGCCTGGCCAAGGATATTTTGGAATTTTCTTTTCATTGAGCAGAGGTATGGAAGGGTATAGTAGTGGATTCGCACGCTGATCGAGGAGTTATGATTGGATTTGTGGATGTTCGCACTACAGTTGCGGGGGTTCTGTTGGTAACTTGCGGTTTTTGCGCGCGGTAATCGAAGAGGTTGCGCAAGTATCTTGGAGGGAAAGATTGCAGTAGAGAGAATTTCGGTGCGCGAGATATTTCACACTCCGAAATTGGGGGCATGTGTTGACATCGTTTTTCAGCATGTGTCAAATGGGTTAAGACTCACTCTAATCGGTAGCCGTGTTCTATCGGTATCGGAAAGTCATCAGTCAAGATTGCCGAAGAAAGTAAAACTAGGGCGTCAATGATGAAGCATAGAGTTATTGCCGATAAGGGTTGGTTGATGAAAGAAAATTGCCAATGGGAATGAAGTGTTGCCGATTGGAGGATGTTGCCGATAAGGAAATATTGTCGATGGGCGCAGGAGGACGTAGCTAATGTTAGCATACAGTTGTCGATGGCATCAGGGGAAGGTTGCAGATTGGGAGAAGTCTGCCGATGGAAAGTTTCATCGAAGAGAAGATAGATATGGAAACTGGTGGTTTTACGCTAATATTTTATAAGTTTGAGTCTGATTCTTGCACGAGTCATTTTATTTCCTTAAAAATAGGAGTTTTGTTTAGGTAGGTTTGAGGCGTATCTATCTACAACTCCCTTTGTCAGAGTATAAATAGGTACCCAGGGATGTTGTAAAAATATATACAATCAATCAAATACATCTATTATTTTCATCTACTTTTTCCAGCAATTCTACTTTTATCGTACTAGCTCTAGTTTATCTACGAGTTCTTACAAGTTTCGACGGGCTGCATCTACAAGATCTCCGTCAACCTTGCGAGTTCCGCGTTTTGAGCAATCTGAGTCTTGACGTCCGGGTGCATCGCCGTCGTCTCGTTTATCGTTGTTCTAGCTATCGTCCTTGTCGATTAACTGGTCAAATGGACTGTCACACCTTGGATATCGATTTCGGGTATAAGCCCGAGGTGTTCGCGGATCTGACGCTTTTTGTGTCAACAAGTTTCCACTTCCAAGCTTTTAGATTTTTTAAGGTCTCTTCTAAGTCTTCCAACAATGATTCTGGTTCCTTTGTTTTGATTACCACGTCATCGATGTAGGCTTCAGCGTTTCTTCCTATTTGATCTCCCAAGCAGGTTTGTATTGCTCTTTGATATGTTGCTCCTGCGTTTTTTAGTCCGAACGGCATTGACTTGTAGCAATATGCCCCGAAGGGTGTTATAAAAGATGTTTTGATTTGATCTTCTTCTCTTAATGATATTTGGTGGTATCCCGAGTAGCAGTCTAGGAAAGATAGTAATGACGATCCAGCTGTTGAATCTATGACTTGGTCAATTCTTGGCAGTCCGTATGGGTCTTTTGAGCAGTGTTTGTTAAGATCTGTGTAGTCAACACACATGCGACATTCTTTCAAGTTCTTTTTCTCCACTAAGACTGGGTTTGCTAACCAGTCCAGGTTGATTATCTCTCTGATGAATCCTGCTGCCAATAGCTTTGTTATTTCCTTTTTGATTGTTGCTTTCCTGTCTGGAGCGAATCTACGTAGCTTTTGTTTTAGTGGTCTAGATCCTTTGTCTATTTCAATTTTGTGCTCAGCTAACTCCTTTGGAACTGCTGACATGTCTGCTGGTTTCCATGCAAATATGTCTTTGTTGTCCCTTAGAAAGTTGGTGAGCGCGAATTCCTATTTGGGGTCTAGATTTGCGCTGATTATCGCCGTCTTCTCTGCATCTCCTATTAATAAGTCAATTGTCTTTGTGGGCTTCTTTTGGAGGTGTAAAGTTGTTAGGCTTCTTTTCGGTATTTGAATTTCATCCGGATTCATTTCCTCGACCTTTTTTGCAATGTCTTCTTTTTCCTTGTAGTCTTGCAACTTTTCTGATATTTGTATGGCTTGTACATCACAGCCATAAGCTTTCTTTAGATCTCCTTTTAGTGATAGGACTCCTTTTGTTGTCGGCATCTTGAGTAATAGGTACGAATAGTGGGGTACTGCCATGTATCTTGTGAGTGCTGGTCTTCCGAGGATTGCATGGTAGCATGATTCGAAGTTGGCTACTTCGAATTTAATGAACTCAGTTCGATATTTGTCAGGCGTTCCAAAGGTGATTGGTAAGGTGATCTGCCCCAATGGTATAGAAGCTCTTCCGGGTACTATCCCATAGAAGGGAATACTTGTTGGTATGATCACGCCTTCATAGTCTAAATTCATCTTTCTTAAGGTGTCTGCGAAGATTATGTTTAGTCCTGCTCCCCCATCAATGAGCACTTTAGATACTGCCACTCCTGCTATTTGTTGACACCAAAGGTGGCAAACGGAAAAGAAGACCGCAAGCGTATGGTTGTCAAGGTAGCTTTCACTGGGAGTATTTCAGGTATCATATTTTCCACAGGGAACGAGAAGTGAGTTAACTAGGAATATGGTTATGTCCTATGATGGATCAAGGGAGACTATGATAACTGGGTTGAGAGGTTCGATATAACAAAGATATCTAACAAGGTATAGCTGGTTATACTGGCTTTATCAGCCCTTCTCTTGCAGGAGGCGACGGGATAGATCAGAAAGAGGGCAAAACTCTAACCGGACTGCGCCGTCAAATTGTATTGAGGCCCTACCTTTTAAGAACTTATCTGACACACGTGGTGGAATACGAAGACTAGATAGAGCTATCACCTTCTACTAGCATCCACAAAATAACCGTGCGATAAGCGGTTTACAAAGGTAAGATCTAGTCTAGACAACACGTCTACACTATTCTTACTACTTTAACATTGGCCTAAGATTAAAGCACTTCACTCAGAGCAAAGCGATGAACAAGCGCGAAAACATGTATAACAGCTAAACCAGATTTAGAATACTGAATGCTATAAAGAGCTCAGAAGAAGTCACTTACAAGTGCTAAACTTACTAGAGACTCGCATCCGCTCAGGAAGAACTCCGGAGAAGATTACCGACAGATCCGGGGCTTTCTCCAGAAGAATTTCCTCACTCTCCTCCAACTAGCATAACACTACTGAAGAGCTTCGCTAAGAGACTAGAGAGTAGTATTTCTCCAATGAGGCACACTTGATAAGGGAGCTCTAGGGGTCTATTTATAGCTAGAGGTGGAGTAGGGGCTACTCTGGTGCCACGTCAGCGATCCGCGTCACCTTCATCAACCACCGTTTGATCCAACCGACCTCAGAACCACCTTAGGATGGATGGTGATGATTTCCAGCATGTGGGGAGTAAGTGAGGCGGTTGAGGGAGTTGGAACCACCATAGGGTTGGTCGACCGAGCCCCCCTACTGGCATGTGCGCCCTCGCTGGTCCTTCTAGAAGGTACCCCACTGGTCAGGGACCCAGTGGAGGGGTGGTAGCCACCATGGGCGGTCGGACAACCCCCTATAGGGGTCTGTGGCCCACCTCTACCTTCTGGATGCTGGTCCCACCTGTCATATGCGTTGGATGTTTGTTCTGAGTTGAATGTCACGCTTATCTCCTTGATGTGGGCCCATGGATCCTCGTGATGTAAATCTGAACCGTTGAGAGAAAGCACACTTGGATCCAAGGGGTAGAAAGTGCTTTAGAGAGTGTTTCTTGGATCATGGGGGCTTGGGGGGCCTAATGGCCCCACAGGGAGGTCGGCCGACCCCCTAAGTGGGCCCACTGGCTCCCAAAAGTCCCCTTTTGTCATTACCTTCACTCAAATAGTCAAGGGACATGTGGAACTAGTTATTGGGTAAAATATGTTCATGTTATGCTTGTCTTTCTTTGATTTCGAGGATGTTGACGGTATTTTGATAGTGACAAAATAGCTCATTCTTACCGTCAACACTATTGTTGGTCCCATTACTAGGGGATAATAACCAGCATTTGCTGCACTTGTCCATTGATCTTCTCTTGTGAACTGAATTGGGTATTCTGACCAATCTAAGTATCTTGGGGTAGCTGGTTCTACTACCATGATGGTTCTATGTGCTAGCTTTTCCTGTCTCTTACTTCTTGTATATGATGCTCCGGAAAAGATTACTGCTATTTGTCGTTGTGGTTCTTGATAGTTTCCTTCTGCCTTCTTTGCATCCTTTTCGGGTTCTTCTGTTCTCTGTTCCGAATTGTTTGCTCGCGTCTCTTCCCTTTTTGTGAATCTCTGTTGGAAGATGTCGCATTCGACTAGCTTGTGTCCTGCATGAGGGTGTATATGGCAGGGTAAGTTTTCTATCCTCTCTGCTGACTTTCTCACATAGTTGTTTCCCTGGTAGCTGTTATTTGAGTATCTATTATTTTGGTTTGCGTTTTTGTTGTTGTTGTACCCTCCCTTGTCATTGTCATTGTCATTGTATCTTCTTTTGTTGTCTATTGCTGCTACTATGTTGTCTTGTCTTGGTCTTTTGTCTTGTGGTCTGAAATCTGGTCTTCTATTTTCATGAAAATCTGGGGTGAATCTGTGCCGAGTTCTTTCTTCCGACGATATCATTTTCTCAACAGCTCTTTTGAAATCTTCATTGGATCTTGGATTTTCATTGAAATAATCCTTGAATTGCCAATTTGCTAGGATTCCATCCGCAAATGTCTCTATTACTTCTCTATCGGTGATGTCATGTATCTGAGCTCTGAGTTCTCTGAACCTTCGATAATATTCCCTTAGGGTCTCTCCTTTTCTTTGCTTCACGTTTTTCAATTTTGCCGTTGTCATAGGATGTGTTATCATGGTTTCAGCTTGTCAAACCATTGTAGAGGCATGGCTTCAAGTGCCATTGGAAAGTATAGGGCTTTAATGTCATTGTTTCCTTCCACGAGTTCAATGGATTGGGAATAGACTCTTATTCATTGTCTAGGTTCTACTTTTCCGTTGTATTTGGAGTGATTTGCTGGTTTGAATTTGTGTGGTAATTTCAACGTCTACAATCTCCCTGCAAAACATGGGAACCTGTCATATTGTTCTGTTCTGTTGAATTCGGGTGACCAATCTCTTCGGTAATACTCCCTGTCCCCTCTGTATTCGGATTCTTCGTAGTCTTCCGGGTAGCGTTGGCCCCAATCTGGGCCGTTTTGTTTTATTAGTCCGAGATGTTCTTGTCTTTCCGATGGTTGTGGTACCTCTATTCTTCCAATCTGTGGAATATTGACTCTTGGGGGTTGTTCCTCTTGTTTTTCCCCTTGTCCTTCTTGAGGTGCATTGTCCTCGGGTTGTTTATTGGGGTCTCCGTTTTCTTTATTTGGCTCATCTGTGATTCTTTCCTCTTTGGTAAGGATATTTAGCTCTTTTGTCAGTTCTTCAATTCTGTCTCTCTTTGTGTTTTTCATGGATTCTCTTTTCGCCCTCTTCCTGTTGTACTCTGTCAATTCTGCTTTATATTTGTTCCAGATTTGCTTTCTCTGGGCGACTTGGTTTCTTCTTCCTGCTCTAGCTTTGTTCTTCTTTAGCCTTGCAGCTTTGTGGTCGTTGGTTTCATTGTCGTCTCCTTCCTCGTCGTCTGAGATATCTCCTTCCGATTCATCTGATGATTTCAAGTCGGGTATTTGTGGTGGCTCTAAATAAGGTTCTAGCTCTGCCATGTAAATAGTGTGTACTTTCCGAGTTCTTTTTCTTTATTGGTTTCTCTTCCTTAGCTTGCATGACAGTCCCAGATAGAGTCCGAGTTCTTTTCCTTCTTGGAATCGTAGTTCTCTATCCTGATCTTGCGTTCTCGGGGATTGGCTTGGCCAGTGTACGATACATCCTTCTAGAGTTGTGGACATTATCATCCCCTCTTGAGCGCATCTCAGAGCTATGCTCTTTGTCATCATCTTACGAAGAAAATCTTTGCGCGTATATGTGGAGTTGTGTAGTCCGAACGGGCCCGAGTACTTGACTGTTTCCGAGTTTTTTTTGTTTCCAATTGAGGTTCGGTTGTATGTTTTGACTCGGGCTATGTTTAGTCCTTTTGTGCTCGATTCGGAGTCGGTGTGCGGCGGCATCTCCTTTTCCGAGTCTGTTTCGTATCCATCTTCTCTGATTGGTTTCGAAATCGTGAGATTTTTGGTCTTTTGATTCAGCTCTTGAAGGTCTTGTTCAATCTTTTTGTTGACTCCTTCTTCTCGGAGTCGGCTTCGAAGCTTTCCGTCATTGTCGATCTCGCAGATCCATGATCCGAAGAAAAATGTTGATTCCGTCGATTTCATCATCTTGAGGTCGTGGTCCACCAAGCTTTCAAGAAAAAATTCGCCCAAAGCCCATACCTGGCGCGCCAGCTGTCGATGTTTTACCACCGATAACCTGCTACGGGGTTACCCGAGACAGTTGTTCGTGCTTCGGCGAATAGTGAAACCTTGGTGGTTGGACACGCAGGGACACACGGTCTATACTGGTTCAGGCCCTCGACACAGTCGAGTGATAACCCTACGTCCAGTTATGTCGCTTGTTATTGCTCTGATCACGTAATACAAGGTGTTGTGTATCGCTCTACGTATCGGGTGTTGAATAGTATGTTCAGATGTTTTCTGGGTGGTACCCTCACTAGCCCTTTATAGTCCAGGATCTGGCTGAGGATTGCTCTAGTCCTATTCGGTTACAAACTCAGAGTTCTAAGCTACGCTTCGGTGTTGTCGTTGTTACCGAGCAGAATTCGGTTTTGTTTGCTTGCCTTCCTCTGTGGGCCGAGTGATAGACCCAAAGCTCCGGCAAACCGGCCCATGGGTACCCTAAAGGATATCCCATTGACAACCACTTCAGATCTTGCAATACAATGTAGGCTACAAATATAATCATAACAGGAAAATTCTGATAAGGTACTCCCTACAATTATTTCACAAACCTTTTCTTGTCAGCTCGCTATGTGAGTATATCTCTCAAAGTTTGGTGGGACAAAAACCAAGCCAGGACACCATTTGCATCCAATAAAACCAGGCATCGCTGCATGCACTCCAAACTTATGTGCCTAAATCAGTGATCTTATATGCTAACACGAATATAAGATGCTTGTAAGAGATACATCAAAACTGATGGATCATGGATGCAACACAACCGGTAGTGATCTAACTGCAGAATTACATCTGAAACTCAAAATAAAATTTTCCCTGAACATGGTAGAGTGCAATGGAGTAGTAAGGCTGCAACGCAACAATTACACAGATACGCATCAGACACGATTGTTTACCGACAGAAGGAAATGAACACAGATTCTCACCGGCCGCCTGGGGAGGGGAGCACACCAGCCGCGCGCCAGGAGGGGAACACGCCGGCCGCGTGGGGTCACACCGGGTAGGGCTCGCCCGCCGGGATCCACCGCATGCAGGGAGGGGCGCGGGGAAGGGAGCTCGCCGGCACCCTAGCGGCCGGCGTCCACGCGGCCGGCGTCGCCCTCGCGACGAACTCGCGGCTTCCCCGGCGCCCACGCGTCTCCTGCAGAGGAGTCGCGTCGTCTCGTGCGGCCACGTCCAGCGTCCTCGGCCGCGGCGGAGGCGCCCCGCCCACGCGGCCACGTCCGGCGGCCTCGCCCGCGGCGGAGCGGAGGCACCCAGCCCGCGGCCGGCATCCTGGCTCGCGGCGAGGCTCTCGGAGAGGGCGCCGCGCTCGCGCGACCACGTCGGCGACCTCGCCCGCATGGCCACGCCTGACGGCCGCTCCCGCGGCGGAGCGAAGTGAAAGGTCCTAGATGGCTAGAGGGGGGCAGAATAGCCTAATAAAAAATCTACAAATCACTAGAGCAAAAGGTTAGATGACAATTAAGCGAAGCCTTTTGCTCTAGCTCTACTAGGGGTGCGAAGCCACCTATCCAATGCAATTCTAGTTAGCTAAGTGCCTAACAAACAATAGCAAGAACCTAAGGCACTTAGCTCAAGCTAGCAAGAACAACTAACAAGAGAAACTAACTAGCAAGCTAACTAGGCAAGAAAAGAAAGATAAGTGCAAGAGATAGAGGTGATTGATATACCAATGCCTTGTGATGTATGGATATAAATATAGAGAGCCAATCACAAAGAAAACCAATGAGTAGCCGGGAGACAAGATGAACACGATGATTTTTCTCCCGAGGTTCACTTGGTTGCCACCAAGCTAGTCCCCGTTGTGTCGACTACTCAAGTGGTGTTTCGGTGGCTAATTGGCAATTCACAAGTCAAGCCCACTACCCGGGCGCCACAAGAAACCACCCAAATGAGAGTAACTCAATGACACGAGCAATCCACTAGAGTTACCCTTTGGCGCTCCGCCGAGGTGGGTACAAGCCCTCTCACAAGTCGATGAAGCTGGCCGCGAACAATCACCAACACGCGTCGAAGCTTCTCCTCAATCGCCGAGCCATCTAGGTGTTGGCAAACACCAAGAATAACAAGAAATCCCGCGACGATGACGATGACCAAGTGCCACTAAGATGCAATGCAATGATCAAGCACTTGGTTCACTCAAACTCTCAAGAATTAGCAACACAAGCAAAGAGAGATGAGTTGGGGGGCTATCTCAAACAAGCACAATGAGTGAGAATGAATGAGAGGTGCAAGAGAGTGCTTCTTGAGCCAGCCAAAACATATATATAGCCTTCCATCAAAAGCTAGCCGTTTTGCCCCTTCATCCTGTCTTACTGCGTCAGTCCGGACATTGTTTTTGCCTAGGGTCCGGACCATTGATAGCGTCCAGACCCTTCACCAGCCGAGCTGCAGAGCCTCTGTTTTTCAGTCCGGATGCACCATCCGGACGCGCGAAGCTGGGTGTCCGGACCAATGCGCCTACGTCCGGTCGCCCTATAGTTTGAAAAACTTCGTTCGCGCCTTCACTGGGAGCCGCCACGTCGCCTCTGGACGCTGCACACAGTGCGCGTCCGGACCATCAGCGCCTGCGTCCGGATCTACGCAGAGAGCATCTAGAGGGCCATTTTGATCCGGACGGTTGACCGGAGCCCTGCGTCCGGACACACATCAGCGTCCGGATCACCTGTATGCCGAGGCCGAGAGGTAGGGTTGCCCACTGGACGCTGTTTCATTAGTCCGGAGTGTAGCCTGTCAGCGTCCGGACCCTGCGTCCGGACCTTGTCTCTTTGTCCAAATGAGGTTCTTCTTCTTCTCCAAGTCTTCAAGTGCTAACACCATGAGATCCATACACTTGTGCCCTGTGTTAGCCTTTTCTTTGAAATATCTTGGATTTAAGTTCATGTTTATGTCATTTAGGATTTTTTTATATGGATATGCAATGCAAACTTAGTGGCACATGATAACCGCAATC
Organism: Microstegium vimineum; assembly: GCA_022036555.1. Taxonomy (NCBI): domain Eukaryota; kingdom Viridiplantae; phylum Streptophyta; class Magnoliopsida; order Poales; family Poaceae; genus Microstegium; species Microstegium vimineum. Next base: position 28,471,382 of record CM039134.1, read on the forward strand.
GACACGAGTTTTCCCTTCTTGATAGTACGGTTATCTATCCTAAATGTGATCACACTCTCTATAGTGTCTTGATCACTAAACCAAAAATGGTCCTATAGGTATACCTTTGCCTCGGGCCATTTTTGTTTTTCTCTTTCTTCTTTTCTTTAGCCATGGAGCACTTGATTCATCATGATCCTTCATCTAGCTCCACTTATCAACTTGAATCACCTTATCTAGATCATGCACTTAGTAATAGGGTTAGTCCATAGGTTTCATCAATTAACCAAAACCAAACTTGGGCTTTCACGGAGGCAGCCCGCCCGCGCCCGTGATTTTCTTTCCTTTGCTTAGGTCCGTGGAGACGAGCGAGGCAATTCTTTTTGTTTCCTTTTTTTTCACACGTCCGTGATTTGTGCCGTGCGACGGCCTATTCTTTCTGTCTCATTTTCTTTCCTTCTATCGCGATTTCTTTTCTTCTGTCCCGTTTATTCCTTATGTCTCGTTTTCTTTCCTTCTGTTGCGTTTTCTTTCCTTCTGTCCACAGGTCGCATGCCAGACACCCTCGACGACGAAAAATTACCGCACCAAAGCATTGTATTCCTTTTAGCCTTTTTAGTTGTGGGAGATAGAGTAGTATTTAACATCTTGCCATTGATAGCAACACAACATTTTATTGCCCAACAGTAATAAAAGTAGCGATTTTTTATTACTCATTCATGATATAATAAGAAAACCCGTTAGTTTTATTATTGATAGGCTCACTGGTGGACTGTTGTTAAGCTAGACCGCTAAATAGTAAGATCCTATTGAGAGCATGGTCCAGCCATCGACTTTTATGGTTAGGTGATGTGAATTAATAGTAAATTTTATGGCTGCGGAAATGTGGTTGATTGATGGCTGCATGGTTGAGGGTGTTTGGATAAATCCTCCTAAACTTTAGTATTTGTCACATTAAATATTTGGATCTTAATTAGAAGTATTATATAGACTAATTACAAAACTAATATACAGATGGATGCTAATTTATGAGACGAATCTATTAAGTTTAGTTCATGATTTAACAATATAGTAAATATGTGCTAATTATAGATTAATTAGGTTTAAAAAATTTGTTTCATGAAATAGTCACAGTTTCTATAATTAGTTTTATGATTAACTTGTGTTTAATTTTCTTAACTAATATCAAACATTTGACACCTCGCGCATCATATCTTGCGCATTCATACTAGTTCATAGCCCGGTCTGGCCCTCTTAAGGGCTCGTTTGGGTACCCCAATCCACCCGTGGATACCTGGCTAATCCGCGTGGGTGGGAAGGCTCGTGTCTTTCCTGTCCAACCAATCCACGGTGCCCTTTTGGATACACACAGCCCGATGTAACCCCGTATCTTTGCATCCCTAACCACGTCGATACCCGTGGCGCAGGAAAAACTCCTCCGCACTCGTGATTTTCTTTCACGTCATTCTCTTCCTCGTGCTCGGCGCTCGCTGGATCTCTGAGCAATCAAGGCCATGGCTTCTGAAACACCGCGCCATCCTCCCCGGCCGGAACGACGTGCTCCTCATCCCGCTCCTGGTCCTCACGGACGCTCTCGCCGCGGCGCTGCTCCTCGTCAGTCAACGCCCTGTCCGTGAATGCAACGGTGCTGCCGGATGCGGACGCCATCAGCAGCGTCGAACCAGCCACCGTACCGCCACGTATTGGGACGTCGTCAGGGTCCTCTAGTCCGATCTCCGGAGCCTGCTTAATTCTCGCCGCCGCCGACTGTCGTCTCGGTGCCGTCGTGGCCGGGTCCTCCATCTTCGCGGCCGTCGTGGCTGTCGCGGCCTTCTCTGCCGCCGACCGTAGCGCTACCGTTGCCGCGGTGCTAGACATGCTGCCCTGTTCCTAGACATGCTGCTCGCGCTCGTCACCTCGTTCTTCCTCGTCTACCTGACCGTCGTTTGCGTCGTCGCCATTGCCATGTACGTGGTGGAGGCCGGGCGGCGCGGCGCGGACACACAGTGGGTCACGTGTGGCGGCTCATGCGGGGCCGGCGGCGCAATGTCGTCTGTGTACACACTCGCGCTTGGAATTGCCAGCGGGGTGAACGCCAGCGTTGCCTAGGTGCGACTGCTCTGCTCGGCTCGCCTAGGCACCACGGATTGCACAGCCGGAATTTTGGTCTTCGCAGGGTTACTGTCACCGGAGTGGGAGGGGATGTCATGTGCAGAATCAAAAATCTCCTTTGTGTTGAAATCCACGTGCATTTGCCCCTATCATCCAAAGGAGCTCTAAGCATAATAACTTTTGGTCGGAAAATTTCAGAGAACTGAATGGCAAATACACGTAGATATGAAAAGACAATGTTGCCCTAACCTTATCCCCTGCCTTTTCTCACCGAAACGAAACGAAAGCATTCATCCAATTCCCCGTACGCTGTCTCTGCTTACTCCCCCTTCCTCTGAAACGTACTAGCATCAAATCAAATGGGATGAATGGATTGAAAATAGGTCGTGAAATAGATTGAAATACCTGGGGCTTGAGCGTGATATTGATTTGGAAGCAGCAGAGAGGGTGGAAGAGACCAAGCGACGTTGGGCGAGCGGCGCCGCCAGTGCTTCGTTGGTCCCTTCGCCGGTGACGAGCATCCACCAGGTACGTTCGTTCCTCCCCTTCCCTTCCAGCCGTGCGAAAACGTGCACCCCATACCCTAATGTTAGCTATTTGTATTCGGATCTGACCCAGCTGTAGGTGTATCAGTATATGCTAGCACTAGCTAGTATTCCAACTAACTTCGTTTTCCCCCAAAATTTTCTGAAAATTCAATCAGCCATGCCTATTGATTCATTCACTCGGCTGTGCTCTCTCCTCCACATTGCAGATACAAGAATGAGCAACATAGTCTAAGCACCTCGTCCAGGCATCTAAGGCAAAGCAATGCCGCACCTGCACCACCATAGTGCACTTCTCTCTCCGCACCGTGCGATTCGTCCACCAACTAGGCTTGCTTCTTCTTGCATATGTAACAAGGCAAACATCAGAACCACTGTTTCGCAATCAACCAACAATGCAAAGTTGCTCCTCCTGCGGGGGTGGTCTTCTACAAGGCGGCGAATCACCACTGTTGCCAGTGGTCAGTCAGTACCAGGATACACACCTGATGATGGTGATCAATGCCTTGAAACAGGCAACAACATATCATTTGCTACCGTCAAGGACGCTGTCATGTAAGATTATATATGTCCCACTATAGCTCTATAAAAGTCACTTTGGTTTTCACATGCCCCTTGTTCTTTAGACTGGTATAGGCTACAGCTATGTTGCTCTGTATCTTAATGTCTTACATTTCAAATGATATAGTGTGCCTTTTCTAACGATCAGATGAATAAACAGCAGCCTGAATTCTGTGGGTGTCAGAAGTGAGCTAATTCTTCTAGCTCTACCAGCAGTCTTGGGCCAAGCTATTGATCCAATGGCGCAACTTATGGAGACTGCATACATCGGTAGATTAGGTATCACCTTTTTGCTGCTATATATTGCTTCTTTTTAAAGTCTGCCAGATTGTAAGTTCGCTTAAGTTTGTTGCCATAAGCCGTCCAATGTACTTAATTCTCAGTACTTCTGATTCATTGGAAGTAGATTTTATACTTTGTATAAGATAATATGTTAGTGACACGCCCAATTCAGTGGCATTATTTCTAAAAAAAATCTGATAGAAACTTACTGTAACTGCAACATTAGCTACACTAAAGCATGACTGAACATTGATGTTTCCTTTTCTATCAAGAAGACTATTTGGAATGTCACAATTGTGCTGTATATTAATCCATTTATGCCTCTTACTATCTATTTTAATTTTTATGGAGTGGTCATAGTAATGCATGAACTCATCACGAGAATGCTGTTATAGATCTCCTGCATGATAATTGATAACTGGTCACTTGAAATAACAGATTTCTGGCCCTAGTGTGGCAGTTACAGATGCACATCACATTATCACGTGGAAATGCACATGAACCTGTCCTTGTTCTCTAGAAGATTGTGCATTCTGTAAACTGGCATGCAGAACCTAGGCATGTTAAAGAATACCCTACCCACTTGCCTGTCCAACTGGAAAAATGTTTTGTACTCTTTACTCTGCATGAAAGCATCTGTTACTTCTTCTCTTTCTCACCTTAAGCATATTTTCTGAAAGGTGCATTGGAATTGGCATCGGCTGGTATTGGTATATCAATTTTTAATATTGTGTCAAAGATCTTCAACATTCCATTGTTGAGCATTGCAACCTCATTTGTGGCAGAGGATATTTCTAGGAGTGCTACCAAGCATCCTAGTTCAGGTAGCTGAATTGTCAGATAAATACTGATTTTTTTAATCTCGCATATGGTTATATATGTAATATGTGTTATGTGCTTGCTTTACAATTCAGGGTTTGTATCTGACTTCTGATATCATTGCAGGCAAATTGGAGCTGACATCTGTATCATCTGCCCTGATCTTAGCTGCTGGAATTGGTATAATGGAAGCATTAGCATTGTTCCTAGGATCAGGGTTGTTTCTTAAACTAATGGGCGTGTCACCTGTATGTTTAAATTATGATTCTTATTTCATGTTTTCACTTCGTGTTATAGGAAATAAACATTTAATATTGCTTTTTCTACCACATTATTCGCAATGACTAGAAGGGCAGGCCTGGTGCAGTGGTGAGAGCTGTCTCACTGAGTCACCAGGTTGCAGGTTCAAAGCAGCCTCTCCGCAGAATTTGCGGGGGGAAGGCTTGCCTCAGTTTTTCCCTTCCCCCGACCCACTCATGTGGGAGCCTTCAGCTCTGGGTCTGCCCTTTATTATTGGCAATGACTCTTTACCTGAATACAAGAATATGTAATTTTGCACCTGTTGCAGTTCTAGATATCTCATATTAGTATTTATTCAGGCCTCTCCAATGTATAGACCTGCAAAACTCTTTCTTTCATTGAGAGCTCTTGGAGCACCTGCAAATGTGATTATGTTGGCAGTCCAAGGTATCTTTCGGGGATTCAAGGATACGAAGACTCCGGTGTTTTATATAGGTAACTACTTGCAATTGCACTACCTTTCCTCTTTTTTCTATGGGAAAATTGCTAAAGCCACCTCATGTCACTCTGATTTTGATATCTCCCCAAAAGGTGTTGTTGCGCAAGCCCACCCCTGCATTTGGTCCCATTGCAAAAACCACCCCACCGTCTCATGCTCGGTCGATTCCACTCATGGACTCATGGTTGACTCAGCTACCTTGGCCTGTACTGGCTCCGCGTTGACTAAAACAGGCGGAATCAGCTGAATGCATGCGTAGTGGGTTGTTTTTTTTACATTGGATCCAGGTAAGGGTGGTGGGCCTTTGCAACAAAATGCCGGGTAGGGGGGAGGGAGGTTCAAAACCAAATTGTTATGGAGTGACTTTTGTAATTTTCTCATTTTTATATTGGTACATGAGCACTGCAAAGTACGTTTTGATGCAAGTAACATTGTGTTGCCATGTAGCCAAGTTCCTTTTTTTGGTTGACTTTGTATTACCATTCTTACCTGATATTCTGAGTAGTTCTGTCTATTGTGCTGTGGAATATCTCATGATTGTGGTGAGGCAGTACTATTAGAGGTCAAGGCCTGATCTCTCTAATCATTCTTGTAGCCTAGGAGATATGGAATATAGGAACGCCATTGTCTTTGAAGGTACTGAACCAAACATTCAGACTCTTCTTCTCACAATGGCTAATGAAAGCAGCCTGTAGATGGGCTGGCGCCTCAGCCTTCCACGAGCTCCTCTTTAGGTCGCTAGGCCCTGACCTTTGAGGGTGGTTGCAGGTGGGCTGGTTGTGGTTGTGTTTGTGTCGCAGCTTGGCACATCTTTTCGTAGTCTTGTGTGTGTCAGTGTCTTAGGAGGGGCTTTCTTTAGCCTCTCCCTTTTCTGTATATAGTTTGTACCTTTTTTCCTTCTTATAATGGAATGACTTGCAGATCTCTTGCGTTGTTCAAGAAAAAAAGAATTTCTTATAATGGTCCATTCTCAGTATTGTAAATCATGTATTCCTTTTATGCCTTAAATGTGGATGCTGTTTATTTTCAAAGTTTCATTTGAACATTATTCTTCCATACTGTCTGGTGCCAAATCCCTGTATTCTTCCACTTCATGATTCCTTGTATCATTTTGATAACCTGTAGGTTTGGGCAATCTTTCTGCTGTAGCCCTTCTTCCTCTACTTATATATGGCTTTCAGCTTGGCATAACTGGTGCTGCAATTTCTACAGTTGTGTCCCAGTAAGTTCCTATCAATGGTACTATGCAATCATAAATTTGGATCACTGACAGAACTTTTGTAGTTACAATTTGAGATTATCTAACAACGTTTCCATTCATGATGCAGGTACATTATTACAGTTCTTCTTCTTCGGTCTCTAAGTAAAAAAGCTGTTTTGCTTCCTCCGGGATTAGATCAGTTAGAGTTTGGTGGATATCTAAAATCTGGTGAATGTCTGATGCAGCCACTCCAATAGTTAATTTTATTCAGTTGTGGATTTCTGGTGCATTCTATATGAAACTTCTTCATAATGCATTTTACCGGCTTTTGTTGCATCTTTGGTATACTCATTGTCCGGTTTGTCAGAGTTTGGATCTTTCTTGCTTGGAGCTTTGAGCTATTTTGCTTAATTTAGAAGTTTGACCGATTAATAATTCCATTTCTGCCAGTGTGATGCATTTAGTTTGGGCACTGAATGTCTGTGTTCTGGGCTTCTAGCTAAAAACCACATTGTCCTTTATGAAGTCCTCATTCTCTAGCCACATGTATATCTTCACCATCAGTTAATCAATTAGCTAACAGATGGGCATTGTGTCATTTTAAATTAGTTATCTGTTTTTAGGAGGAATATTTATGGATCTGATTATTGAAATTAGGGAAAAAGAGAACCCGTATTTGCAAACACCATAAAGTTTGCCGTAAGTGGTAAAATCATGAGGCTAATCTATAGTTTATGGGGGTGCAAAATGCCTTAGAAGCATTTGGCCATGATTTTGTTGTTGGGTTGTAGGTTGCTGGTCGAGGTTTTTTTTTGTTTTGGCATTTTTTTTCTCTTTTTTACCTCTCCCTAATGGGCATGCATGAGTTTTCTTAGCTCCTCTTTTCTTAATACAATGATGCTCAGCTCTCTTGCACGTATGAGAAAAAAAATAGTTGTAAAAATCAATGCCTACAGCAGTCCTTTGAGATCTCATGTTAACCTTCTGGGCACTAATACACTCATGTTATGTTTTCCTATTGTCTTCTTGTTTTCCTTATTGTTTTGGCATCTTTACTTTTATCATCTATGTATCCTTGGATATTTAGGTGGCATGCTGTTGGGAAGAACTCTTTCAATTCTGTTAACTTTGACCATTGGTACATCAATGGCTGCTCGGCAAGGTCCAACAGCAATGGCCGCTCATCAGATTTGTTTGCAAGTATGGCTTGCTGTATCTTTGCTTGCAGATGCTTTAGCTGTTTCTGCCCAGGTATGTATGTTCGATTCTAGAAGTCATCCTCCCATTAAAATTGGTTTCCTTAACCTCTGCTGGTCAACTATACTATATACAGAACCTGCAAACTTCTAGAGCATACTATTATATACTGAGATTGTTCTAGCTTATAGTCCAACTAACTTTTCCTCTTTTAGGCGCTGATAGCAAGCTCTTATGCAATATTGGACTACAAAAGGGTTCAAAAGATAGCAATGTTTGCATTGCAGGTGAAATGTATTTCACTTATTTTTTGTTTAAAGTTTAATATAGGCATATGGATGCACGTTTTCACTATTTTTTGTATGTTTTTCTCTCTTCCAGATAGGAGTGTTTAGTGGATTAGCTTTGTCCATTGGATTGTATGCATCATTTGGCAATATAGCTAAACTATTTACCAGTGACCCAGAGGTCCTAATGGTTGTCAAATCTTGTGCATTGGTAAATCCTCCAACATTATTGTTAGTTTCTATGTCATTTATGTCTTTTCCTAATGTTAAATTTCGTTTCAGTTTGTCTGTGCCAGTCAACCAATTAATGCCCTGGCCTTCATCTTTGACGGTCTACATTATGGTGTATCAGATTTTGACTATGTTGCTCAAGCTACTGTATGGGAACTAGTCCTCCAGCTTTTTCTTACCCTTTGTTTTTCAGTCATTTATTCATTTCTTGATTTTTCTTTCTATAGATTGTGGTTGGGGTTACATCTTCACTCGTCCTGTTATGGGCTCCCTCTGTATTTGGCCTGGCTGGAGTTTGGGCTGGTTTAACTACACTCATGGGGTTGCGTATGGTTGCAGGCATTGTGAGGTGATTATGTTTATTATTATTCTACCTTGTACCTCGCACAATGCATTTGTGATCCTGCAATTTATTTTTTTCTATTCTATTTTATAATAAAAAATCATATTATGTTGTTCTGCAATCATAGGCATGTAACTATCTCTTTTTTGTGTGGTGCGGGGTTTGACTAATTTCATAAGAATGATGTGGCTTAGCAGTAAAATTGACAATAATAATAGATGTTGGAGGCTGCTGCTCATACTGGTTAGATCTTCCATTTGTCATCATGACTTAATTCGTGCAACATGTTTGCTGATCATCAGAAACAGGTTACATCCGTGATCTTTCAGAGATCCTCACTGTTTGTGACACTTTTCTTAGCTTCAGCTAGACAGGTGAAATTTACGCCATTTGCTGTGTATCAACCGGCACCTGGCAGCATAGAATTACTTCATTTCATGAGCATGACGCTTTGGCTGGTAAAATGGCGCATTTTTGGAGTTGTTTTCAAATAAACACCCTGACATCTATGCTTTTTTAGTTGATGCAATGCATGCTCCGTTATGCTCTGATATTAATTAGTGAACTCACTGGAAAAAAAAACTCAGGTTGCTATGGAAATCGGGGCCTTGGTCATTTTTGCATGTGGAGCCATAAGCTGAGGTTTATCAACTATATATCAGCCTGTGCAGTTTGGAGTTGTGATCTTATTGCTGGGAATTTACATCACTGCAAATATTATCCGAGTGTCATGGACTCAGTGAAGCTGTTACTTTGGTACTCCTCTGGCTCAGAAGAAAATCTGACTTGAATGCAATTCTTGTCGAGAGAATAAAATCAGTATGCTAGATGGCATGGTTTGGTGAAGGCGTGATACAACGCATCGTGAGGCCCATATGAACATTGGTGCGACCTTTTTGCTAACTCCTTTTTCAGCTAGCAGTTATGCAGTTTCTCTAGAAGAAAATATAAAAAGGATCATGCATAGCGTTGATATATGTAACTCAAGGCGTTTGATACGATGTGTTCGCGTCGTTTCATAATTCTTGATTTTGTTGCCAGATGGACGGATGATTGACAGTTTGGACACTCTGATCAGACAAAGCGATTGAGGTGCCTCTGAATGGTACTCAGTGTAATTTCTTTTACTGTAGAACTTTTTTTTTGTTACAATGTACAGTAGTATTCGCCGCCCATGCAGACCCCCATATTTCCAAAGCAGATTTAAATGGCACGGCCTGCAATGTCTATTCTGGGCTTAATCGAGTCAACCTGCAATGGAAAAAAAGTTATATGTTCAGTACATACTGTCCCTAATCTGCTGCCATATGTCTAGTCACATGGATCCAACAACACTATCAGCATGCCTTTCATGGGTAGCCTATATGTACCAAGTTAATCATAGATGAGTGCAGGGTGGGTCTAGCCTGGGCACTTTTAAACCGAAAACCGATCCCCGAACCGAAACCGAGCCGAATTGTCGGTTTTTCGGTTCGGTTTCGGTTTCTAATTCTAGGAACTTCGGTGGTCGGTTTTTATTCCTAACCGAACCGAAAAACCGTTGGAGCCGAAGTTTGTGCAAAGGCTGTTGTGATGTGCGCTTGTACCCTTCGGCCTTCCCCTCCTCACTTCCTCAGCGCCAGCGGCCTAGCCCACCTCAACTACAGCCCATAACCCCACTCCAGGCACTCCCACCCCACCCTCGTCAAAACCTATCCAGGCGAGGTGACCAGCACAGCAGTCCAGCACGGCGGCGGTGGCGGGGCCGCAGGGGGCTCCTCCGCGGCGGGGTAGGAGTGAGCAAGGAGCAGCGTGGGGCGTGGAGGCTCCTCCGCGGCGGGGTGCGCCGTGCGCCCGCACAGAGCCGGCGCAGCTGCGGCTCCAGGCCTCCAGCCGTCTTGCGCACGAGCAGGGGTGCACCTAGGAGCGGGTGGCACCGCGGCGGGGTGCACCTGGGAGCGGGCGGCGGCGCCGCTGCAGGCTCCTGCGGTCGTTCCTCCTCTGTCCTCTGTGGGCTACTGCTCAATGGCTAGCGGAGGGCCCTGCAGTCATGGCCGACAGGTGAAGCTCTGAGTTCCTTCCCCGTCTCTCCTCTGTGCTTGGTTTCTTCGGTTTCAACCGAAAACCGAACCGACGAAACCGACACCGAACTCGTCGGTTCCTTCGCTTGTTACAAACCGATCGGCTTCCAGATTCTAGAAACCGAAGTTTCCACAAACCGAAGAAACCGAACCGAAGTCTCGGTTAAAACCGAATGCCCAGGATGAGGGTGGATGAAGGAAAGTAAGAGCGTTTGATTGTATAGACTGGACAAGTCGACACCCTCAATGCCGACGAGGGCAGTTCCCTTCCCTGCACTTGAGGGACAAAAGCCGCCCAAGGTTGGCCTGAATGTCTGATCCAAGCGTGTGTATGTTTCGTTCCGCATGAAATTTCTTTCATTCACATGAAATCGGCACTTGGCAGCTGCACGACACAACGCTCAAACTTGGAAGCTCAGAAAACGTTTCTTTTCCAAATCCAATCCCTCTCCAATCCTCAATTTTTACTGAGCTTTATTATTGAAAAAACAGATACACTGTTCAGCACAAACTCAAGAACAAGACTAGGGGCTCATCGTCCCAAATACAATTTGTCTTAGTTTGCATAGCTTTTCTTGCCAACTGATGTGATATACGGTTTGCATTCCTGCTACAATGCTCAAAGAAATCTCCAGGAAACCACTCCAAATAGTGCTGCATTCATCATATATGGTCACCGCTGAATGTGTTGAGAACCCACCTTCTTTTATTGTCTCTACCACTTCCATGCAATCAGCATGGATGATGAAACGATTACCTTCAATGTGTTGAGCCAGCAATAGGCCTTTCTTTAGTGCACATGCTCAGCCATAGGAGCATTCATCAGATGAGCAACAAAAGCTATGTGCAGCAGCCAGCAGATAACACCCCACCTGAGTGGTCTCTAATATAATTACTCCTATACTTCCACATACCCCAAGAATTGCTCGACTTCGTACGACGCGGAGGAAATAATCAGATGGGGTCTGTCGGGGTGAGAATGGGGTTTGGAGGGATGATTTGGATGCTCAGCCAAAAATGGGGTCTATGGTAGGAACTCTGCTGGAGTGATGTTTTTTTGGGTTGGGTACCCATATTTAGCTATGGTGGTTCAAGTAAAGACCCTGTCGTAGATGCTCTTAGGGTACCCTGCGTGTATGACCCTGACAAATCTCAAATGACCAACGCCTTCTACACTTCCTTGGCTTCATCACATCATCACATGAGAAAAGGATATGATTAATATCCTCCGTACCATTTAAGCACATAGGGTTCATGTGTTTCCAATGTGGCTATTAGCAAGAATTGCTCGGCCCAGAATCAGGTCATGGAGAGCACGCCATCCGAAAAAATTATCTTCCCTAAACCTGCAGTTTCCACATCTCTTGCAAACATGACTCCTCCCACCACCAGCCTCCGTTGGGTAACTTCTTTGCCCACATATGTCCTCCCATTGGCAATGATATGTTGATCAACCCAAGAAAAGTATATTCCTGTTATAGTGCCGGGCTACAAAATCCTCCCTTCCAGAAGTAATGGAGATTTGTAGAATCCTAGCTACATCGACCGCCCAAAAGATAGACTTCACCAAATGTGCATCCCATGTTGAATTAACTGCGAGCTCATCAATAGTTCTAATGATAATATTACCTCACGGCATCAAGATTATGAGATTATGACCCCCTAGAATCTAGTGACCCTCCCATATATTTATTTGAGTGTAGTCTCATACTCTTCAAACATAACCTTTCCTAAAACATTATTAAGACTCCATCACACTTTGCCATGTATAAGAGCTTCCACTTCTCACCCTTACTTTGAGTAGCTTTCCATCAGGATAATATCTTGCTTTGAGGACTCACGCACATAGAGTCCGGTTGACCGAGCAATCTCCAAACTTGCTTTGCCAACATAGGTAGATTAAAATAATACAAATCTCTGAACCCCATGCCTCCTTTGCACTTGAACATATGTAACTTCCACCACTCTTGCCAATGAATCCTCTTATGTTCACCATCATCACCCCATCAGTACTGGGAGATGGCCGTTGTTATTCCTTTGTGTATTTTCTTTGGAATTTTGAAAATTGTCATCGTGTATACCGGTACAGCTTGAGCAATGGACTTAACTAGGATCTCCTTGATACCCATGCTTTCCTTCCACCCACATTTATTATAGATATGACTATATATCAATCAAATGCCGAAAACAATCGGCCTGTTCGTTTCATCGTTTTGGTGACTGATAAGCCGGCTGATGCTATTTTTCTGTGAGATAAAAACACTATTTTGGTGGCTGATAAGCCACCCCTACTAATGCTAGCAAACCCAAATAATTGTCATTTGGTGATTCTGTCATGATATTTAGCACTACACACACCTCTAGCTTAACATCGGCTTCTGTATTGCTTGAGTAAAAAAAATCCTCCATCTAATAGTCTCTTTGCAGGCTCTGCCTGATTAGCAACTTCTATTAGCGGCTGCCTGCAGACGGGCCCGTTTCCATCCCTGGAAATTACCAGGCACACAGGTGCTCGGAACCGTACGATTCTGTCGGTCTGGTCTGGGTCCGAAACAGCATCCAAACAGCCTGCACAATGCATCCCCTGGATCTCGTTAGACTAGAACTCTAGAAGCCCGTCCGTCCGTCCGCTAACAACTCCTCTCCGTCTCCCACCCCACCCCAGCAACGGACGGAGCTGCAGCCGGGTCCCAAGTCCGGCTGGGGTCCCGCGCCCGTTAATCTAGTGCCCCCCCCCCCCCCCAACTTCTTCATTACAAAATCAGACGCCTCTCGCCTCACCTCGCCTGCCGCGGTTCTTCTTCTTCTTCGCTCACACACACACACGAGCCGCATCAGCCACCTGCAGTTTCTCTATCTCTTGACTACCTGGTCACGCACGCCTCGACGGGACGGGACGGGACGGGGCGGGGCGGGGCGGGGCGCGACGACCGTGGAGCGAGCAGACATGGAGGTCGAATACCACGAGGTGAGAGGAGTCGTCTGCTCCGCGCAATTGCGGTGGGCGACTGGTTGTTGGTTGTTGGTTTGATTTTCCTTCTCGCCGGGCCTTCATGTCGTCCTATCCTTGCTGATATCATCTCCGTTTGGTGCGCTTCTTCTTCTTCTTCCTTGGTCGCGCGCGGAACGCCATGGATCGGACGACGGACTAGCAGGAGTACGTGCGGAACTCGAGAGGCGTGCAGCTCTTCACCTGCGGCTGGCTTCCCGTTGCCACATCGCCCAAGGCGCTCGTCTTCCTCTGCCACGGTACGTACTACTATACCCACGGCAGCTACTACAGTTAATGAGCTTAGCTGTTTCTTGTGACGTTCATCAGTTTCTTCTGCGCTAAAATACAGAAACAGACGTTCGTCGTCACTACTATATACTAACAGCTAGCTAGCTCTTTCAGTTACTACTCATTCTCATTGTGTTGACTTGTGTTGGTGTTTCTCTCGCCTCAGGCTACGGCATGGAGTGCAGTGGCTTTATGAGAGGTACGTATAGTAACATCTACTCCCCATCGCTTCATCTACTTTGGTTGGTGTGCTCTTGCACATCATATATAGTTGCATGTTTTTCTCTGAAAAACGTCGTTCATGTTCCTTTTCTTACTTTGTCTTATAAGTATAGAATAAATGTCAATGTTTTGGGTTATTATTCGTTTCCTCAGTTTCATCGATGGAATAAAAATCCAATATCCTGCTAGTATTATTCTCACAAAAGTAGCCGTACATGCGTCGCCTTTTATTCAATTCTCTGCCTTTGATGAACGTAGTACTACTAGCTAGCTATTTCAGCACTATAGAAGTACCCCCTCCATACCTCAAAAACAAGTCGTTTAGGACAAGGTTTGAGTCAAACATTAAGAATATAAATCATGAATAACTTTTAAGTTATTGAGTTTGAAAAATGTGAAAACCATATCAATAGATTTGTCTTGAAAAATACTTTCATAAAAAATATACATATATTATATTTTAATAAATATTTTTCGAAAAATAAACCGTTAAAATTATACTTTGGAGACCGTATCGCTGTCCTAAACGACTTGCTTTAGAGGTATGGAGGGAGTATGCAGATTGCATGTGTGTGTACATTAGCTCCTGCTGCAATCAGTAGTTTTCTTTTTGTTTTCTATTCTTGAAAGACCGTAACGTCCTTGCTAAATATATATTGGCCTCTGGTTGCCTCCCGGCATTCAGTAAAAGCAGTTAGTATTAGCTGAACAAATGCTACCAAGGACCATGCATACAGTAGCTCCTTCGTATTGTAAACAAAAATTGTACTACAGTATATATTAAACAAAAATTATATAATATATATATGTTACGCGTGTTGATTAGCAAACACATATCTTGCTGCCTCTATGTTGGGTAGTGAGTGTTGTTTAGCCGTCGCCTGGGTTCAAAACAGTTGACCTAGCTGACGACAGAAAAAGCTAGCAGTTGTTCTGTTCTGTTGTTAGCTACTGGAGTACGTCGATCTAACACCACGAGCGTGCACTACTAGTTAGTACTAGCTCAAAAGCAGCAGCGTGATTACTTTGATGTTAACAGATGTACTTATATATAGCAATTCAATGCGTCCCGGTCCACGGATGATGTTGATAACCACACCACATTGCATATATATTGAGCTGGAGAGCTGCACACACACATGCAGCAGCCTGCCTCTGCACGGCCTCGGCTCATCATATCTCCTACGCATTCAAACGCCGTCCCGGGTAGGTCGTCTCGATTCAAGGCACCTGCCTGCACCGCTAGCTGCCTAATCGTGTCGATGTGATGTCGTTGCCTGATGACCAGCCCCAGCTCAGTACGTCTCTCCACTGTTGCTTCTTCTTACTCTTTACTGTCAGTTGCTGCATTCATGCATGGTTAACAGTCACTGAACAGTGAGACGGGTGACAGATGCCTAGACAATGCGTTGCACTTGCACGTGCTCGTGTTTTGGGGTAGCAGGTTCGCAAGTTTGTTGGAACGGGCAATAATATATCTGGCATATGCATGCATTCCCTAAGCTAGCTAGCTGTTCACCTTGTCTCAACCTCCTTATTAGTTAATGAATTCACAGTTGACAGGCAAAAACCTCGGATTATACCTTACTTACACATAAAACTAGTCTACTGATCGACCGAAACTAATTAACATGCATGCTGCTCAATTTGTACGTTTTAATTTGGCATACATATCGATCACGTCCTGATCAATGCGATGGATCTGATGCTTGCTTGCTTATCGCCCCGGAGCTTTCCCCATCTACCTAGTCCTAGTAACGCACGTCGCTGTTGTTGATGAGCCACCAAACCTACATGCGCCTCTACACATGCACCAAACCAACACCTTTTTTTTTCTTTTCTAGCGCGCCGGCCGGCCGATCGCCGTGGTTGGAACACGACCACCGATCTGGCCGCCGCCGCCGTCGCCGGCGAGAGGGGGCGCTTTTGGACGGGTGAGCTGCCCTCGACCAACTAACCACCACCGGCGCCTGACCCGGGCCGGCCGGGTTGCCATCACCCACGCAATAAGCACCTGCTTCGTGTGCACGAGTACACGTAGTAGTACGTACTTGCCTCCCGTTTCGCAGGTACGGTTGTGCAGGCGCTAGCTAGCTATATGGTACAGTTAGTGTGAGGACTGGATGGATGGAGTTGGAGTCAGATCATTTCATTATGATGGTAGCCGTGTGGTGGATGGTGCTCAGTGGTCACTGCTAGTAGTACTCACTAGTCATCGCTCACCGGTATCCCCCCGTTCCGAATTATAATAAACTGTTTAGACTCTTGATGAAGAAAGAGCTTCTAGAAGCTCACCATGATCGATGAAGGCCTCATCATAGTAGTATAGAGCAGTGGCCACCACCACCGGCCCCCCCAAGGCTTCCTACTGGCCGGCTTGAAGGCGCCGATCGAGCCTTAACTGCGTGGTGGTTGCATTGCACTGATGATGGATGCACAACAGCACAGCAATGGAGGGAATGCCCAAGCATGTGGGAGCACGAGTACTTGTTGTAGGGTGGACAGGCCTCATTTATAGTGGCTAAATTGAAGGCGTTGGCCTCCACAACGACCTTCTTCCCTATTGCTATGCTTAGGGGTGTTTGTTTTCAAGGCTCCCAAGTCCCAGTTCCCCTTGGAATTGCAATTTTCAGGGATTGGAAATGTTCTGTAGCAAAGCACAGCACAACAAGTCCAAGTTAGAGGTTGTATAGGTGCTTGGGGTGAGGTTGTAGTCTAGATTTAACATACATATGGGAGATGGAGAACAGAACTGACCCCGCCGTATTGTTTGTTCATTTGGCTTGTTTTAGTCAGTTGAGTGGAAACCGTACCGACAAACTAAACTAACCTGAATTATATTACGGAGTAATGTTTATGTCAAGTAAACGGTTTATACCATTATACGTAGTTTGCAAAAAATGACCTGTGTAATGTGTATCCACTCGTCACTGATCCTCACTGTTTCTCAAAAATACGATCGAATGCGTGGACGATCGTTGAATGCAGAATGTGGCGTGCGGCTGGCGGCGGCCGGGTATGGCGTGTTCGGGATGGACTACGAGGGTCACGGCAAGTCGATGGGCGCCCGGTGCTACATCCGCAGCTTCCGCCGCCTCGTCGACGACTGCAGCCATTTCTTCAAGTCCATCTGCGGTGGGTGATCCGTGACTCCACCTGCCATTCCTATTTCCTGAAGTCTCTGAACCTGTTCCTATGCCTTGGTGCTGCAGAGCTTGAGGAGTACCGGGGCAAGAGCCGGTTCCTGTACGGCGAGTCCATGGGCGGCGCGGTGGCGCTGCTGCTGCACAGGAAGGACCCCGCCTTCTGGGACGGCGCCGTCCTCGTCGCGCCGATGTGCAAAGTCAGTCTCAGTCCTCGCCTGAATCTTCTGCTCCGTCTGCATGGCACGATCAGTTTTGCATGCTTGTGTGCTTGCCTGAACTGAAAACGTACTCTTGTCCGGCCTGTTGCGTTGCCGGTGGACGCAACCAAATCTGTTTGTTTTCAGATATCGGAGAAGGTGAAGCCGCACCCTCTGGTGATCACGCTCCTGACGCAGGTGGAGGACGTGATCCCCAAGTGGAAGATCGTGCCCACCAAGCAGGACGTCATCGACGCCGCCTTCAAGGACCCCGTCAAGCGCGAAAAGGTCAGTCATATACATACCACTGTAGACTGCCACTGCCTTGCTTTTTTACAAACGTTTTTTTGATATGCATTGTCTGACTGAAAGAAACATTCTTATGATGCTCCTGCCATGCCATGCCATGCCATGCCAAGCAGATCAGGAGAAACAAACTGATTTACCAGGACAAGCCGCGGCTCAAGACTGCGCTGGAGATGCTCAGGACCAGCATGTACATAGAAGACAGCTTGTCACAGGTAGGTACCACCAGGCTTACCTCAGCATGTATGTCTCAATGTTTGCATTCGACGGTAAAATCTGTCAGTCACAGCAGCTCCACTCTGGTTCTGAATGTGTTTTTGTGCAGGTGAAGCTCCCGTTCTTCGTCCTGCACGGCGTGGCCGACACGGTGACGGACCCGGAGGTGAGCCGCGCGCTGTACGAGAACGCGGCCAGCGCCGACAAGAACATCAAGCTCTACCCGGGGATGTGGCACGGCCTCACCGCTGGGGAGCCCGACGAGAACGTGGAGGCCGTCTTCTCCGACATCGTCTCCTGGCTCAACCACCGCAGCCGGAGCTGGACCATGGAGGACCGCCTCAGGAAGCTGGTGCCAGCGCCGCCCAAGTTCATTGTCGGTGACGACGCCGTGGACGGCAAAGCGCAGACCCGTCCTCGGAGGCGGCGTCCGAGCCTCCTCTGCGGGCTTGCCGGCCGGACGCATCACCATGCAGAAATGTGAATACAGAATTACCGGATCAGATAGGCTCCTGCTTCAACAATGGCAAATAATGAAGTGATGATGTGCAAATTTGTAATAAACTAGGTCTTATTATGCTCGTCAAAGTTATGTATGACCAATCATTCCCTTCCCTCCATTGCTGTTAACATTTGCTCGATCTTGTGTTCTGTTGCAGTTGCAGATTGAAACTCGTGCTCAAGTATATGTAAGCCTGTTATAACGCTATGACCTTGAGATAATCCGTTAACAATGCCATTACAAAAAGTACGTTGTTACATAGCATTACATCCAAATTAGGAAAGAACAGCAGTACAGCAGTGCCAGGATATTTTTCGTACTTGGTAACAAACATTTATATATATTTCTATAATAAGAACTACGTATGCAGCCATGACCTTTTGTGCGTGTTGTATAGAGCAACCAAAGAGCATACCACCAAAACTGTCCAGATCTTATGCTCCTGCCCGCTTTTGTATCAAGTGAGATCATACAAACTGAACAAACCTGTCGCTTCAACAAGTTGAGGACTAAGAAAGGCCACCACCTGCCTCAGTGGATTCTCCCTGGTCCCCGAAGATACGTTTGCGGAAGTCAGTGACCATGCGGGGAAGACCATCACGAAGGGAAACCTTGGGCTCCCAGCCAAGGAGCTCTTTTGCGCGACTGATGTCAGGCTTGCGTTTGTGCGGATCGTCTGCAGTGTTTGGACGGAACTCGATGCGCGCCTCTGGGTCGATGGTGTCCTGGACCACCTTAGCCAGCTCCAGCATGGTGAATTCTCCAGGATTACCAAGGTTGAATGGTCCAATCTGCTCCCCTTCCATGAGCTTCATCAGCCCTTCCACCTGCGGAAAATGTGACACCAGTTTAGTATACCTATAGAATCAACAAGATTGGATAGTAGAACAAATGACTAATACTCATCACCAAGCATGATTTCTGAAAAACTGGATGTCTTAGCGAGAAATGACTGGCAAACAGATCTTTAGGTGGATCATAAATATGCACTCCCATCTCTGAGCAATAAAGCATCAGATTTATCAACGTGTTTGAGATATCAAGTGTGTAGATAGTTTCTCTTGTATGGCCAAGATACTATGCAAATGAGATTAAGCACTCATACGACGCAGATTGATATGTCAGGGCATTTGGTATTGACAGGTTTTAAGAGTGATAGAGGGACCCACCAAATCTGAGACATATTGAAAGCTCCTAGTCTGCTTGCCATCACCATAGACTGTCAAAGGCTCCTTCCTCAGCGCCTGAAAAACATAATTCATGATGGGCATCTTATTACCAAAATACCTACATGCATTAAGGTGTTCAAAGAGGAGGCTGCAACTGGTGGCTACCTGAGCAACGAAATTACTGACAACACGGCCGTCATCAATGCACATGCGAGGACCATATGTATTAAAGATCCGTGCAATCCTTACCTAAATAAAAAAAGAACAAGCTAACATATTTGTACTATAGCCCACAAAAGTTAATCTGAATGCTATTGATATCAAGCATTTGGATGCCACAAAAACCTCAAGGTTGGCACCACGATGGTAGTCCATGGTTAACGTTTCAGCTGTACGCTTGCCCTCATCATAGCAGCTCCTGACACCTATCATCAAAACAGAAGTATTTTCATTAATAAAAAATATGCTTTAAAAGTACGTGAAATCAAACAGTATGTAACAAAATACGAAAAGGCTCCCATTAGGATATGATCAGATGTTCCTGTCAAGATCAACTATTTTTCTTGGTTCTTTTCAGCCTCTTGATTCCTCTCTCTGTCTCTCATGCTCATTGGTTGCACTAGTTTGGTTAAACAAAGCTGACCTAGTGTGGCTTTATCCTATTCTTCCTTTATTAGGGAGGGATCCACATAATGGCTATCCTGCTTGGAACTAATTCTACCAACCAAAAGTGTCCACTTGCACAAGAAAGATCCAAAGCATGTACCTCAACCATTGAATCCACAATCTATAATTCCCAGCATTTCTAATTCCAGCCAAACATCTCTTTGCCCAACAGTTCATAGGAGCAGTAGCTTCACAACCAATGATCAAATAATAGTGCTATCTAAAAATGGCACATTTAAATATCGTGCTCCAAAGAAAAGAAACACTTGCTAAAAGAGAAAAACAAATACTGTGTTGATAATCGGGTGACCAGAATCAATGCCAGAAATGAGGATATCCCTGTACTTTCCACTAATCTCCTATGATCGACTTAATCGATCTGTTTGATGGAACTGTTGCATTACAGAATTCACAAATATAATATCATGGAGAAGAGTCGTTACCTATAGGGTTGACATTGCCCCAATAAGTTTCCACCTGAGGGTGCTGGAGAGGATCACCATAGACCTCACTAGTGCTTGTAAGTAGGAACCTTGCCCCAATCCTCTTGGCCAATCCAAGCATGTTCAGTGTCCCAACAACATTCGTCTTGTGCCATCTCAAAAGTTAAAGTTCACAATAACATTTCATAAAGATAGAGCAAGCACTAACATGTCAAACAACTTTCTTGTTGGACGTTCTGACTATTTGAGGATCTAGTTTGGTAACTAGGCACTTAGGCTTCACCTCCCCTAAGCACACCGGCACTAGTAGATGGAAAAAAAGAAAGACATATGACAGTGAAGTGATAGATACACAACATTATTATGAAGAAAGGGCCGCAGCCTTGACCTATAATTTTTGCAGCTACAATCCACACTTTTCAACAGCTCAACTAGGTCCAAAGTCCGCTTGCAGCTTTGACCTTTACTCCTATTACAAGTTAGGAAAACATGAAGCAATCATGTTCATTAAAACTACAATTACCAGGCAACCCAATCCGAGATCACCAGATCCAAGAACCTTTCTTCAGAGTAATCCAACCATAGAATTTTGTATGCAGGAAGGAGACACTGACAAAGTATGAAAACCATATAAAAAAACTACGAACCACACATTTCCTACAAAAAAAAAAGACAAGATTTCCTACGAAACAACATATGAAATTCGTTCAAATACTCTACTTTTACCAACCCTCAATCTAAAATGTATCTTTACCTTCAAAAAATAATCAAACCCATAATACATCAAGAACAAACAAAATTAAACCATAAAGAAAAGGTAACACAAAACAACTTAGCAATGAATTGAGTCACAGCCATCAATCATTATAAAAGAATAACAGTAAATTTGGATTTGCATTCAGATTCAGATGAAGCAACTGAGTGAGGATATGATGGTCTTGATGGGGTTGTACTTGTAGTGCACGGGGCTGGCTGGGCAGGCAAGATGGTAGATCTGGTCGACCTCGAGCAGTATGGGCTCAACGACGTCGTGGCGGATCACCTCGAACCTGGGGTTCTGGAGATGGTGCGCCACGTTGCCCTTGCGCCCCGTGAAGAAGTTGTCCACCACGATCACGCTGTCGCCGCGCTCCACCAGCCGGTCCACCAGGTGGCTCCCCACGAACCCGGCGCCGCCCGTCACGAGCACCCGCAGCGCGCGCCGACGCAGCCCCAGGGGCACCTTGCCGCCGACGGACTCGCGGAAGGACGGGTGCCCGGTGACGGCAAGGTGATTGAATCCGACCGACGCGGCAGGTTCGGACGGAGATGAGGTGGAGGGGGAGGAGAAAGTGAAGAGGGCGGCAGCGAAGAGCATGCCGGCGAGGGCGAAGACGGGGCGGTGCTCGGCGGCGGCGTAGCGCGCGGCGCGGGAGAGCCAGGAGAGCGGCTTGGAGGGCTTCGGGGAGTACTCCCCGCCATTGGAGGCGGAGCCTGGCGCCGCGCTGCCGCCACGGTACGTCAGCTCCGACGCCATCTCCGGCGAAGGGCCTGGATGTAAATTTCGGTTGGGGCTTTGGACCAGATCGTGAAGTAGTAGTAGTATGGAGGAGTCCGGCAGTGAAGAAATGGTTTATATCGTTGTTCGTGTGCGTGTCAGTGTCAGCGTGTGCGATGCGAGAGGCGAACGACCTGTTCGTTGAAATGATATGAGACGTCGGATCCGTGATGGACGGTAGACCGGTAGATTTGCCGGTGCTGCAAGCCACCTCTTGAGTCGTTAACGTCCACCGGCTTTCCACTTCACCTTCACGAGTCACGACCTCACCTACAACCAAACAGAGTTGCCAAACAATTTAATGGATTTCAACTAACCAAACGTCCAAACTTTGTTGTGCAAGAATCACGGAGGTTTTCACATCATCTGTGTGAGAATTAAGCGCCCGTGAATTAGTGTTAGGTTAGAGCAACTCCACTATGTCTATATGATAGGACTCAAATCCATTTTTTCTATAACCAGTAAAAGAAGGATTAGGAGTCAATCTCCAAGAGTTCTCTAAATATTTCTCCTAAAAATTTTATGTTTCTCAACTCCTAAAATAATTTTAGGAGAAAAAAAGAGTCATCTCCAATAGTTTCTAATATTTTACTTCTAAAATCTCAATTATTAGTCCCACTTGGATTTTCTTGTTGCAGTTTTTTTTGGCATAAAGTATTCCTGGGCGTGGGCTGTTGCTGCCTCCTTCCTTCCTAGTGTCGTAGGCTCCTAGCCCTGCAGGTCCTAGCCCAGGCGGCCGGCAGCAGCTCCCAACTTCAGCCAAAAGTTGCCAGGCACCGGTCTCGAGAAGACGGCGGCGACGACGAACTCCTTCCCTGTCGCGCGCGAAGGGGAGTTCCACGGAAAACACGACGCCAAGAGGGAAACTGAACGGATTTAGTGCGCGTAAAGTTACGCGGATCGGTAGCATTTTTGTTAAGTTCCAAAATATTAAGAGATTGAATTAGAAATTGTTGGAGAGGGTTTTTTTTCTTTATCTTTCTAAAAACAAGTGTTAGGAGAAGGTTTAGGGAACTCTTGGAGATGCTCTTAAGGGTTAATTGTTAGCTAGCTGGAATAATACCTTCGTTCCTCGTGGAAAATATGATACCCTGAATACCACCAAGTGAAGTGCTACATCAATATATTCGTGCGCTTGTGGATCTCTCTACATATGTTAAGAAATACCAACACACTCCTCCATGGACCAACCATTCATTGTGATTTAGAGAAACCCCAATGTACCAGTGTGACCAATAGCTCCAACGTTCCACGGAGGCTCAAAGCTCCATGTCATAGGTATTAGTGGTTTCACCAATGTACCAGTGTGGCCAATAGCTCCAACGTTCCACGGAGGCTCAAAGCTCCATGTCATAGGTATTAGTGGTTTCACATAGTAGCAAGGTATACTACAGAGGAAGCAACTACCTCAACCGATAAAAGATCAGAGCACCCACCAAAACTCATGACAAATGCTGCCTCAAAGGTAGGGGTGAAAATGGATCGGATATGAATGAATATTTTTGATATTACAATTGTTTTCATATTTCTATTCCGATTCAGATTCGAATATGGATAATATTATATATGTCGGATAGGATGCGATTGGATATCAATATCATAAATATGTGATTTGAGTATTCAAATATGGATACTCTGTCGGATGCTTAATATCTCAAATCAGATACAAACAGATCTAAACTTCTCTAAACGAATTCGGTGTTGGATACGATAAAAAAATATACATACCATTTCACCCCTTCTCAAAAGCGCTCGCATGTGCTTGTTATTATTATAGCTTTAGCTCTGACAAATGGTTCACCAACGTTGGATAGGTTAGCATCCCTAGTTTTTCACGCCTTTGGATGAGGTGCCAACCATTGCATTCATGTAGATTGAAATTTTAAGATAATCAAGATTCAAATGCTAATTTGCTTAACATATGTCTGATTTACAATTTGTTTTCAACATGATATTTCTTGGGATTTGTTGACACAAAATGTGGCGCACTGTGCCTCACACACAGCAAGCCGGAAAGCGTGGCTTCAATCGGGTGTCCGGGTGTTTCGAAATCCAGAAATGTGTCAATCAATTTGACCTGAAACTAACAAGGGATAAAAATCATTAGATACAAAACTGGAACATGTTGGGTGAGACCAGACAGTTCCATATATACGGCCCTGAAGCCATTTACGACGACATACAGCTATAGAAGTTGTCTTCCAACAAGTCTTATAGATCATTCGGCTAAACAAACATAAAGTACGTAATGCTTTGATTGCCGAACGTGCATGCATGAGAAAAGTACGTTTGGACGAATCATAATTAACTTTGAGTTAAAGCGTAACCAAGCTCAGCAATCCAACCGAGTTGGAATCCATGGTGAAGTTATAAAACTTGTATCTGTCGCACGATACCTAACCTTATCAAAGCTTAAATGTGGTTAACATGCATGAACCCGCAACACGTAGCAATCTAGATTAGACTGATTCGGCTATTATGAACGTAAGATCTATTTATAGAGACAACATAAAAGCAATAACTGTTAAAGCATAAATAGATATACAAGAAAGAATAGAGTCGAACCGTGTCAATCTAGATTGGGCAACAAAGTGTTACAAATAGATAAAATATCTAAAACATGCAACACATGATAACTTAGTGAATCTACTAGATCTTTCCAAATCTAATAAAGCCGATAACTATCTTGCTTTTGCTAAGCATATCGAGGAAACGTCTGCCGCACGGTATCTACTCGTAAACGAAATACAAGCGCTAGATTAAACTGATTCGGCTATTATGAACGTAAGATCTATTTATAGAAACAACATAAAAGCAATAACTGTTAAAGCATAAATAGATATACAAGAAATAATAGAGTCGAACCGTGTCAATCTAGATTGGGAAACAAAGTGTTACAAATAGATGAAATATCTAAAACATGCAACACGTGATAACTTAGTGAATCTACTAGATCTTTCCAAATCTAATAAAGCTGATAACTATCTTGCTTTTGCTAAGCATATCGAGGAAACGTCTGCCGCACGGTATCTACTCGTAAATGAAACACAAGCGAAGACTTCTTGATTGTCAAGTAAGGATCCGCCACACGATCATTGACAACAAACAAGACTACTTACATCAACATCTAAATCCACCGCATGATACTAGACATGATAACAAGGTTATCGGGACTTACAGAGGTCGACGGATCGATGACTCCTCTCGAAGAACTCGACGACACGACAAAAGACTCGAAGTTGGCACGGGGCCGGTTATATTGATTTTGGTTGTGAACCTTTTTTACAATGGTCAAGGGTTTATATTTATACTATGGTCATGACATGAGTCCTAAAAGGACACGATTACAAAATACCAAAGGAAAAACATGACATCCCTGACTTTAATTTCCTTCGGAGTCTTTATTGTCTTAATTGTCGCGGTCTTCGTTGCCCGATCGGTTCTTGCTTGTTGTTTTTGTCGCTTCTTCAACAGAAAACCACCCTTCCTCAGAATAGTCGACCGCACAATCATTTGCCGAATCTTTGGAAATTAGCCGACTGCACGGACACTTGCCGAATGCTCCGAACACATGTCTCTGCAAATTTACTGCGCACTGGCCCACCTGTCATCTTCCTAAGCGTGCCAAAATCCAGTGTTAACACATGCCCCCTTAATTTTGGGATAAAAATCGTTTTATTCTGAAATTGACCACAAACTTCCCCTTCTTCCTAGGTCAATATTGTTCAACACCGCAGTCGCCGTTCAAAAAATCCAAGCCCCAACACATTCTCGAATTCACTTCGAATCCCCAATGGCGACTCAGGATGAAATTGCAGAATTAAGTTTCATTCACCTCCATGCATTCGGCAATTCTTGATTGGTTTTCTTGCTTCTTTCCCGATTCATTCTTTTTCTTGATTTCTTTGAAGGAATACAAGAACCAGATTTTGATCCCCTATGCTGCAAACCCTGATTCCTACCTTCTTGGTCCAATGGGAGATCTGACCCAATTGAGATTATTAAGAAGGAAACCTCGGGAATCTCCTTCAAGTCTGGAGTCACCCCGTCAAACCAATGGTCAAACACCTTCAAGACCTGGCCGTTTCCCCCAATCGCCGGATGGTGAAACTGGTACCGGAGGATGCTAGATAAGAGGAGTAGCCACTGGGATGATCAAGACATCAACCACTATCTGGAATTGTCCCTGTCAGAAATGACCAGAAATGAATCCCTTCTGATAGAAGCCTCTCACTTTTGGTCTGATGCTATCAATGCCTTTGTTTTCGGCCATGACATGATGACTTTCATTTTGGCCGATGTATTCATGATGACTGGTCTAAATATGTCACAGCCAGTATACCCCTTCAAGTACAAGAGGAAAAGCAGCCAGAAAGTTGTCAAATCTGAAGGTGGATGGGTTAAGTATATTCAGACCTACATGGAGACATCTGGTACTGTTCTTGACAAGGAATGCAGGGCTTTCATGAACATGTGGCTGTGCAGATTCATCTTCTGTGGAAAATCCAATGAGCCAACCTTAAATCACATGATGATGGCTGAGGACTTAGCTGCAGGCACTCTGATCCCCCTGGGTAAATATCTTTTGGGATCTGTTTATCACATGATGCATCAGATCACTGCCCAGATGCACCAAGGTGGGGAGATCTCTTGTGTAAGTGTCCCTTGGTGGTTTGTCCAGATGTGGATGCAACTGTATATGCATCAAATAATCTCTGTGACCCTCCATAACTTGAGCTTCCCTTCAGTCAATTATGCTGAAGGCAACATAGGAAGAGTTAAGGGCTATCAAACCTATGGAGAAGCAACATCTTCCATCAGTATTGACATGGACGTTGGTCACCTCTTCAAGTTGTTCTTTAAGGGTTTTAACAATGTGCTTTGGCTTCCTTATAGAGAAAATGATAATTTAACTCTCCCTTGTAAATTCAGCTATGAATCTGGCTGTTCTGACAAGGTTTCCACAGAGGTTTTCAACTCCTTCATCAAACCCTGCATCTTGCCAGCCGAATTCCATCATGGGAGATTAGTGCAATCTACCTATGAATTTTACTATCCAAACATGGCAGACAATTAGGATGTGGACAGTTGCCCCAAGACCTTTCTTTTCAACGACCATAAGATTCAGGGAGTTGATCAGAAATGAAATAGAAGCCAAAAAAGTTTTTGAGCTTGGATGGGAATTGTCAATATATGAACCTTCTCCATTTGGGCTAGTAGATGATGCTCATCCTCTTTTTGCTTCCTGGTGGCAAGAATGACACAATCACATCTTCAACACACCAGTGCACTCTTTATGCCAAGATCTGTAATCCCAATTTGCTTCTGACAGTGAGGTAATTTCATTGTATTTATCATTCTTTGCTTTTGAATTTACTCCTCATTTTAACATTTGGTTATGCACAGAATTTTGAGCCCATCCCTCCTACCAAAGCAATCCAGTACTACTTAGCTGGGCCCAACCCTGTCCTGGGGTTTGATGCTCCAATTTTAGCAACCTTCATGAAGACCCCTGCAGTTTCAGCCACTGCATCTTCGGGAGGAGAAGGCAAAAGGAAAGCATTTGAGAATATTAACGTGGCCAGAAAGATAAGGTCTAAGAAAGTCAAGTTGTCTCCCAAGGTATGAATCTTTTATTTGGTAATAAATCTCATTTGGCAACAACTCTAACTGTCTTCATATCAATCATCTCTACTGCAGCCACATGTTGAAATTCCAGGATTAGGTAATGTTTCAACAACGATGGCTATTCCTCCTCAAGCTTCTACCAAAAATGTAGATGTTCAGGAAACTGAAGATACAGAAGCTCATGAAGCTGAAGGCACAGATGCTCATGACATTGCCGAACACATTGGTAACATCATTCGGCTGATCACTTCTTTCTCTTTATATGATATCTACTTCCTGTTCTTATACTTCATCATCTGTATTATTTGAAATAGATAAAATTATAGAAAATTTAGCAGGAGAATCTTCCTTTGGTCCAGCTCTAGGCTCACCATCTCTAGATATCCAATCAAGCCCTCAACCAGACCAGGACACAACCCATCTTGATGATCAATCAACACAACAGGTAACATCTTGCCTTAAGATATTTTTTTAGCACACTCATCCAGTCGGCTAACACTTTCCCCTTTTTCAAGAATACCATCAAATCGACTACTAGTTACTCTTTCACTGTTGAGGATTACATCAGTGAGAAGGGTGAAGAAACTACCTCTTAGCAAACTTTGTCAATGGAGAATCAAGCTCGGCTGAAAGATATAGCTAATCTGCTGAACAAGGATATCAACACTCTGGTCCAAGACTCAGATCAGATAAGAGATCTTCTCGAGCTTATCAACCAAGACCTCCCATCTGATCTCAAAGCTCCTTTAGAATCTGCAGCCCACCTTGATAATCATTTTGTTGTGGTGAAGAGAGCAAATAAAAATATAGCCTCCAGAGCTGTTCTGCAGAATAATAGTTCCTTGAAGAAACAAGAAGCTAGAGTCTTGCATTCCCAAATTCAAGCTGCCAAGAACTCATTGACAACTCTGGAGCCTGAGCTAAAAGTTATGGAGGATGAGAAAATCAAGCTGGAGGCTCAACTAACCGAATTGAATGCCAGAATTCAGTCTTATAGGGCCAAGATGACAGATTTGCCAAATTTCATAGAGGCAACTTCATCAAAGATATCAACCGTCCTCAAAGAAGACCAACAGCTCAAAGCAAAGCTATCTAATATCCAAAGCTCTGAAGATGAAGACCAGAAGGTGTTGGACAACGTCAGCCGAATCAGGGCCGAGACTTTAGATGCCATTAACCTACTCCTAAGCAAGTAGAAACATGGGTTTGTAATAGATTAAACGCGGCACATTTTGTTTCTGAACAATCGGATGTTCTTACTCTTTATCTCTTATATATTTCTGTTTGCATGAGAATATAATCAGCTCCTTTATTTCCCCGATTAGAACATAGACGATTGCCTTTAGTCTTCCGATCAGAGACATAGCCGATTGCTCTTATCCTTCTGGTTCAGGGACATAACCGAATGACTCTTGACTTACCTGAGCCTAGCATAGTCCAGTAACGGCCCATCCGAGAGGGAAAAAACCCTAGTTCGTCGTTTGACATTCTCATCCCACTACTCCGAGACATACGTCATTACCTTCCATTCAGTTTATAAATAAACCCCCTTTCTCAGCCTCTAACTCCAGTCAAGCATTCTCATCTCCGTCTCTTCACCTTCTTTGCCCAAACCAATCCAGAGAAAACCTAACCTCAACAATAGCAATGGCAGGAGGCGATGACTGTGGCAAGTGCCCTGCCGAGGGAGAAGCCAAAGGAAGCCACGCATGGCGTTGTCGACGACGTGGGTGAGAATCGACTCCTTGCCCCCTTGCAGTTCTATTTCTGGTTCATCCTTCTAGCTTTGAGTCTGATTTCTCTCCCTATTCACCAAGATAAGGGTTATCTCCACCGGCCAGAGCTATCCTCCCTTTCTGGTGACAACAACTCAACCGGGGACTCCATCATCTGATCCTTCTGGCTCTTCAGGCTCCTACCACTCCAACCCTTGGGATTTGGATTCGGGTTCGCATGCCATGGATGCTCCCTTCACTCACGTGGAGGCAGTCACCTTCAAGGGTGAAAGAGACGAAGCTCGTAGAGAAATGGAGAAGACCTCCAAACAATACGGCGTAGACCAACTCGAATGGGAGGACCAGCGGAAGCAGCTTTGTGACGCCATTACTGGTTAGTAAAAATAAACTCATTCGAGTTTCCCCGTTTCTGATTTCGATTTGCTCACCCGATTCGTATCCTCTTGTTCATCGCTCTCTGCAGAGATTGAGCGCCTGAAGATTGTGACGAACAAGGTTGCCGACAAGGTGAATGCCCAGGGAGAGACTGCCGAGGCATGCCTTGATGATGCGGACGGCCGTATCGACCAAGTCGCTATTCACGGCGTGCATCACGACGTAGCTTTAGGGCTGGCGGCAATGTCCACCCAGAGGCGAGAAGACTTCTCCTTCATGCCAGTTGGCTTCCTCGGTGGTGGACCTTCGGAAGACGTCGAGAACATCGACGAGCTCCTGGAGAGCTATGAGGACCATGCAACCGTCCTCGCCCAGGCCACAGACGCCCCGTCTGTCCTCAACAAGTTGTTTGAGGAGTAGTTTGTACCTAGGAATTTCATGTAAAAACTTCTTATATTGTGAAATATCATCTGTGATTTCTACCTATCTTTCCTTTTTGAATCTTTTTGAGAACAGCAACTCTGAAGAATGCTTTCTGAACTGTATGACGTTGTTCTTATCCGATTGTGTTTATATTTTTGCTCCAAAGACGACACATACCGCGTCGGCTATTCTCCAAGTTTCTCAAAGTATTTTTTTCGGCTAAAAGCGATGCTTCGACATCGGCTATTTGTGCACAAAGCTCCTTAAGTCCGTTTATGCACCAACCTCAACACTGGGATGAAATCTCTTAAGAAATCTTCCATTAATAGCTCTAGTAAACTCTTCTCCCAGTAGAGTTTTTAAAATATACGCATTACCAGGCGCACACCTCACTATCCGAAAAGGTCCTTCCTAATTTGGAGACCATTTGCCGAATGCTTTATCTTTTGTCCCAATCGATAATATATCCTTCCAGACCAAATCTCCTTCTGTGAACTGCTTTTCTCTGACCTTTTTGTTATAATATTTGGCAACACATAATTTGTTTTTCTCAATATTTTCTAATGCTTTGAGACGAACTAAATGCAAATCCTCTAATTCATCCATCATTAGGTATTTATAATCTTCTTTCTTCAAATCGTTTTGCAATGTAACTCGTCTCGAACTCGATTGCAACTCCCACGGTAGCACATCATGATGCCCATAAACCAACTCGTAGGGAGACGCTTGAGTAGACCCATGACAAGCCATTCGGTAAGCCCATAAAGCTTCATTAAGAACCGAATGCCACTTCTTCGGCTTCTCATCAATCTTCTTCTGAATAATCTTGATCATGATCTTATTCGATGCTTCGGCCTGGCCATTATCTTGTGCATAATAAGGAGAAGAATTGTACAACTTGATTCCCATTTCTTCAGCAAAATCACAAAATTCGGATGAAGTGAACTGAGTTCCTTGATCTGTTGTTATAGTCCGAGGAATCCCGAATCTGTGAATTATATGCTCCTTAACAAAATTGACCATGTTTTCTGATGTAACCTTCTTTAAAGGGATATCTTCAACCCACTTTGTAAAATAATCTATAGCTAACAGCACAAACTTATGTCCTTTGCAAGAAGGAGGATGAATCTGACCAATCAAATCTATGCCCCATCCTCTAAACGGTCAAGGCTTGATAATCGGGTTCATAGCTGATGCTGGAGCTCTTTGAATATTGCCGAATCTCTGACAATCTTGACACCCCTTGTAATATTCACAACAATCTTCAAGCATGGTTGGCCAAAAATAACCAGTTCTCCTAATTATCCATTTCATTCGGTAAGCCGATTGATGTGCACCACACACCCCTTCATGCACTTCATACATCAGCTCTCTGGCCTCTTCTTGACTCAAACATTTGAGGAGTATCTCATCTATGGATTTATAGTACAACTGGTCATCAAGGAGCACGAACTTGAGAGCTTTGTATCTGAGCTTTCGAGAAACCTTTTGTGATGGATTCTTTAAGTAATCGGTAACTTTATTTCTCCAGTCATCAACTACCCGATTCTCATCCAAAGCTTGAATCTCTTGATTATCTCGGTATCCCGAAGCAGCTTGAGCCAGTTTATTTGCTTCTTCATTATGCTCCCTAGGGATATGATGCAAGGTTGCTACCTGAAAACTCTTCAAAAGCTCTCGGCATTCTTTATAATATTCTCTTAATATATCACTCTTACATTCATATTGGCCGATCAGTTGGTTAATTACCAACTCAGAATCTCCGAAGATTTCAACAGCAACAACCTTTATTTCGACGAGAAGCCAAAGTCCTCTAAGCAGTGCTTCATACTCCACTTGATTGTTAGTAAGAGAATACCAGCACCACCATCTTTGCTACAAGATGAACCATCAAAAAACAAAGTCCAAGGTGCGATACCTATCATGTTAGCAGAAGGATCACGATGTTGGGTAACAAAATCAGCAATAATTTGACCCTTTACTGCTTTTGCCGATTCGTACCTTAAATCAAATTCTGACAAAGCTAAAATCCACTTGCCAATCCTTCCATTTAAAATTGGCATTAATAACATATGTTTTATCACATCAAACTAAGAAACTACCACGCGTTCGGCATTCAACAAGTAGTGTCGAAACTTGGTACATGAGTAATACACACACAAGCAAAGCTTCTCCGTAGCCAAATACCTTGTCTCTGGATCTAGTAGTTTTCGGCTAAGGTAAGTTATTACTCTTTCTTTTCCCTCAAACTCCTGCATGAGGGCCGATCATATTGTCAGGTTATCGGCCGCCACGTACAACTTAAATGACTTATCAAGCTGTGGAGGTACCAACACAGGTGGCGCCTTCATGTACTCTTTGATCTCATCAAAAGTCTTCTGTTGTACGTCACCCCATACAAACTCTTGATCCTTTTTAAGCTTTAATAGCGGAGAGAAAGGCAAAACTCTTTCTGACAAATTAGATATGAATCTTCTTACAAAATTAATCTTGCCGAGCAGTGATTGCAACTCTGTGAGATTAGTTGAAGGGATAACTTTGTCTATCGCTTCCATGCTCTTCTTACCGACTTCGATCCCTCCTTTATGGACTAGAAATCCTAAAACCTCACCAGCCGAGACCCCAAAGTCACACTTGTTCGGGTTCATCCTCAAACCATGCTTCCTAGTGAATTTCCCTTGTGATTTCTAAACTTGACCACCACGTCATCAATATAGATCTCTACGATTTTGCCGATCAACTCATGGAAAATGTAGTTCATGACCCTTTGATAAGTTGCACCGGCATTCTTTAAACCAAAAGTCATGACGACCCACTCAAACAAACCAATATGACCAGGGCATCTAAAGGCTGTCTTTGAAATATCCTCTATTTCCATAAAGATTTGGTTATAGCCAGCCTTACCATCCATAAAGCTGATAACTTCATAACCAGCCGCTGCATCGACGAGCAAATCGGCAACCGACATTGGGTAATCATCCATTGGAGTGGCTTTATTGAGATTTCTAAAGTCAATACAGACCCTCATCTTTCCATTTTTCTTGTACACCGGAACTATGCTTGAAATCCACTCTGCATACCTGCATGGCCGAATGAAATTTGATTCTAATAATCTTTCAACTTCCTTTTTCACATCGGCCAGTACCTCCTCTTTGAAAATTTTCCGAGGAGGTTGTTTGTAAGGACGATACCCGGGCTTAATCGGCAATCGATGCTCAACAATAGAACGATCCAGTTTGGGCATCTCCGTGTAATCCCAAGCAAAACAATCCTTGAATTCTTTTAGAAGGTTTATCAACTTTAATCTATACTCTAGGTCTAAATTTGCACTGATATACATCGGCCTTGGCTTGACATCATCACCAACATTTATCTCTTCTAGCTTATCGGCCGACATAAATCCATGTCCCAACTTTCCTTTGTTGCTATCAATCGGGTTCTCCATCAAAAATTGCTTTGAGAGCCGACTGCTTGGATCGGCTATTGGTCTTTGTTGAAGATGTTCACATGACCTTCCTCCCATACTCTTCCAGAGAAGCAATCGATGCCATCATACTCCCAGTAGGTAGGCTTTGTAGCAGCAACACTTACCGAATCATCAACATGAAAAATCTCAACATCATCTCCAATCCACTGAATGAGAATCTAATGCATGGTTGAAGGTATGCAACAGTTAGCATGGATCCAATCCCTTCCTAAGAGCAGACTATATGCCCCCTTGCCATCGATGATAAAGAAGGTAGTAATCAAAGTTTTTGACCCAATCATTAACTCGACATGTACAACCCCTTGGGTGTCAGAAGGATTGCCAGCAAAGTCCCTGAGCATCATGTCAGTCTTCAACAGTCCCTCATTAGTCATCCCAAGCTTCCTAAAGGTGGTATAAGGCATAATATTGATGGCAGACCCTCCATCAACAAACATCTTGGTCAGAGGCTTGCCATTGACGTATCCCTTCAAGTAAAGCGGCTTCAAATGTCGATGTTTGGTCGGCTTATTGAAAACTTCCCGCTAAGTCAGGACAAGCTGGGCCATTAGATCCTAATATTCGCTCTCATCGAAATCTAAGTACACCTCTTGGATGTCTTGGCCTTCGGGAGCTATGAACTCTGATGGAAGGAAGAAAGTCATGCATGCATCGGCCGAATGGTCGTGCTCGTCGGGCTTTTTCTTAGGACGCCATATCTGTTTCTTTTCGGCAACTGTTTGTGCCAGCTCCCTGTTCCTCAAGCGTTGTACTCTCCTCTTCTGGCTCTTCCTCAGCCCCGGTGGGCACCATTGTCCCTTTTGCCACACATATTCATGGTGTTCTTCCTCCTCAGCGCCTTCCTCATAATGGACCCACTCCTGATCGGCAAATCTCTTGCCTCGCCGATTCTCAGAGCTGCCTATTTTTAAACGCCGATCGTCCTCAGGAAACTGTGCTCCAAGCCTTTCATGGACCGGACGGCGGTTGACCCGGGATTGCCTGTGCCCTGAGTATTGATCACTATATTCGAGGCAATTGTTCCTAGCAGGCAGCTTCAGGCCTTCATTCCAACAATGCATGAAGAACGAGCATCCCCAATGAGAGTGCTCCTGCTCTCTCATGTATTCTTGCTCTCTCCGGTACATCTCTTACTCGTACCTCTGATGTTCCTCCATGGACTCCTGTTCCTCGTAATACCTCTGCCTCTGATACTGCTCTCACTCTCGTCACCATTTGTTTAACAGAATTCGTGTTGTAACCCTGGGCCTAGAAGCTTCCCCTCTCTCGGTTCGGCTATTCTGGAACTGAGCCCGTTGCTGAAACTCCTCATTCGTAATCTGCCGATCAGGGTCAACAGCACCAGCTCTTCTTGCTCTGTCTGAGGTCAACACCTTCATCTTGCCCTTGCTTTTGGGTCTTCTATGGCAACCATGTTCACGGAGAAAGACACTGTGTTTTGTGCAAAAGGATTAGCATCAATTTTCATCTTACCATCAAACTTCAGATGCCCCTCCTGAATAGCCTTCTGGATTCGCATTCTGAACACTCGGCAATCATTGATGGAATGAGAATTAGTATTGTGGAAGCCGCAAAATTTCTTGTCTTTTACCCCTTCAGGGCGCAGCATGGGGTGTCCTTCCGGTAATTTGATGCGTCCCTCTCTTAACAACAATTCGAACAGCTTGTCTGACTTAGAGACATCAAAGTCGTAAGTACCCTTCTGCTGCCTCAACCATCGTTGACTAACCTGAGTCGGCTCTTTTGCCTAGACCAATTCGGCTGCGGCTATCTCATCTTCATCGTCGTACTCTGCTGCTTCTTCTAGGAAGCTTTGATACATCTCATTAGCCACACCGCCCTTCTGGAAGCGGTTATCCCTCCTAAACCCTTGAGCCTGATTACTCATCATTGCCAATCGCCGCGACAACTGACCAAGGTCATCAAAGTCCATGCCAAACAGCTTCTCCCTGACATTCGGCTGCATGCCCGCTATTGCCATCCCTGGCAATTGGTCATCTGGCAGATTCAAGGAATAGCAGAGGTTTTTGGTCTCTCTGAACCTGCGGAGATACTCCTGGGGTGTTTCATTAGCCCTCTGCCTCAAGCTCATAAGGTCAATTAGCTTCTTCTCATTAGTGCCCATAAAGAAATACGCATGGAACCTTTGCTCTAATTCTGCCCATGTACCAATGGAATTTGCCGGCAGAGATGTGAACCACGTGAAAGCTGGCCCTGTCAGAGACAATGGAAAATACCGAATCATCCAAGCTTCATCTGCAGACGTCTCTCCAAGCTGCATCAAGTATCGGCTGATGTGTTTTATGGTGCTAGTATCATCCTGACCAGAAAACTTGGTCAAATATGTGGGAGGCTTCACTCTCACAGGGAGTGCCACTCGGTTATACCACTCTGGGTAAGGGGACTTGTATGCATAGGACTGGTTCTTTGGATTCAAGCCAAACTAATTCTGCATCATGTATGTCATCCTGTGCATGATAAGGTCAATATTTGAATTTGGAGCTCCATGAGCTTGCCCTTCAAAAGGCAACCCTGCTGAATTCTTATACCCTGGATTCGGGAGAGCATCAATAGCACTATAATCGGCAAACTCTTGATATCCGTCTCCATACATATTCTTCTGCAACTTGTTCGCTGCTGGAGCACCTTGAAAGTCGATTGTGGGACGTTTCCCAACGTGTTGAACGCGAGCTGGCCATAAGTCATGGGAGGTTGTTGTTTATGGTGAGGAACCACTCCACCTTGGTTCATGCCAGGCGCTCCGCTATCCTCAGCATTCTTCTCCTGGTGCTTTGGCACATGGAATAATGTCGGTCCTTGCATTGGACCAGCAGCTTCCTCAAAGTACTTATCAGCAGATGGACCGAAAGTACTGACCATGATCGTGCGAAAGGTATTCAAGAAAGTCGTATGATAATTTCTCATAGTATCACTCATGGCCTTGTAAACCACTTCAGTCAGCTTTCAAGCATCTTCCTCTTCGGTGTAATCAGTCTGATGTGGAAGGAGAGTCCTTGGGAGCAACTGCTTCTGAAAAACCTTATTGCTTTTATTCTTTGAAAAGGACATCAAGCATTTGTGTTGAAACTCATCACATGCTTGTTGGACCGTATTCCTCAAGTCTTCTGGCAACTCATCCATAGTCACGTCCAAAACCTGGTTATTCTCGAATTCAGGCATCTTGAAATGTGAGTCCCACCGAGCGTGCCAAAAAGTGTGTTGACACAAAATGTGGCGCACTGTGCCTCACACACAGCAAGCCGGAAAGCGTGGCTTCAATCGGGTGCCCGGGTGTTTCGAAATCTGGAAACGTGCCAATCAGTTTGACCTGAAACTAACAAGGGATAAAAATCATTAGATACAAAACTGGAACATGTTGGGTGAGACTAGACAGTTCCATATATACGGCCCTGAAGCCACTTACGACGACATACAGCTATAGAAGTTGTCTGCCAACAAGTCTTATATATCATTTGGCTAAACAAACATAAAGTACGTAACACTTTGATTTCCAAACGTGCATGCATGAGAAAAGTACGTTTGGACGAATCATAATTAACTGTGAGTTAAAGCGTAACCAAGCTCAGCAATCCAACCGAGTTGAGATCCATGGTGAAGGAACATGTAAGCAAACACGATCAAACTAATCTAAAGCTTGTATCTGCTGCACGATACCTAACCTTATCAAAGCTTAAACGTGGTTAACATGCATGAACCCGCAACACGTAGCAATCTAGATTAGACTGATTCGGCTATTATGAATGTAGGATCTATTTGTAGAGACAACATAAAAGCAATAACTGTTAAAGCATAAATAGATCTACAAGAAAGAATACAGCCGAACCGTGTCAATCTAGATTGGGCAAAAAAGTATTACAAATAGATGAAATATCTAAAACATGCAACACGTGATAACTTAGTGAATATATTAGATCTTGCCAAATATAATAAAGCTGATAACTATCTTGCTTTTGATAAGCATATCGAGCAAACGCCTGCCGCACGGTATCTACTCGTAAACGAAACACAAGCGAAGACTTCTTGATTGTCAAGTAAGAATCCGTCGCACGATCATTGACAACAAACAAAACTACTTGCATCAACATCTAAATCCACCGCATGATACTAGACATGATAACAAGGTTGTCGGGATTTACGAAGGTCGACGAATCGATGACTTCTCTCGAAGAACTCGACGACACGACAAAAGACTCGAAGTTGGTACGGGACCGGTTGTATTGATTTTGGTTGTGAACCCTTTTTACAATGGCCAAGGGTTTATATTTATACCCTGGTCATGACATGAGTCCTAAAAGGACACGGTTACAAAATACCAAAGGAAAAACATGACATCCCTGACTTTAATTTTCTTCGGAGTCTTTATTGCCTTAATTGTCACGGTATTCGTTGCCCGATCGGTTCTTGCTTGCCGTTTTTGTCGCTTCTTCAACGGAAAACCGCCCTTCCTCAGAATAGCCGACCGCACAATCATTTGTCGAATCTTTGGAAATTAACCAACTGCACGGACACTTGTCGAATGCTCCGAACACCTGTCTCTGCAAATTTACTGCGCACTGGCCCACCTGTCATCTTCCTAAGCGTGCCAAAATCCAGTGTTAACAGGATTTTATCTACAAAATGAAATCCCACATGGCTATATTTCCTTGAAGAAAAAATGACATGTGGACCCTACATGTCATACTCACAGCTCTGACAAATTGTGGCGTGACTACCATTGAAACACATATTAATACTCTAGATTTTGGCATTGGCTGAATTACAATGTAGAGGCTTTATCATAAACTAAACATCATTTTCAGTATAGTCCATGACTACAACCCTTGCATTTGTCAATCACAATGTAATGTTATTAATTATTGGCACTAGCCTCTGGTATGAATACCTTTGTTGCAATATGAATTCTATCTTGCACGTAACTAATTTTGTGTAATTAATCCTCATAATTACACAATCATTGTTAGCAGCACAATAGGGCAACCATAACATGGGGCCACACTATTTGGCGAACGTTCACTCGTTCCTAGGTGAGCGATCGAAATTCCGACACATCTCACTTTCTATTTTAGGAAAAACAATTCATTCTCACACGGGCAGTTTTGGTTTCGTGCGCTCCTGCGCAAGCGCTACGCCCAGCCGCTCCCCTCATGCGCTCCTTTTTTTTCTCTTGCTGACATCAGCCTAACGTATGGTAAGAAAAAACAAATACAATACTCAACTTATTTCAAAATGTTACT
The DNA here is from genome assembly GCA_022036555.1 of Microstegium vimineum. Classification (NCBI taxonomy): domain Eukaryota; kingdom Viridiplantae; phylum Streptophyta; class Magnoliopsida; order Poales; family Poaceae; genus Microstegium; species Microstegium vimineum. The sequence goes on from CM039134.1 coordinate 28,510,326, forward strand.
CCGTATAACTTTTGAACGGTCTATATATTTTTAAATTTGTTTGCACCGATGTGGTCTACGCGACGAGATGAACAAAACTAGATCTCACTAACATATATTTCGAAGATTTCTTTTCTAGCAACAAAATATGTATATAGTAAGTTATAATATATACTTGTAGCGTATAGCTTATGACATATACCTTATATTTATGACATATAACTTATACAAAAACTTAGAAACATGTCTTATTTTTAAAAGTTATTAAACATAAATGAACAAATTAACTTATAAGTTATAACTAATGCTAAAATTTGCTAACACGAAAGTTATTAACACACAAAGAAATGAATTAACTATATCTTATTCTAAAACTTAGAAACACCAAATTTATGAAATATGACTTATGTACATAACTTATCAAACACAACTTGTGTTATATAAGTTATCTCATATAACTTATGTACATAACTTATCAAAAACAACTTGTGTATATAAGTTATTCCATATAACTTATGTATATAACTTATCAAACACAACTTGTGTATATAAGTTTTATGTTACAAGTTATATGATACAAGTCACTACAAATAACTTGTTATTAGAAAAAATGTTTAAAACATATGTAAATGTGGTTTAGTTTTATTCACTTCATCATGTAGAATACACCGGTGCAGACAAAATTTAAAATAGATACACAGTTAAGAAGTTATAGTATTTTAAAATAAATATTTTTCTTTTTTAATACTCAACCGGTGACATAATAGGCATGCAGCCATATGGAGCGAAGACTGCGGGTGAGATGTATTCGCTGATGTCACGCGCATGCAGCCATGCGGGAGTGAGAAGCGCGGGATATGAAGTGTTCGTTGGTTCCGAATCGAATGAACGTTCACTATAATGGAATTGCGCATAACATGTGACTTTGTACCAATCTGCTCCTGAAGAGATCAAATTGACATCCATAGGTTGGTTTCCTCCATTTAGGGCCAGGCCATGCTAGTGTTTTCTAGTTAATTTCTAAATCCAATTTTGAACTGTTGGATCATTTTTGCTGTCAGCAAACGGTACCCATTCATGCTGTGAAGTGACGAAGGACCAAAAGCGTCAAAGCAAACAACCTAGAAATAGGCAAATCCATAAAACCCTTAAAAAAGACTGACTTCGGTTAAATCAATATGATTAGATTCTAGTGCTACTACTATTATTGTTTTGCCTGACTTGTTGGTGAAACATCTTTTAGTGCAAGTGAATTTAGGTCACATGAGAATACTCTTCATTCAATGCATCTTTTTGTGTAGTACGACCGTGTTTAGTTCCCTTCAAAATTTCAAAATTTTACAAGATTTCATGTCATATCGAATCTTTGGACGCACGCATAGAACATTAAATATAGGTAAAAAATAATTAATTGTACAGTTTGTCTCTAATTTGCGAGACAGATCTTTTAAGTATGATTATTCTAATTGGACAATAATTAGCAAATACAAACGAAACGCTAAAGTACTTTACATCCCTAATAATTTTGGATCTGACCTCCATCAACTTCTATTTATAATTATCAAGTCAGAAACCTACCTTTCTTAACTGATATCCACTTTCTGTAGAGTAGTAGCTATTGGTTGGCTGATGCTCACTCTCAGATTGTGCGGAGTTACCTTGTCTAGATCTAAAATTATTGGAATTATTGTCCAATCAGGGAGTAACTGGGTTTGAAAGATTCGTCTCGTAAACTATAGACTGTATAATTAGTTATATTTTTTATTTATAT
>CM039134.1:28512175-28523398 GCA_022036555.1 Microstegium vimineum
TCTCAACTCAAATATCAGCTATCAAATTAGAGATTAAAAAAAAGAAGGCAAAATTGGACTTTCAAAGCTATTCAATGAAATAAGTCATACAGTTTTAATAATTTAAGGTGCACAACATCAAGTTTATAGCTGAAGAACTACCCTAGGAGAAATTTTTTTGTTTTTGAGTAAAGTACACACCTAAATTTGCATTGATGTGTCATCCTGACTTCTAAACTCATAAATCGATCGTTTAGGTCCTCAAACTTATTCATCTGTGTCATCTCGGTGCCTAAACTCGCAAATATACCATTTAGGTCCTCAAATTGTTCAATTGTATCGTCCCGATCTCTAAATTTGTTTTGAGTCTCATTTGGGTAAACAGGGAAATCTAAAAACTTAATATAAAAAAATATTTGATAACTTTCGCATATGAACTTGAATGAAGATAAACTTTATATTAAAATTATAGCCCTCAATGTGATCTATAACTTTTATAGTTATTTTTTAAAATTAAAATTGTTTAGAGTGTTGAAATGGCCTAATTAAAAGTGTTTTTAAAATCTATAAACTTTAAAATTAAATTTGGGATAATAAATGACTTTAAATAGAAAACTTTTCAACTACAAAGTTGTAGATTATATTGAGAACTATAACTTTCATATAGATTATTTTTTTGAATCATCATATAGATTATTTTATTTTAATATCAAAGATTATTTGATAATTTTAAATTATAAAATCTATAAACTTACAATAATATTTTGGGACTCTAAACAGTTTTAGTTTAAAAACGTTTTAACTACAAAAGTTATAGATCATGTTGAGTGCTGTAATTTTAATATAAAGTTTTTCTTCATTCAAGTTTATATGTAGAAGTTTTGAACTAATTTTTATATCAAATTTTTAAATCATCATGGTTGGATAGAGATGAGACTCAAAACCAAATTTAGAGACTGGGCAACAAGTTTGAGGATTAATTAGTTGATTTGTAAATTTAGAGACCAAGATAATATAATAAAAAAAATTGAAAACTCAAACTATCGATTTATGAGTATAGAAGTTTAGGGCTAGTTTGGATGGAACCCTGGGCTTGTTGCCTGGGCTATTGACCTGCCTGGGAGCTGCCTGTATTCAATCGCAAGATTGCCTGGCCAGGCAAAGCTGAAGTTCAGGCAACGTTTGGTTGATGGCCTGGAAGTGAGCCTCAGCTAGTAAAAAAGTCAGGCGTTGTTTGGCTGTTTGTTTTGCCTAGGCTATACTAAGCATTGTTTAAAGTAATTATCTGTATAGGAAACATTTTACAGAGAAGGAATAAATAAAATATCTATATAAAATGATTAATTATATTTTCAAATGAGAACAACACATTATGAAACAAATAAACCATGAACTCATGTTCGAGTCATAAGTAATAAACTCATATGAGCTCTATTCATAATCTTACACAACGAGTTCTCAAGCCTAACAAATATTACAACTTAAGATTAGATAATAGTTCATCGATATACAAAAGCACATCAAGGATGTCCCAAGAGCCTGTCAGGTACCTCTCTAACTATCAACTTCGCCAGCACCTAATTAGCATCTAGTCATATTATACTACATGCTGATTCCAAAAGGGTGCAGCGAAAACAGACCCATCAGTCATAATCAAAAGATCATGTAGCTACAATCAACCATAATCAATGACCACCAAGATCACCACCAGATAAATAGTTAAACACCCAACGCTCAAGGTATTCTTGACCCATATTGATAAGGAAGCTACGATGAACTTGAAATTCTGGCTTGCAAAGGTGCATTCCTACTGCAAGTCTATCATCCGGAGCTAATGCGATCTTCTTGAGCATATCCCATAGAGGACCATTAGGGTCCGGAGGAGGTACAACCTGCACTGGTTTTGCAAGGTTTTGTTGGATACCACGCAAAGTATTGGTTATCTCCACATCCATATCATCATCGGCACATGCAGGAGACGATTTTATGTTAGACTTAGTGGCCCTACCAACCCATGCAGCAGCAGGTGGTATATTAGACTTGCCAAACCTTTTAAAATTTCTCTTGTTAGGCTTCATGGACTTAACACTAGATGAAGAAACTTGACTGCTAGCTGCAGCAAGGGCAGCCACTTCCTGACACTCATCACTATCACACTGTAGTTTGTTTGAATCTTCCTCTTGTGCATCATTTGTGTTACCATAGTTAGCCATATCATCCAGCATGCCAAGTCTCTCAGTATCATCTTGGTTTGGATCTGCTACAGTGGAAGCGTCTTGCATAAAAGAACCATCAGCTGTGCAGCCACTAAATAATTCTTGCAATTTGTCAAAGAACTGAATTGGTTTAGAGAGAATCCCCCGGCCATTTGCCTGCATAAAAAACAGTAAGCATCAGTTAAGATAATGTATGTAAGATGACTATTTCGGTAAGAGATAATTACCGAGAGTTCGTTCAATATGTTAACCTTCAGGCAATTGAATTCCATTTGATCTTTTAAGGGCAGCCCTTAGAACTATAGAGTCATGTGCTGATCCTTCCCATCCAGCAATCACATATGTAAACCACAAATTAAAGTCCACGGCTGCTAGCACATTTTGAGTAGGGTAACCTTTGCGACCTCTAAACCTGTTAACTATATTTTCAGGGACAAATGCGGGGATATGAGTACCATCAAGTGCCCCAATACAGTCCTATATTGCAAGGAATTTTTATTAGTGTACTAAACTAGCCATGAAAAATAAAATATTAAGAATTTATAGTTTGTACTATACCTTAAAATAAGGTAGAACCGCCCAGGGCTAGTGGTTATTTTTGGATGGGTCTCTACAGACCTAAGTTTTATCATATCTTTGGCAAGGGAACATAAAGCCATCAAGACCTCACTGAAATACCGGCTTACTGTCTCGCCAGATCTCTTGAAATATAAGGCGATCACACAATTTCTCAAATTGTGGCCAACTGTATGCAGAAACATAGCTAATTGTTCTTCAACCGAGACATGTATAGTATCCCTTAGTAGACCAGAATCACGCAAACGGAAGAAAGCTTCCAAAACACAGCTTTCCTCATCCGAAGTTGATGGATGCATTTTTTATCTGTTCCATTATATAGTTCATCTAGCCTTATTTGCCTCACCAAATCTCTGCTCACCAAGGGCCCATATTTTATTGGCAATCTTCTAGAGTGAAGACGCCGACGTCGTCGTCGCCATTGGATAATGGCAATGACAATAGATATAACACTTAACATGCGAGCTCTTTGCCGGATAACATAATCAGAAATGTGGTCTTTATCCATCTAAGCATCATATGAGAAAATGTAAGAAACAAGCAAGCTGATAGGTATACATGCATGTCGACGTGTACAGAACTACTACTTTAATCAATATATATATGCCACTTACATTCTAATTCTCCAAGATAAATGTGTATTAGCTAGCACCATTGGATGTCAGTACAGAACATCCTAAAAAAATCGTCTTCATTGCTGTACAATATGCTTACTACGAAGAAGTACTAGAAGAAAAGGAAAAGGATCTACATGCTAAAAAAATAGTCTCACATGATAAAAAAAAATCAATCTGATTATCATAGAGAAATACATTTGTACAAATCAACCTAGAACAAAATGCAGCCATCATTTGGGCATAAACAAGAATAATAGACCAAGTAAATCAAGAAAATAGAAACAAATTTGCTCACCTTTACTAAGGGCGTGTTTAGATCCAAATTTTTTTGGCTTTTGGCTACTGTAGCACTTTCGTTGTTATTTGGTAAAAATTGTCCAATTATGGACTAATTAGGTTCGAAAGTTTCGTCTCGCAATTTCTCGATCAACTGTGTAATTAGTTTTTTTTTCGTCTACGTTTAGTACTCCATGCATGTGCCGCAAAATTCGATGTGACGGGAAAGCTTGAAATTTTTTGGTTTTTGGGTTCCATCTAAACGGGGCCTAAACCAGATCTCAGATCAGTATTCTTGAACTCAATGGAGAGGGAGAGAGGAAATAATAGAGCAAACCACCAGATCCACAAGCTAGAAGATCACCCTGCTATCTCCATGGAACCCAATCTGTGATTTCTCAACTTCAGAATGCCAACGAGAGAGATGGGGGAGGGAGGGGAGAGGATAAGACACACCTGTGAATGCTGTGATTTATGTGGTCATTGAAGCCAGGTGGCTCAGCTGGACTTCAGGCGCTCGATTTTCTACGCCTGACACCCGGCATCCGCACCAGGCATCCACACCAGGCAAATAGATCTCAGGTCAGCAACCAAACAAGGTCCAGACAAGGGTATCGTCCAGGCAAATTTATCCAGGCCTCTATCCAAACAGGCCCTTAGACCGCGGCTGCACGTTGTTAAATTTTTCTTTCGCACTGCAACAAAGGCTAAAAAACGATCCATGGGATCAGAACCGCTGAAACACACGGCGGCCCACGAGGCCACCAACACGCCCGCAACGTCGGGGTCCACGGCACGAATCTCGAAGCGTCCCGCAGCCACATTTGCCAGCTATATCACCACGGGCTCCTGTCGCAGGTTCCAGTATTCCACCACGCGGCGTCGCCTCCCGAATCCCGCGAACCTTCTCGAGGTCGAGGCCCCTCTCCTCCCTCTCCTCTCCCCTCGCTCCAGGAGGTGCGCACGAAACCCTCACACGCCCCACTGGCTTTTCTTCTCTGTTTGCTCCGATTTTGTTTCGGTGGTAATCGCCGCCCGTTCCTCTCGTCTTCGATCTCGTCCCTACCTTTTCCTTTGATCTGCGAGGGATCTCAAGTCAAAATCTCTCTTGATGTAGCCCTTCAGTTCGTCCCTTGCATGGTTGATTAGGTTTTTTATCATCCTTTCCAGCTGCCATTTTCCCTAAATTGTTTAACCGAACCTCCTCCGGGGCGCTCTTTGCTGAGGTTCGCCACGGGGCCATGTCAGTGTGTTGTAAGGGTGGAGCTGCAATGATACTGAAACCATAGAAGCCTTGATGCATGATTGGACACGGTACAATATGTTTAGGTCTGAAATACCCATGCGTAATTTGATTACCTGCATAGCAGCAGGTGACATCCGTTGCAGAATTGTACAGTGCCTTTTGAAATAAGAGTAAATAAATAAATAAGGAGTTTTAAAAAATAATAAAATAAAAAGAGAGATAGAGAACATGTTATAGGGTCATACTCCCTCTGTCAAAAAAAAATGCAATTCTAGCTTAGCTTTGAATCCGAGTAGTGCAGGAAAGTAAAACTGTAAGGGCATATGCTCTGCCGATGTGCACCCTCGCTATGAGATGCGTGTACAGTGAGCTATGAGATGCTTGTACAGTGAGAGAGTCACATCATTTTTAGGGCATCGGGGACAAAAAAAAACTAGATTTTTTATGAAGCCGACTGATTCCGGCTAATTGAATAGTGTTATGTGGGAGAAAATAAGTTGAAACAAGCTAGAAGTAGTTCAAGGATGCTGAACAGAGCCACTGGATTGTCAAGGATGCTGCTACTTCATTTTCATTTATTTAATAATGCTCAGCATATAGTTATGGCCCACCATGTTCTTCCTGTTGTTTCGACTAGATGTTTTAAATAAAAGTCAGTCTCTTGATATTACCATACTATGACTGTCAAATTGGTGTAGAGTTTTTAGGTGAAAGGCACATTCGTGGAGGCTATCTTTTGCATGGTAAAATTGCATTGTGCTTTGCCCCAACATTTTTCCCATTTATGAAACAATGATGTACTTATCCGTGTTGGACTGCAGAAAACAATGAGCAGGCGCAACAGCCGTACCATCTATGTAGGCAATCTCCCTGGGACATCCGTGAGAGGGAGGTTGAGGATCTCTTCTACAAGGTGGGTTGCAATTGTTTTAAATGTATACCTTTGTCTGACTTTTCATTTTGCAAGCAAGCGTTAGATTGGTCAGGGCATATGCTAATTCCTGCGTGGTCAATAACATTTTCTGTCTCAGCAAGACAGCAATTTCAGTATCCTATTAGTGTGAGAATATGGTATGGAGTTGAATGTTTACATTTTTATTTACCACATTAACTACTTCCAATTCCAAAATATAATTCCATCTAGTATTCTCTTAGGTCACCAAATATAAGTCCATCACAACTTCGTGACATCTTTTACTCATTCTTCTATGTCTACACCTGCTTAAAGGCGCCTAATCAATGCAGTACACGTATCTACCTTAACTGTAGTAACAATTGGTGGCAACAGAGTCATTGTACTCCTTACCTTTATCTTGTGCCAAAGTCCAAATGGACTATCAGAGGGAGTAGTATATTATCTGAAATTTGGTTGAGGGGTTGCAGAAGAATTATTGTTTGAATTCAATACGTGTTTTTTATTGAGTTACGTCAACTAATGAAACAACATATATGTAGTTCTCTTTGTTTGAGTAAACAATACAATCTGTTTTACAATGACACCTGATACCTTTTATTTTGTCTTTGCATCACCTATGCTTTTATTGAACCATTATGACAATGCCTTGACGTTTTCCCCTTTCAATGTATGATTGTGCAGTATGGTCGTATTTTGGATATCGACTTGAAAATACCTCCAAGACCTCCTGGATACGCTTTCATTGAGGTGAGGATATTTTGCTATGGTCTGATTCTGTAAGAATAGTATTCTTTTATGGGGCCTGCTTTTAAATACATACAACTGCACTATTATTCTGTTCAGTTTTAAAACCTATTTTAGATCATGATGTAACCATTCAAATCAAACTGACTGATACAATTTGTTTTGATGTCACCAAACATTTGGTGCTAAGTGCTAACAAAAAAATCATGCTTTTGTAGTTTGAGGATCCACGCGATGCTGATGATGCAATTTATGGTCGTGATGGGTATAACTTTGATGGCTACAGGTTGCGGGTATGTATAACAAGCTTTTATTTAATGATTCTCCCAGAAGAGAGGACTGGTTTGGGTTTTCTTGCATTTGCTGAAAATGCATTTTCTACTCAGGTTGAATTAGCTCATGGTGGCAGAGGTCAGTCTTATTCTTATGATCGTTCAAGCAGCTATAGCAGTGCACGCCGTGGAGGTGTTTCTAGGCGCTCTGATTTCCGTGGTTGGTACTTTTGTCATATGAGAAAGTTTCCTTATAGCTCCTTACACAGATTCTCAAGTTTCATTTTCTGAATCGTGCAGTTATGATCACTGGTTTACCTTCATCAGCATCGTGGCAAGATCTGAAGGTAATATCTTTATAATTCACTTCTTCCAGGACTTCTGCTGGAAAGACATCATTTACTACATTTCAGGACCACATGCGGCGTGCTGGTGATGTCTGTTTCTCTGATGTATACCGTGAGGCCGGAGGTTTGTTGTTTGAGCACTCCTGAACACATTTTTGCTAGTTCATTGCAGCATATGGTTGTAAACGTAATCCATGATTTTGTAATCATGTTTCCTAACTTATTACTTCGCTGCCCCTTTGAAGTTTGAAATATTCAGGCTTTATCCTGAATTTCTACATATTGATGATATCTGCTCCTTTTTTCTTGTGCTGCAGAAACTATTGGAATTGTGGATTATACAAATTATGACGATATGAAATACGCGGTGGGTTTAGCATGCCATTTACTCAATTCTTTTAATGTGAACTTAAAACCATTTTCTCTCATCTATTACTGTTTCAGAGGGTCTGTGTTGAAGAGAGTGCTCTAATTAAATGTCTGTTCTTTTCTGTTTCGTGTGTCATGATTTTACTCATGCATTTTCCTATTGCCACCATGTAGATTAGGAAGCTTGATGACTCACAGTTCAGGAATGCATTTTCAAGGGCGTATATCAGGGTATGTATTCTCATGTTTGCCCCAGTTTAGTTTTGGAAATTGTTACAATGCCTTAGATCATGTCTATCTGATTATGAATTATGTTGATTCTTGTTCTATTATAGGTGAGGGAGTATGATGCTAGATCACGAAGCAGAAGCCGTAGCCGCTCGTACTCTAGAAGCCCCAGTTACAGCAGGAGCTGGAGTCCAAAGTATGTATACATGCTGACAAATTTGATTTCCATGTCTTATGACAAGCACTAATTATTATTTGTTGTTACTTATTTAGATCTCTTTCTCGGTCACCATCACCTGTGGATGAAAGGTATGTGAATCTATGTCAATAAGAAATGTGCATTTGCAAAACTGAAAGTGCCAATATTGTTTGAAGAAAACGATTGTCAAATAAATGGTGAAACCAATCAGATCTTGTCCTGAATCATCTTTAACATATTCTGCAGTACACCTATGGTGCTAAAAAATATTGAAACCTGACTTATATGTCATCATTTTGTAGACTAGCTTAAAGCAGGGTCAGGGCAGATAACAACTGATAGGAGAGTGCCACATTAACTTAATTATTTTCTACTATCTGATATTCTATTCTCAAACAAACAAAATGCCCGAGCTGAGACTGCCTTGTACATACTTCTAAAAAATGCAGCTCTGAATTTTTAAGCACGCGCTCTACCCTAACCTTATAGAACATGCTGAAGATTTGGTTCTATCACAAACTTCTAGATAAATCTTTCAATCTTGTAGCAGCCTAGCAGAGCGTATTGGATCCTTCAGAAGCATGCCAAATTGAGAGGGCATAGAAAGAGGTGTTACCAGAATTTTACCTTCTTTCAAAGCAATAGTTTTGTCACCTTTTCCTGCCGTACCAGTCATCTCCATAACATGTCAGAACCTCTTCGTTTCTTTTTCCTCATGGAAAAGCTTCATTCCTCTTCTTATTTATCAACTTCGTACATCATTTAACCCAGAGTTTTTTTTCTGAGTTCAACAACAACTCTTTCCTGCCTTATATTTTGAAGAAAACTCTACAGATAAAATTCACATATATTCACCTCAGATTTTAATAATAATAACATATTTCAAAAGAATATTTTTTTTTGCTTTTTGTTAAAGCAAGAAGAAGAAACAAAGTTTAGTGCCAGAATTTTGACTTGATATACTTTGGAACGCCTCCTGAAATCACCTGTGAATGTGTTTTTTTGTGTACCGATTTCTCTTTAAACGAGCATAACTTTTTGTGATGTACTGATTTCTCTTTATACTAGTATGACTTCAGTTTGCTGTGTGGTTCAATGATTAAACATACATAGCTTGCTGGCTAACCTCCACTATTCAAGGTTTGCTTTTGTTTTTCCTAGATTTGGCCATGCGGCGATCTGGGGACTGCATTGATATAAATATTGGATGTTTTGAGAATCGGAGTGGATGGTTTGGGACTTTGGATAGTAGAGCTGGATTGTGATGCATGTATGACAAGTGGGCTACAACCAGTCCTAGGAGCAAGATAGGACTGACAGTAAGAAATTGTGAAGTGAATCTTGTGGTGTTATTTAACAAATGTCTAGTATTAAGTTCAATGACTATATATAAATGATCCTTAATTTTGCGTTTTTGTTTAACTAATGCTGTCATCTTAGTAAAAATTCCTATGGTGCCTTTTGCATTATGGCTTTCTGTAGCCATTTCCTTGTCAACGTTCGCACTAACAAAAGAAGTTGACATTAACTACAAAATTCAATATACACCTTGCTTTGTTTGCTTATTTGCATTCCAGTTATGACCTAATTACCTGATAGGCTCAAAAACTTGTTTTTCTGGGAGTATTAAGCATAAACACCAAAATGTGTACTTACATTACAGCTTCCTTTCTGTTTCAGTTCATTTATATGCTATGGAACGTTGCCTCTTTATGCACATCTCAAGTTGCCAGTTTAGTTTTGATCGCAAGTTTATATCACAGCTTAGGTTGCTACTAACGCATTAAGTAATGGAATTTGTTTCTGGTACCTTTTGCAGATCGCTATCAAGATCTCGATCTCCAGTTTCTTCTGTAAGTAACCCAAGCTCATTATAACCAAGCTTGTCATAATTGTCTTGTTCAATGCAACTGATTTAACTCGATCTTTTACAGCCTTCTCATGCAAGATCCGCGAGCAGAAGCCCTAGGAGCAGAAGCGCATCCCCTTCTCGGTCTCATGTAATTGCAAGCTTCCAAAACAATCACTTATTATGTTGCTAGGAACTTTAATGCTTATTTAGTATGTTCTTGCTGGCAGGTGAGATCCGCGTGAACTTGGGAGCCCTTGAAGCAGTGAGCAGCTCCAGGGAGAAGGAACTTGAGAACATGCCGTGCCATCACAATGATCCGAGTGATTATGTTATTGCCGCTGCTCCCCCACATTTGGGAGGTCTCCTCTTATCTAAATGGAGCATTTAATAATTACACTATTTTTATTATATTTTTAAAGGGAGACTTATTATGCGTAGCATACCGGTGGACTGAACTTGTCTGCGCTCGTGTTCTTAGCGCCTGGAAGTACGGTTTTATCATATTTTTTACAAGACTGGTTTTATCATTGTACCCATAGTAAAACCTATAGATGTTGCAGGGGTATGCCGTATGCATATATGTTCAATTGGTCGCATGTAAACCTGGATTCCTGTACGCAGAGCTGTTTCGTTCCATGGTGTGCTGTTACAATGTTCCAAATTTGAGATCCTTTGGAACATGTAGCATCGTTGTGCAACTCTGATCAGATTTGACTGAATTCTGGTAGGTTTGTTCCTTGCCCTGTTGAGCCGAAGTGGGTGTGCAACGAGTTCGCTAACAGAGCACCGACTCCGTATCCTTCCGAATTTGGAATCGGTTGGGTTTCAAGTAAAACTGACAAATATGTCCGTGTCTTGCATTTGGAGAAAAAAAAATATAGCTACAAGTCTAACACAACTAACAAAGTACTTATGAATTTGGAATCGGTTAGGTTTCAAGTAAAACTAATAAATATGTCCTTGTGTTGCATTTGGAGAAAAAAAATCTAGCTACAAGTCTAACACAACTAATAAAGTTGAGGTAGTTGCAGCGAGGATAACATTGGTCGAACCAGTGTTGGAGGAAGAAGACGTGAGTGGCAATAAGATAAGGATGGCTATAGATCGATCTATATAGATCTATAATAAATAGGGTCACGTCTCACCTAATCTCGTAAAATCCTATTAGACATGCAAATATATAGATGGTAGTGCTTTACTTTTCCGGCGAACTACACCATAGATGAGTGCCAATTCTTCGTTTACCGGCCGTCTCGGTCCTTTCTCATGCAGCCACTCCCTGACGTTCGTCCCTCCTGCGCGCAGCAAGCCGTTGCCTAGCCCTGGCCTTGCCCCTGCAGACCACAGCAGTGCGCCCCTGCTTACAGCAGTCAGGCTGCCGGCCCC
>CM039134.1:29866443-30044327 GCA_022036555.1 Microstegium vimineum
CGCTCATCGCTGATCCAACCATCGCCACGTGTCGCTTCAGAAAGGTGTTGGTCGACGGCGGTAGTGCCCTCAACATTATATTCGCCGACGCCTTCCACCAACTCGAATACTCCAAGAAGGACCTCATGCCCGCGAACTTCTCCTTCTGGGGCATCATCCCAAATAAGGCACCAACACCAGTAGGCCGGATCACCCTCCCTGTACAGTTCATCAACCAAGACCACTTCAGGGTGGAACACATCACCTTGATTGTCGCCGACTTCGAAACGGCCTACCACGCGATACTGGGCCAACCACCACTCGCGAAGCTTATGGCGGTTCCGCACTACACCTACATGGTGCTCAAGATCCTGACGCAGCAAGGCATCCACAGCCTCCGTACCAACCTCAAGATCGCATACGAATGCGAACAGCAGACGATAAACGCCATCGAGAAACCCTATCCCCCGGACACGTACAACTCCGAAGAGGGTGACAGCCCGGTCGCGAAAAAACAGAAGGAAGCAGAGCAGCCAGCGACCACTCCCAACCCCGCCAGCACACAAACATAGAGGTTGCCAGCTCCGAGTGACGCAAGAGGGTGTCCCAATATAAGCATAGTTCAATAAATATTGTATTCTTTCTTCTCTAAGCAATGAATAAAGGTGCCTTGTTTTCCTTGTCTCATCTAACCAAACCTGCTATATGAACAAAACGCTATCGGCGTACGACGATCTCCGCAAAACGCTCTCGGCGTACGACGACCTCCGCAAAACACTCTTGGCGTACGATGATCTCCGCAAAACGCTCATGACGTATGACAATCTTCGCAACATGCTCACGGCAGAGCAACCGCTCCAAAAAACACCCACGCTGTATCACCATCATAAAAACATCAATAACATTAGGCAACCACGATAGTGTGACTACTAACGATCGACGACCTCTCCAAAACACTCCCCTAGTGTTCGACGACCTCGCCAAAACGCACCATGGCGTTTCTCCAAACAGCCTGGCCATAACCAGAAAGCTCCCGAAGCTGGTCTATCAACGAGTCATAGAGAATAGAAGTAGCTACCCTAATCATTACGACAACATTGACTGACCTCCCAAATGGTATTTCCCCAACAATCGGGCGGTATCACTTGGGTCGGGAGCCATGAAACTATGCGCCTAGAATCTGTACACGACCATGGTACGGTCGACGACTCTACAAGCAGCATGGCTTTTCGCCCAGCGTCTGCAGGAACGGTCTCCACAGGCCCTAGTCACGCCACGATCGAGCCTCTCGGAAAAAGGACCTGTCTCTGGTATCATCCAAAGCGTGCATGAGCTGTTCACCCTCTGCGCCGCGGATTGCCAGCTGCATACCTCCTTGGGAGTCCTTATGTATCCTACGCGTGAAGTGGCGCTAGCCCTACGACCTGGACCATTTGAGACCCAAGGCCGAATGATTCGTCGCTACAGCTCACGACTTAGCAGACACGACAGGACATACAAGTGAAACAAAAGCTCACCACCCCGGATATATTACAGCTTTGTAGTTTTCACTTATACGTCCGAATACTTGTATCTGAGATACAAATTATCGCTGTCCCGCAGCAAAATAGAACATAGAGATAAAGTCGAGACTACGAAGCAGAAGCGACCACACCTAAAAACAAGTCATACTGACGATTACAACCTCATCCTACTGATACGATAAGCGACTACTTCACTAATATTCCTAGTCCAGAGATCAAATTCATGCTGAAGTTGACATTGCAGGCTACAGTACATAATGATCCCAGGCGTGTTGGTACCAAAACGACGGCACTCGTTCCAGACGCACAGATGAGGGCCGACCACGACGACCAGATTTGGCACATCCTCCGGGGCACGAATCCACAACCGTCGCCAGATCCTGTGCATATCATCACGGGAACGCTCCCGAAGGCGATGCAGGCTTCGATCACAAAACCGACCATTTGGAAGGGTACCTCCACCGAGGCAACCAAGAATAGCAAGCGTCTCCGGATTCGCCGAATCAACATTGCAACGTCATCTCCAGCAGCCACCGCCCTACCAATAAGCTCCTGCCCAACAGGATCCTGCCCCCACAACAACAACCGCTCCAAACCATGGAAGAACAAGGCCTCCCGTGGTCGACATCAAGAAAACGCTGCATGAAGGTAGGCTCCAGGAAAGGGTAGTAAGGCCGGCAAAAGTCCTGAAGACGTCGAAGAGACACGAGCCAAATCGTCGAAGCGTCGTCGCAAAATTGGCAGAAGAGGCGGCAGATTGGGCGAATCCTCGCATACTCACAAACATTGTCGCCACCGTCGATCACATGAAGAAGAATCCGAAAGACCAAGTCCTCTGGCAATGCCAGCAGGGCGGAGAAACCAACCACAAGGCGCGCACCGTCCCCCTCCATCTTCGCCGATCAAACCCTAGCACCGATGAACTCTCCTACTTTTCGCCTAAACCTTGCTGGCGACGCGCGTGGAGATTACTAACAAGACGGACAGAAATCCTCTCAGATCACCAAGTATATACGACACCGAATCACCGGCTATTCGAATCCTAATCGCTCTTAGCCAAAGAAACGCGACCCTTCCTGTTCCGTCAACCATAGAGATAGCCTTAAATACCAAGCGATGCGGCACTTCGACTTCACAGGTTTTTGGGAAACCGCAATGATTAAATATGGAACCACCACGCCACCTGCCTGTTGCGCACCAAAAACGGGCCGATAATCACGCATATAGAATATGGCCCATTTACTTCCTCTTCCTTATACATTCACTTATAGTCAATTACATGATTTACGGCTGATAATTGTTTCTTTGCAATATCACCAACGCTACAGTCCCGGGGACTGGACGAACATACTTGTTACTCTTATGCAGCAACATCAGACGACTACAGCAGTCTGGCCGACAAGTTTCACAGAGTGGACGGCACAAACAAGCTCGAGGACTCCGACGACAGTAACTACCACCCGAGCAATGATCGCATTCCCGACCAGGCTCGGGTGCTTCGTCCAAACTACGCACCGAGCAAGGCTCGAGGACAGCGGCTAAGGCGCCGAAGGACAACACCTGGGGACTGATGCCTGGGGACTACGAATGAAAAGCCAATGACCCTGATGCAAGAACCTCTTCAAGCTCCTTCCATCAGGCTCGGGGACTACGGGTATTCGCAGTCGTTTCTTACTAAACTTATATTTCAGTTCTCTAATTTTCAATATATGATCCTAATACAAGAAGCTCCCAGTTTCTTACATCAGGCTCGGGGACTACGGGTACTTACAGTCGTTTTTTGCAAACTTATGCTTCAATCTTCATACCTTATGCACTATTTTATAAAGCATGGCACCACATGCATACTTCACCTGCTACCATGCTCGGGGACTAAGTGGGTACACTTCACCTTGTGGTGAATGTACTAATTTTTTTTTCGGCAAAGCTCTGCTATTTTCTGTGTTGTTTTTGAAGAGCCTAAGTGGGTACACTTCACCATGGAAGGACTTTCCAAAAGTTTTTTCTTCTTCAGCATGTCACATTCCTCAAACAAGCAGCTACAGCATCCGGCAAGGCAACCAGCTCGCGCATCAAGCTACGATGTTCTCGACTAGACCGACCTGGTCGGGAGGCTTCTCCGAGCAGCACCTCGACTAGCCACCCTGGTCGGGACTCTACGACTACCACTCCGCGTGATGGCGACCAGCTGAAAAACCCCCAAGGATGACGCTGCGGGGTCGCCAGAAGAATGCAACGTGCTCGGGGACTTTTTGGGGATATTACCTCAACATATCTCCAGGGACCTTATGGGCCTGCCGACCAGAAGACGGCCCAGTCCGCGAGGCCTTGCGGCACGCGACCAGCCCGCCGTGCTCGCCAAGGACTCCGAAGAAGTCTTGCTCGCCAAGGAAGATCCTAGTAGATATACTCGGATCCCTTTCCATAGGGAACCGATCGTAATCTGTTAGGATATGGGAATTGTAACCCTGCTCCCCGGCTATATAAGGCGAGTAGGGACCCCCCCTCCAAAAACCTCTCACAACCTCTCTTAGATCATCTACAGATCTTGTAACCTAATACGCAAGATCAATCCAGCCACCAAAACACAGGATGTAGGGTATTACGACGATTTGCCGGTCCGAACCTGTATAAATCGCCGTGTCTATGCTCTCTGTGTTATGCTTAATCCCTGTCACCACACCTCCGCCTACAATCTACTAACGTAGGGTACCCCCTAGGTAGACTTCGACGCACATTTCGTCGACAAAAGTAGAATTAGACTTTCACCTCTATCCTCACCATCATTACCATTACCATCATCACCATCACCATCACCATCATCATCACACACCATTCATTCGCCACACATGCACATCTTGATTTGACTTATTGACCTGTTCCTTTGGATCCGTGGTTTGACTATGCAACAGATGTCTTGTAAGTATGTATACGCTATCTCCCACCTATAAGCTCCAGATATTAGCCTATTAGAAGTAGGGTGAGAGAGAGAAGGCAATACCACAATGCCTTATACCACAAATACCACATATTTGAGAGAAAGGCATACACCATCAATGCCTTGGTAAGGATCCAGAAATACCACAAAGGAGCGACTGAGAGAGTCATACAAGGAATCTCTGAGTTTTATTTTGAAAATCTGCAAAAACTCCGGAGCTATAGTTGATCAAAGAGCAGGTACATAGTGCTTGACTGGACTGTTCTATCTTTCAACTACCCAAGACAAAGGTGACGGTTACAAGCCCCATTGTGGAAGGTAAAATGAGTAAGTTTTTTATCTTAATAGTTAATCTAACCCGGAGACGAGATCTTATTTGAAAGCATGTGTACCTGTAAGGCGTGAAGGCATTGTAGAAACTCCTAATCCATCACCGAGTCTATCTTTGCTCAGGGATGAGCAAAAGGTAAGCTTGGGGGAGCTTGTTGACGGTCCTTAAGTACCAAAATCAACCGTCAACTAGACAAGGAAAAGGATCTAAATGAAACCAATACTTAGAAATAGGGTTTATACTAACAGAATTCCATGAGTTTTGGTGAATGTCTATTTTTGCAGGGGGATATCAGAAAATATGGAGGAAAGACCCACATTCCATGTTTACATAGAGATAATCATCATTTGCAGAAACAAGAATACTCTAGAAGGGTCAAGAAGGCGCGAGAAGAAGCGAGAGGCCGAGCGGGCCCAGGGGCAGGGCGCCCGGCCTACCCCCTGGGGTGGCCACCCTAGGGCAAGGCCCAATAGGGTCTGCCCTGTGGGACCACCTCTCCACCGCCTTTGAGATCACATCTAAGCCCTCCATTAAGGTCGGTATGATCCGACGGTCGACGTTCATTTGAGGAGGCTATATAAGGAAGGCGCCCTATTCCTGAGGAGGAGAGCCTCTCTAACCTAATTCATTATTCATCATCCATCTCAACAGGAGAAGCCCCTGATCAAGCCCTAGAGCCACCACATCAACTAGATCTCTAGTTTAGCATAGCTATATAGGATTAGAACTAGAAGGAGTAAATCTTCGATTGGTTTTCGGATCTGTCAAGACGATTATTGGTAATTCTCTCTCTAGTTCTTCATTGTTTATCATTTGTTCTTCAGTATTATGAATATGACTTTGCTCTACTTCATTATATTGTTTATGACTTTACTCTATTCGATTATGTTCTTAGTTATATTGTTCTTAGTCTATTATGATTATATACTTGGCTTAGTTAGATCTGAATCATATCCATGTTTAGGATCGTATAGCGTTTATCCATCAGTACTATGGGTAAATGATAGATATTGTGTAGGCGTGGTGCCTAGACCGTATTTATCTGCGATTGTACCCTACATTCCGGATCGTGAGGTAGATCGCGGAGTGACAGTCCTGTTGAGTCCTTTGTAGTCCTCTTCCCGTTTGTAGGGCAGGCAGAGCAGTTCTATTACGGGGAAGTGATTGCTATGTTCTTCATCTTCCTTAGTAATACTCACTACACATGAATATCTCTTATCTCTCCATGATTGCCATGTGTAATTGCACTAATCATAGTAGGCTAGACTATATAGTTAAGAATAACTTAGGAAATATCTTTGTAGTTCGTCCTAATTCCATGCTAATGACTTGCTAGAATAACTATTGAGGTGCTTATCATTATCTTATGTGGCTAATATATATGCTAATCAATATTTATCTTTTGTCACTATTCATTCATTATCTATATCTTATGTGACACTTACCTTGTACTGAGTGAGATAGATAAAAACTCTCTATTACACATGCAGTGATACTCATTAATCATCTTTATTCATTCCCCATTTATTCCTTAGTATCCCTTCCTAGTGGTAAAAATATAAATAACGATACCTGGAATACTCCTGGTTAAAATGCTACATCGGTATAATCTGTGCGCTTGCAGAAACACATTTATTAGAGCAATTGCATATTTCTATACCACATCTCTTTGGCATGCTAGGGATGACAACCTGGCTTAAGTGTCATAAGAAATGTCAACAGTGGGGCTGGCCGGCATGCCCCTAGGCCCACCTCCGCCGACCTTCTGGAGTATTCCTCCACCACCTTTGAGGATTAATCTGAGCCCTACCTTAAGTCGGTTTGATCCAACGGCTGTCGCGCATCCCATCAAGCTATAAATAGAGCCCTGTACCCCCCTAGGAGGCATCGATTGCAGTTCAAGTCAGATCTAGTTCAAGATTAGAATAGATCTAGGGTTTCCAGAGATTAGATTAGAACTCTAATGCTACAAGTTATTAGCTAGGTACCTAGCAAGGTTCAAGTGTAGTTGGGGGATATGCTCGGGATTCTAGATCCGTTTGTCTGGAGATCGGTGATTTATCTTGTATCTCATTATGACTTTATTATATTGCTATTTATTGAGTGCTTAGTTTAATCTATTTGCATATTAGATATAGTTATGATTGGTGATGATTATCTTTATATGATCATAAAGCGCCTAATTCAATTCTTGAGTGGGTTAGGTGCTATGTATTATGTAGGCGTGGTGCCTAGATATTATATGTACCTACGGATGTCTCCTGACGTGTCATGTCATGTGGTAGTTCGCGTAGGTGATTCTTATAGCTGCTTTGATTCCTCTGTAGTCCACCCTTGGCACATAGGCTTGGCAGAGCGCGGTCGCAATGGGGTGATGGTTCCATCTTAATAGCCTCCCTAGTTGATGATCCTTATGAAGCTATAGATGATAGTATGTAGATAGGGTGTGCTTAGTTCCTTTTTATTTGGTAATTAATTAGGATTATTTTACTCTAGCCGAATCTCGAGATGCCTGACAATATTATTAGTGAGTCTCTATTTCTTTCTCTGGAATACCATTTATCTTATACTTTTATCATCATATTTAGTTATCTTGACATGACTTACCCCTGCTAAAGCATTAGAAAGATTGGTCTAATCTTAGGTCTGCACATTTATAGTCAAAGCTATATGCATTTAGGTTTCCTTTTCTATCCATGTTTAATTCCTGCAATTAGTTGAAAGTTTTCCTTTTGGCATAAACAAATCAACGATACTCGGTGAATCTCACCGGGTGAAATGCTACAACAGGAGAATTATCTGTGCGCTTGCAGATACATTCTATAGAAGCATTTTTAGAACTGTCAAGTGTAGATTTTATTCCAACATTTCTGACATCATGCTAGGGATGACAACTTAGTGTGTAGTGATGTTAAGAAATGTCAACACCCTCGTCACCGCGTCGTCGACTTCGTCGATGACTCGTGTCGCCTCTCATCGACCCTCATCGATTGCCCTCATCATCGACCTCGTCCATGACCCTCGTCGCTGCATCACTGACTTTGTCAATGACTCGTCTCACCTCTCGTTGACCCTCGCCGACGTCTCTTGTCGCCGGCCTCGTCGACCCTTGCCGCCGGCCCCGTCGACAGCTCTCGCAGCCCCTCGCCACAAAAATCGTCGACGGTCCTCGCCGCCAACCTCGTCAACGGCCCTCGTCGTCCCTCACCGCCGACCTCCTCGATGGCCCTCGCCGCTGACCTCGTCAACGATCCTTGCCGCCAACCCCATCAACGACCTTCGTTGTCCCTCGCCGCTGACCTTGTCGATGGTCCTCGTCGCCGACCTCATCATCTCTCATCATGACCAGATCGGATCTATGATCAGGATCGCCGGTGGTACCGTCCCTGCCTAAGAGATTGTGGAACCCGCGCGGCTTCCCACCCCCGATGCCTCGCTGTCTGATTGTCGTGCCATCATGCCGTGTACTAAGATACGTCGACTCCAATGATTAGATCAAGGCCATTGACTGCTCCAACGACAACCTCACCGACCGCATCAATCTCATGGGGGCTGCTCAGCGTCAACTCCCTAGTCGCCCCTGCAATCACCGCCAGCACCATCGCTGCATGCCGACAGAGGTGTCCAGTGCCTCTCGTCAACCCTCGTCGATGACACACCGCGACTCTTGTCGTCCCTCGTCGACGACATGCTGTAACCCTCATCGACAACATGCTGATAATAATCAAGCTAAGTCACGCTTTATTACTTCTTTACATATCTCGAATCTCTGCACATCTTCGGATGCTCCATGCTCTACATCTTTAGGGTACTACGATCGGTCGCCAAGCTTATTTTTGACACTCGGAAGCTGGATCCGATGATATCGTTCTGATCGCCCGCCAGCCCTGTCATAAAGATTGTCGCGATGATCGGCACTATGACAACCACAACCAGTGCTACGACGACTGCGATCGCTCCTATCACAACAAGACCAAGCAAGGATGATGTCGCTGACCTCGTTGACCCTTGTCGCCGGCCTCATCATTGACTCATCGCCAACCTCATCATCGACTCGCCATGGATTGCGCCACCAACCTCGTCGACCCTCGTCGTTGACTCAACGCCGACCTCGTCGTTGACTCGCCACGGCTCGCATTGCCGACTTCGTCGACCCTCATTTTCGGCCTCATCGTTGACTCATCGCCGACCTCGATAACCTTCGTTGTCGATCTGTCATGACTCTCGCTGACTTCAGCGACCCTCGTCACTAACCCATCATGAATCTCATTGACCTCTCCAAATGATTCGCCGGCCCTCCAAACACTCTCCAACCTCTCCAAAATGTTCAAAACGTTCGCCGACTACACCAAGCAGCCTGGCTAGAGCTAATGAGCCCTAAAGCTAGGACTATCAGTCCCGCCATACGCGTGCACGAGCATTTGCCCTATGCGCTATGTACGGACGGTAGCCCTCCCAAGTGAAGCCCAACCTCTCTACGCATGCACGAGCGTCTGCCCTCTGTGCTATGAAGGAAGGGATAAGCTTGGGCTAAGGTCTCTAAAAGCTACATGCCCAGTACCTGTATACACATTCTCAGAACGTTCGCCGACCTCTCCGAGCAGCCTGGTGTTGGTATAAATTAGATGCATGTGAGTAAGTTAATTATCCGCAAGCGCACAGATATAATACCGATGTAGCACTTCACCAAGAGTAACCTAGTTTTAAATATCGAACCCAAAGAAACGGTGTTGTGATGAAGACTAAGTCTATAAACTTAACCTAATGCACAATTGTGAACACATGGTTGATATGCGCCCATGTTTGTTCAGTTTTATGATGAGTGATTGTCCAACACTTGAGCGTTTCAGTTTGAGTGGCTGACACTAACTCTTTGCAAAAGCAAATGTGTGCCTGTCTATCGGCTTGTGGTGTGCAGGTGTTATGCCCGGAGACAGTGGTCAATGGCGTGGAGAAGGTCGAGTAGAGGCTTGCTGTGCCGATGGACTGAGAGCAGTGAAGGGCGGAAGCGGGGCCCAGACCGAGGGACCATGGGCGCCGGAGGACTAGCTGTGGTGGCTAGTACTTGGCACCGGCGAGCGCGAGAAGACATGGAGGTAGACCGAGTTGACCAAGTCAAGACGGCGGACGAGCGGGTCGAGCGGAGGCTCATGGGACTCGGAGTCCGACCAGGCGAGGACAAGGTGGCTCGAGTCGAGCGGTTTGGTGGTTTGGGCCTCAAAACCATCGGAGGACGGTTTCTGAGTTTGGGCCTCCAAACTCGGGGTTCGGTAGTTGAGCCGAAAGCTACCGGTGGCGGGTTTCGCGGGTTTGGGCCTCAAAACTCGGGTGGAGCTTCCGAGGAAGCGAGGATGGCACTTGCCGGAATCCTGGAGGTTGCGTCGAGGCGACGGCAACTCCTAGCAGGAAGCAGGGTCGTCCATTCAAAATGAGGGAGATATTTTCCGGAGCTTGGACTGCAATGCTTAGGCTTAGGCTCCGTTTTACCCAAGTTGTGCGGGATCACGAATAGAACATTTGCACCGAAGGGTTTTTCCCCAAACAACTTGAGCACGGAGATCGGGCAAATTCTATTTCGTGTTCTTCGTTTTGGAGTTTTCCCCGAAATCCTTTTACGCCCATTGATTCGATCAAAATTGAGCAATGATTCTTTAGGGATAGCTCCTCCATAGCCTTGGGATCATACCACAAATTTTGGTGGCCATTGGAGAAGATTTGGTTGTGAATCCATGGATTTTGGGGTGAAGGCGATTTGAATTCGCCCCCTTTTCCTCTCTGCCCGAGCGGTCGCGGACAGTCCGCCGTTGAAGCCCGGACAGTCCGGGCATCGGGGCCGAGGCAGGGCGTCTCTGCTCGCGGCTGACTCAGGCACCGTGGACTGTCCGGGCCCAAGTGTCGGACTATCCGGGCCCAAGTCTGTAGCCCGAGCAGAAGCATACAGAAACTTTGTGTTTCTCGTTTTTACACGGTGGACAGTCCGACTCATCGGCGCGTACAGTCCGAGAATCGAGGAGGGAAGGGCCTAGTAACTTGTATTTTTGGCAAAGTAGTCGGCGGACAGTCCGGGCAGATCCACGGACAGTCCGCAGTGGGCTGAGCTATGTACGGCGGACAGTCCGGGCCCAAAGGCCGGATAGTCCAGGATGTAACACCCTAGTGTTAAGCATTGCATAATCCACATGATCATTGCAAATCATTCATTGCATAAGCATCATCATGAAGCATCATGGCATCTCCTATTGAAATAAAATTTAAGGTTTACTTTGCTTAGAATGGTGAAGTGAAATGGATTCATAAAAATTTTGATGTTTGAATCAAGTATTGAAAACAATGCACTTAAATAATCTTGCTTTTAAAACCCTAGGTTTAATATGAGAAATAAAATTTAAAAGCCATTTTGGAAATCATTATCTTTTATTAAAATAAAGGCTTCACTTTTGAATTTAAATTCTAATTCAAAAACTATAGAGAATTTGACCTTGACCTCTCAAGCAAAAAGATAGCTTAAAATATTTGGAACAACTTTGGTATTCACACCAAAGCTTGGTTTTGAATTTTTAAACCTGTTTGAAAAAGAAACAAATCAAAACAAGAAATGAAATTAGAAAAGAAAAAGAAAAAGGAAATTACTTACCTTACTGGGGCGGCGCCGACGAAGCGGCCCAGCAGCGCAAGCCAGCCCGGCCTGCCCGTGCGCGCCGCACCGGTTCCCGCCGCGCCTCACGTGCACCGTGCGTGCGCCCGACCGCGCATAGGCCATGGCCGCCGCGTGGACGCCATGGACGCCGCTGCTCACCGCGTGGCCGCCGAGCTCTGCGCGAGCCATGCCTACACCCGAAGTGGACGCGCCCCGGTCCTCCCTCCCTCCATTCTATCCCATGCCGAACGCCCTCCTCCTCTCTCTCGCTCTCGCCTCGCCCTCGCTCTCGTGCGCACCAGAGCGCGCATCCGCAGCGCCGCCCAGCGGCATCACCGCCGTTCCGGCCACCGCGGAGCACCGCCATCCTCTCCATCTCCACCGCAGCTTTGCCTCGCCTCCCCGACTCTGCAACGATGACCGGTGAGCTTTGGTAAGGCCCCTTCTCCCCGGTCGACGCCAGCCCGAGCTTAGCGCTGGCTCCGCCGTGCACCGCGCCGTGGACCGCATCCCTCCGGCCGCCGTTGTCCCGCGTTAGCACGAGCCCCGTGCTCGCCATAGCACCGCGAAACCCTAGCCCCGCTCAATCGCAGCCGTCGTGGCCTATCTCGGCCTGCCGCCGTGTGACCGCGTCGCCGCTCCGCCATGGACGTCGGCGAGCTTCACTCCGGCCACCGTTTCGTGCGATTAGGGTTGCGCTGGGTCCATCTCGCGTAGCCGCGTCCGTAGAGCCAGACCGCATCGCCAGAGACCTCGCCGTCCGCGAGATATCGCCGGCGATAGCTTCGCCTCCGCCCTGAGTCACCGACGCGTGGGGTCCTCTCGCGCGGGCCCCCGCTGTCAGGCGCCGGCTCCCGTCGGGAGTGGGCCGCCTCGGCCGTTGGGCCTGCTTGGCCTGTTGGGCCGAAAAGCCTGAGCCTTTTGTTTTTCCGATTTTAAGAAAATGTGAAACAATTTGTAAAATTCATATCTCATTGAATAATGATCTAAAAATCATGAAAATAATTGTGAGTACTTGTTACAAGTAGATCCACCCTACAAAAATATTGCATGTGTATTTGGTAGTACTTTTCTGTGTAGGTTTAAATAAATCCTGAAAATGATTAAAACTGCATAAATCAATTAAGCTATTTTAGGCTTGTGCTAAAAATGTTAAAAGCTAGGAAAATTATATTCTGTGTAGTTTCTGTGGAAAAATAAATAACTAGCAATTAAAATGTGTTTTGGTTGTTAACTTGTAACATTTTTAGTAAATAGGGTTCTAGTTAAATGAAGTTGTAACTTTTTATGTAGCTTTCCAGTAAGGAATAGTAACTAGGAAAAATTCTAATCTGGTTAGTTCAGCACTTTCACTGTACTAAGTATTTTTAACTATTATTTAGCTTTAAACTTGTTAATTTTGTACAGAATAAAGTACTATCCCTTTTAACTTGGAAAACTTTGAGTATGCTAGTTTTTCCCTGCTTAAGCTACAGTAATTTTTGTAGAATTTTATGAACTGTTTTCGTAGGATGTGTAGTTCTGTGTTAATTTCTAGTTAGCTAGCTTGCTCCTAAGACAGGTTAGGTAGTTAATTAAGCTTTGGTGTATCTTTGAAGCACTAATCAACCAGTTAGGTTAGTAACCTAAAACTAAACCCTACTGCTAGTATTAGTCTCTTGTGTGAGAAGTTGATTTGCTTAATTACAATTATAATAAGGAATTACAAGAGAAGAAATTTGCACCTACTCGGAAAACATTAAAGAAGGGAACATCATGAGCATGTCACATCTTAGCATATTCACCATCTTGCATAAGTAATAATATACCTTGTCTCATATCCTTTGCACATACGCATCATACAGGATCGCAGGAGGAAGCACAGTACGACCTTCCCCAGGAGCAGGAAGAAGCCAGTCAGCAAGGAGCCAACGAAGGGCACGTGAACGAGGAACCAGAAGAGGAACTCTAGGAGTGTCCCGATCACCAGCCTAGCTCGTTCGAGAAAGGCAAGCCCCAGTGCATTTTAACCGTATCTTATGATATTAATTTACTATGTTACACTATGTTGTTGCATTAAGTATAGGAGTTGGGTGAACCTAATTGTTGCATATTACCCTCCTTGCTTTTGATATCCGTATATCCTTGTTACCCTGGTAGCATAGTAAAGATAGATGCTTAGCCCTGCTAATTAAATATGACTTCCTCGGTAACACAAGTCACGTATTGCTCTACGTGGCAAAGCCGGGGTATGAAAGATATCATGAAAGGGAAAGGCAATTGGGAAGGTTGATAAATTGTCCGTACGTCTGATACTGGCAACATCTAGGTGGGCTGTGCGCCCTAGGCCGGTATTTTGCGTATGTGTCTGCCTTTTTGGCGGTGGTGTCCCTCTTGTCATGTTGAACGCATGCCTCAACCCTTAGCTAGCAAGATAACTCGTTCGAGCCGCGAAACCTACCTATTGGCCGAACCAAGAACGAACATAACTGCAATTCGGTGCGGGGTCACGAGGACGCGGAGTGTAAGGCCGCGGGCCTGACTAGCTGATCTCTAGTCAGGAGGAAACGGGTGCCGGGTGGTCCTCGGTTTTGTTCAGGGGTTATGGGAAGCGTTCTTGGTTTGAATGGTAGACTAGGCGACTGTCACGCCCCCGTTCAAGGGCTGCGAGGTTTGGGTGAGGAATAAACCCTCCAGCTGGATAGCAATTCGATTCGAATTGCGGTCTCTCCCCGTTAGTGAGAACTTGACAATTGCTACACTAGCGTGGGAACAATTAATTACTTGAATGGTTCCGATGGAATGATATGATGAGACCAGAAGGGCAAACTGGTCATTCTTTGTTTAATCAAGTGTATTGTTTAGTATAGGTGCTAATCTAGAAGATAGGTAACAATTATAAAATATGGCTTCATTTCTAAGTATTCAATAGTAGATGCTTTTTTCGCAAAAGAGAGTTCGACCTTGCACCACCATAAAATCCTGCATTATCCTTGGTGTCTTTATTTTAGTTTAAGACGGGTAAGTCTAGCTGAGTACACTCGAGTACTCAGGGCTCTGTTCCCAATGTTGTTGCAGATGGACAGATGTACTACGGGTACTACATCAACTGTCTCTACCCAGCTATGGGCGACAACTAGGACCATGGGCAATGGTCACTTCTGCAGCCTTATCTATGCATTTGTGAGAAACGGCTTATTACTAGCACAGTATTGAACTAAGTGTGTGTGAGTTGGTTTCAAAACTATTTCCGCTGCAAGAGATTTGGTTCTGTAATAACTTTTAAACTACATACTCTGATGTATTCGTATTGGAACCTTATGTAACGTATGGATGGTCTGTTGAACTAAAGCGATTCTTGGCTAAGATTGAGCAAGGTATGAAATCCGTCGTGGTTTCACGGACTACCGAGATTATAAAAGCCTAAGGATAAAAATTTATAGCATCGGCGATCGGTTTTTGGACTTAAGTTTTTGTAATTTGGGCGGTTCTGTTACATGGGATTTCCAAGGAAGTGTGTTTTGCCTCCGTTCTTTCGCGTGTTGGTTTTCGTCCGTCTCCGATCGCTCCGTTGCACCTCTAGGGATCTTCCTAAGGTGTCCACCCACTTGTTGGGTCGTGTGTGAGTCTTTTTTTCTCAAGCTCAAGTTTTGGGATTGTGTTTGGGACAAGGGCCAAGTCTTTTGAGAAGAAATTTGATTGGCTTCCATTCACCCCCCTCTAGTCACCGTTCTCGATCCTTCAATTGGTATTAGAGCCGGTTCTTGATCCGCAAAGGCGACATGGAGAGAGGTGTTGGCAAACCTCCATTTTTCGATGGAATGAATTTCGCCTATTGGAAGGTGCGCATGTCCACTTACCTTCAAGGGCTTGATTCGAAGACTTGGGAGATTTGTGAGAATGAGGATTATGTGGTTCTTGGTGCTCGGATCACTGAGCTCCAAGTCACGCAACATGCGTCAAATGCAAGAGCTCGTAGTATCCTCTTCTCAAGCTTGTCTCTTCTTGAGTTTGAGCGAGTCTCGAGTCTCACTACGGTGCGAGAGATCTGACAAACACTTGTGAGATATCATGAGGGTAATCCTCAGATCAAGTCCAGACTCTTCGACACATACCGTAGGGAGTATGAGAACTTCGTATAGTTGGCCGGCGAATCTGTTGACGGGATGTTCACTCGCTTCCAATTTATCGTCAACAAGATGCGTGCCAATCAAGCCAACTTGCCCTATGACGATCATGAGATGGCTATCAAGCTTTTGCATGCTCTTGATCGGAGGGTGTGGGAGATGAAGGTGGCTGTCATCTAGGAGTCACCGGGCTATGATGCCCTATCTATGGATGAGCAATTCAGTAAGCTCAAGTCCTTTGAGATTGACCACCAAACCCGGGCCAAGCTTGAAAACTCGTCGAACCCATCTATGGCATTGGTTTCCGGCCCCGGCGGTGTGTCTTCTTCCTCTAACCCTTCACAAGCTTTGTTTTCTTTGTATTCTTTGGTTTCTGTGATAGAGGAACAAGTGGAGGCTCTTGGAGATGACGAGTTGGCTTTGGTCATCACTAGGTTCTCGCGGTTTCACAACAACCGCTTGAACCGGCGACGTCGTGGCTCGGCCAAGGGGTGCTATCGCTGCGGTGATGAGGATCATTTCATCGCAAACTGCCCAAAGAAAGCTGTGGGCGACTTCACCAAGCGCAAGGACAAGCGCGAGCACCGCTTCGAGGACAAGCACAAGGCCAAGGGCGGCCACAACCGGAGATCCTTGAAGAAGGTGATCGACAAGGTGAAGGCCAAGCACCGAGCCTTCCTCGCCTCCCTCAGCGACATCGAGTGCTCCACCGATGGAGGCTCTTCTTTGAGCAACGACGACGAGTCGAAGGGAAAGGTTGAGGACAAGCTCAACGGCCTCTGCTACTACGTCGATGCCAAGCACGGTGGCTTCTGCACCATGGCGATTGGAGCTGGTGAGGTCGGCAAGCACAAGGATGACTCCGATGCCGACTCTGACACACCCGAGGTATCACCCACCATCGAGTATCTCTCCTCCGAGATTGATTCCTTGAATGCTACTTTCATGAGTCAGGATGTTGTGCTCAAGTGTGCGATTAAAGAGAGGAATGAGTTCAAGGCTAAGTATCTGAAAATGCTAGATGAGCTCGAGTTTGCTAAGGCGACAGTGGTGGTTACTAAGGAGGTAGAGTGTGATGCTTGCGCCATTCATATGTCTAGCCTTGTTACTCTCCAGGACAAGTATGGCACTCTACTTGAGGAGGTCAGTGAGCTGAAGGCTAGTCCTAGCTTACTTGGTGTGTGCAAGTCTTGTGAAGGCTTGCGTTCTGAGCTGGCACAGAAGGAGAGTAGGATTACTGTGCTAGAGAAGGTCAGCTCAGATAGCACTAGAGAGTCGGATCGTGTTGAGGCTTTGGAGCTTGAGATCACGACATGCAGGCACGACACGGCACGTACCGAGGAGGATAACATGCACCTCCGGTCCGCCTTAGCTTGGGTGTCTGGCAGAGAGCCACAGCTGGGGATGTTGTACAGCCAATTCAGGTGGGCTGGCAACACAGGAGTAGGCT
The DNA here is from genome assembly GCA_022036555.1 of Microstegium vimineum. Taxonomy (NCBI): domain Eukaryota; kingdom Viridiplantae; phylum Streptophyta; class Magnoliopsida; order Poales; family Poaceae; genus Microstegium; species Microstegium vimineum. The sequence goes on from CM039134.1 coordinate 29,883,408, forward strand.
TTGCTATAGTTGGGAAGGGTGATAACACTTTTGGCAAGATCGGTGAGTGCAATGGGTTGAGCGAGAGTGAGAAACCCACTACAATCCCTAAGTTCACCAAGTTTACTCCACCTAAGCCTACCGACCCCTCTGAGTTACCTGTGAGAGATGGTGTGTTTGAAGAGCCACCCAAAACCACTCTACAGAAGCAAGTGTGGATTCCCAAACCGAACCACCTTCAGAACCCACTTGACACCTTGCCCGACATCTCTGGTGATCCCCTTCCTAAGAAAGCGAGAGCCACCCAACCCAACAAGAGAGTGCCTACCAAGAGTGCAGTGAGGTACCACTGTGAGTATTGTGAGCGGGATTGGCACTTGTCTGAGTTTTGCTATAGGAGGAAGAGAGATGTTCGGAGGCAGGTTGAAATGAACAACCGGGACATGTACCACCCACTAGTTGGGGTACATGAACCAGAAGTTCGGAGGCGCACTATTAGGCCTAGATGTGCAATGCCTCAAGGTGCTAGGCCTCAGGAGGCGAGACCATGTGGTGGTCGTGCCCGGCGGGGTACCGGTCGTGAGCCATATGACTACAGGCCTCATGGCGGTGGCTTCACTCCCCACACCTTTAGCAGACCACCTTTTTCCTATGGTGGTGATTGCTATCCCCCTATTGGAAGGAAGATGTTTGGTATGCCTCCTAACCCTTTCTTTGGGCAAATGTAGCAACACTGGTATCCTTCACTAGTATGCTTCATTTACTAACACTGGTATGTCCTTTTATTGATGTAGGGAGGAGGACTGGAGGAGACTTGGCTTGTGGATTCCGGATGTTCACGCCATATGACCGGAAATGCCAAGTGGTTCTCCAGCCTCGACCCCGTGTGCCACACCGAGTATATCACTTTCGGGGACAAGAGTATAGGTAAGGTTGTGTCCCGAGGGTCAATCCGTGTCAATTTGTCTTTTGTCCTCAAGGATGTTGCTTTGCTTGCAAATTTGCATTTTAACCTTCTCTCAGTTTCGCAACTCCTTGAAGACGGGTTTGAAGTGAGTTTGAAAGTTGGCTTTTCTCGGATTCTTGACTCTCGGGGTGATCTTGTTTGCCGGATTTTGCCTTTCAGGAAGGTTTTTCGTGCGGATTTTTCTATCTCTTCCGGACCTTCTCGTTGTCTTCTTGCCGGTTCTTCTTCCGATCTTTGGAAGTGGCATAGGAGACTGGGACATCTAAGCTTTGACTTGCTTGCAAGGCTTAGCTCAATGGACCTTATCCAAGGATTGACAAAGCTAAAGTTCGAGAAGGACTTGGTTTGCCATCCTTGCCGGCATGGCAAGATGGTTGCTGCTTCCCATCCTCCGGTGACTGAGATCATGACCAAACAACCCGGCGAGCTCTTACACATGGACACAGTTGGTTCAGCTCAGGTTAGGTCAGAGGGAGGGAAGTGGTATGTGGTTGTAGTCGTTGATGACTATTTGAGATACTCTTGGGTGTTCTTTTCGGAGAGTAAGGATGAGGCTTTTATTCATGTGTGTGATCTGATTTTGAGATTGCAAAATGAGCTACATAAGCATGCCATGAGAGCTATTCGCAGTGACAATGGCACAGAATTTAAGAATGCTCAATTTGCATCTCTTTGCTCTTCTTTGGGTTTGGATCACCAATTTTCCTCTCCTTACACTCTGTTGATGATAATTACAAGCTATTTTGTCACCATCAAAATACCGTCAACATCTTCATATTCAAAGGAAAACAAGAATAACATGAACATAATTTACCCAATAACTAGTTCCACATGTCCCATGACTATTTGAGTGCAGGTAATGACAAACGGGGACTTTTGGGAGCTAGTGGGCCCACTTAGGGGTCGGCCGACCACCCTGTGAGGCCACTAGGAATCCCAAGCCCCCATGATCCAAGAAGCACTCTCCCAAGCACTTTCTACCCCTTGGATCCAAGTGTGCTACCTCTCAACGGTTCTGGATCAAAGCACGAGGATCCATGGGCCCAACATGACATATTTCCATGTATGGCAAATGTGCAAATCCAATACACCATCATGATGGGCATTACCTCTAGAAGCTACCTACAAAAGATGAGCTTAATTGGCCACAGAAGACGGTCAGCCGACCGCACTTTGGGCCCAATTTTGGACAGCATAATCCACACCTATCAAGGAGGTCCCACGTCGAAGGGGATGCCCATGGCTCTCTAAAGGAGGTCGGCCGACCTACTAGGTGGGCCCAGAGACCACCCACAGGCCCCCTGACCAGTGGGGTCAGCTTCTAGAAGAAATGGACAGGGCCCACCTGTCAGGGGGTGGTCGGCCGACCATGCCCAGGTGCCCAGAAGATGCCCCGAGCTCTCCACCGCCTTCCTGCATGCCTCCATGCATCCACTTGATCTCCACCATTGATTTAAGATGGTTACAATGATGGTTTCATCCTACGGTAGCTGATGGAGGTGGCGCGGATCGCTGACGTGGCACCGGAGTAGCCCCTACTCCACCTCTAGCTATAAATAGACCCCTAGAGCTCCCTTCTCATTCATGCCTCATTGGAGAAACACTACTCCTTAGTCTCTTAGCGGAGCTCTTCAGTAGTGCTATGCTAGTTGGAGGAGAGTGAGGAGAGTCTGGAGGAGAGTCGGGCCTGTCTGGCGTCTTCTCCGGAGTTCTTCCTCGGCGGATGCGAGTCTCTTGTAAGTTCAACACTTGTAAGTGATACATCCGAGTTTTTTATAGTATTTGATATTCTACTTCTGGCATAGCTGTTATACATCTTTTCATGCTTGTTCATCGCTTTACTTTAAGTAGAGTGCTTTAACCTTAAAGCTTGGGTTAAAGTAGTAAGAATAGTGTAGACGTGGTGTCTAGACTAGATCTTGCCTTTGTAAACCGCTTATCGCGCGGATTCTTTGTGGATGCTAGTAGAAGGTGACAGCTCTATCTAGTCTTCGTATTCCACCACGTGTGTCAGATAAGTTCTTAAAAGGTAGGGCCTCAATACAAGTTGATGGCGCGGTCCGGTTAGAGTTTTGTCCTCTTTCTGATCTATCCCACCGCCTCCTGCAAGAGAAGGGCTGATAAAGCCAGTATAACCAGCTATACCTTAAATCTCGGTCTTCTGACGGTATCTTTCTTGGTTATTCTACTCACTCTCATGCTTATCGTGCTCTTACCTTGAAACTAACCGAGTGATGGAGACTTGTGAGATTACTTTCGATGAGACCATGCCTTGTAGTTCCACTACTTTTGAGCCTGCAGGTGATGATGAGGTGAACACTAGCATCTTTGTGGAGGAGGAGCAGGACGATGCCGATTGGGGTGATCCCGAGCCGACTCCACTGGCTGCCCCCCATCAACCCTGCGACTTCCACTTCAGCTCACGGCCTCGACCCGTCTACTTCCTCTACATGGGGGTCGTTTCAACAGCTTCCTCAGTCGGTGATCGTTGCACCTGAGGGAGCTCCATCTACTGTCGAGGGGGAGGCTACTTCTTCCAGGCAAGCTCCCCACTACATCCAGCAGCAGCACCCGCCGGAGAACATCATCGGCGACATTGACCATCGAGTCACGCGGTCCAGGTCCTATCTCTCTCACTTTGCTCATTCGGCTTTTGTCGCTTCTTTTGAGCCCCGAGATGTTGGACATGCCTTGATGGATCCGGATTGGATTAATGCCACGCATGAGGAGTTAGAAAACTTTGAGCGAAACCATGTTTGGGTCTTAGTGCCACCACCACCAAGTTGCCACCCCATAGGTACTAAATGGGTTTTCAAAAACAAACAAAGTGAGGATGGGGTGGTAGTGCGTAACAAGGCTAGGTTGGTAGCGCAAGGATTTTGTCAAAAGGTGGGAATAGACTATGAGGACACCTTTGCTCCTGTAGCTCATTTAGAAGCAATTAGAATCCTTCTATCTTTTGCGGCTTCTAAGGGTTTTAAACTTTTTCAAATGGATGTTAAAAGTGCTTTCTTAAACGGTTACATAGAGGAGGAAGTTTATGTTAGACAACCTCCTGGTTTCGAAAATCCCAAGTTTCCAAACCATGTTTTTAAACTTCACAAAGCTTTGTATGGTTTGAAACAAGCCCCTAGAGCATGCTATGACAGGTTGAAAACGCTTTTGCTTGCTAAGGGTTTTAAAATGGGATCGGTCGATAAAACGCTCTTTCTCCTCAAGCAAGGCAAAGACACTCTCCTAGTCCAGATTTACGTGGATGATATCATCTTTGGTGGTTCTTCTCATGCTCTTGTTGCCAAGTTTGCAGATCTTATGAGCAGGGAATTTGAGATGAGCATGATGGGAGAGCTGACTTTCTTTCTCGGGTTGCAAATCAAGCAAACCCGGGAAGGAACGTTTGTGCACCAAGGCAAGTACATGAAGGACATCCTGAAAAAGTTTGATATGAGCAAGGCAAAGCCCCTCTCAAGGCCCATGTCGACTACGACTGCCTTGGATGCGGATGAGGATGGAGAGCCGGTTGATCAGACGGAGTACCGAAGCATGATCGGGTCGCTTTTGTACTTGACGGCGACTCGGCCGGACATACAGTTCGTTGTCTGCTTGTGTGCGCGCTTTCAGGCGTCTCCACGCACTTCGCACAGCACATCATGAGGTACTTACGCTTTACTCCCGAGTTCGGATTGTGGTTTTCGGCCTCCTCCTCTCTTGCGCTTTGCGGCTATTCCGACGCCGATTTTGCCGGTTGTCGTCTTGATCAGAAGTCCACGTTGGGGACTTGGCAATTTCTCGGGTCTTCTCTTGTGTCTTGGTCTTCTCGTAAATAGTCTAGTGTGGCTCAGTCGACCTATGAAGCTGAATACGTTGTCACCGCTAGCTGTTGTTCTTAGATGCTTTGGATGATTGCGACTTTGAAGGATTTTGGTCTTGTGCTTACTAAAGTGCCTCTGCTGTGTGATAGCACGAGTGCCATTAGTGTGGCCAAAAATCCTGTGCTTCACTCTAAGACCAAGCACATTGACGTTCATTTTCACTTCTTGAGAGATCACTACGAGAAGGGCGACATTGACCTCCGGCATGTCGAGACCCACAACCAGTTTGCGGACATTCTCACAAAACCTTTGGATCAAGCTGCGTTTTCTTGCCTTCGGGGCGAGTTGGGTGTTTGCTTTCCTTTTTAGAGGAGGAAAGCTTTGTGTTTCGTAGCTCTTGTTTTGGTTTTTATTTTGACCTTTCTTTTTGCTTCTTAGTTTTTAGTTGGTGTCAGTTTGCATTTTGCATTTCATTTGCATTTGTGACATAGTTTATTTTGAGCTTCATACCTATAGCCGATATAATGAAACTATGCTCTGTTTGAGGTGCTTTATGTGTCTATGGTTTTGCTTAACTTAGACTCTCTTTGATCTCTTGATATGCAATAGAGCTAAGTTAGAAAAGCTTTTAAACTGAATTTAATTCTTTACATCACCTCTGAAATGACACTAGCATGTGTAGGCTTTTGGTGATCCCTTTTGGATGTATTGTATATAGCTTGTAACTATGGCTCTTCATTGTTTCATTCACTTCCTTTGAGCACCATGTTGAAACTTGATCTAAAATGAAGTAGCTCTCTGAATAGTGAATTGAAAAGATCGAGTTGGGTTTGCAACTGTGACCACTTCACCGTGTGTTCGAGACTGCTTCCCATGTGGGTTGAACTTGAGCGGTGTCGTGTATGACCAAAACTGGTGTGTTAAGCTCTTTAGCTTCGCCCGGTTGATAAGTGTTATCCTTTGCTTACAACCACTCACATACACTTACATTGTACCTAAAAACTGATTTTGGTTGCAAAACTCTGAAAAATGTAACTTTTGATTCAGTTTGGGTCATTGGCTTGTTGTATGAACTTTCCTAGGGATAGTTCTACTTGCTATACATGAGACAGTTTTGAGGTTGATCTTATCTTGTATGCCATGTTTAGCTGTCTTTAGGAGGTGATACCCTTTCTCTGCTCACACATGTAAACTTCTCTAAACTAGCTTCTAGAGTGATCATTAGCCCAACTTGAGTCTTTGTTGGGCACGTAGAGCTTTTCCTATTCTCACAGGATCACATCACTTAGAGCATCCTTTCATTGTCTTAGCTCTCTGTATGAAGCTTTTTGCACTCATTTTGCATTTCATGGCATGTGTGGCCTTTTCTTGAGTTTAGAGCTTTGATGAGCTTCATGTGTCAACAAGGGGGAGAGATGTGCATTTCACTCCATCTACATCCAAGGGGGAGAGTTATGTGGTCAAGGGAGAGAAAATGTGCATTTTGTGAAAATCTTGCATTTCTGGCTCTTTTCATCCTTCTTGGTATCTTGAGTGTGCTTTTGCTCAGGGGAGATTTGCTAGATATGTTGAGCCTTTGCCTCTTCTGGAGGGTCTAGTTTGCTTTGTTGGCTCCAACTTGTTTCAATTGGCCTTTTGAGCTTTTTGTGCTTTAATTGGTATCTTGGAGATTTCCTTTCCGTAAGGCGTTTGCTATCTTTGGCTTGCTAGCGGTGTTGATTCCGTTTCTGCCTCTTCTTGAGGGCTAGCTTTGTTTTGCTTGGTTGTGTCGAGCCATTGCCCATGTCTTTGGGAACCAAGTTTTGGATGCATTTTGCCTCTCTCAAGTGACCCGGTTTTGGATTTGTTTAGCTTTTGGTCATTTGGAGAAGCTTTACCTTGTGGCTCAAATCTGAAATGCACTTGTATTGACAATGCACTCATCAAGGGGGAGAATGCAAACACATGGTTGATATGTGCCCATGTTTGTTCAGTTTTATGATGAGTGATTGTCCAACACTTGAGCGTTTTAGTTTGAGTGGCTGACACTAACTCTTTGCAAAAGCAAATGTGTGCCTGTCTATCGGCTTGTGGTGTGCAGGTGTTATGCCAGGAGACAGTGGTCAATGGCGTGGAGAAGGTCGAGTAGAGGCTTGCCGTGTAGATGGACTGAGAGCGGTGAAGGGCAGAAGCGGGGCTCGGACCGAGGGACCATGGGCGCCGGAGGACTAGCTGTGGTGGCTAGTACTTGGCACCGGCGACCGCGAGAAGACATGGAGGTAGACCGAGTTGACCAAGTCAAGATGGCGGACGAGCGGGTCGGGCGGAGGCTCATGGGACTCGGAGTCCGCCCGGGCGAGGACAAGGTCGCTCGAGTCGAGCGGTTTGGTGGTTTGGGCCTCAAAACCATCGGAGGACGGTTTCCGAGTTTGGGCCTCAAAACTCGGGGTTTGGTACTTGAGCCGAAAGCTACCGGTGGAGGGTTTCATGGGTTTGGGCCTCAAAACCCGGGCGGAGCTTCCGAGGAAGCGGGGATGGCACGTGGTGGAATCCAGGAGGTTGCGTCGAGGCGACGGCAACTCCTGGCAGGAAGAGGGGCCGTCCATTCAAAATGAGGGAGATAGTTTCCACAGCTTGGACTACAATGCTTAGACTAGGTAGTTCACTTAGTGTATCTAGGGGGTCTTTGGGAAATAGCCAAAGCCCAATAAGTATGGGGTGAAGGGGTATCCCTCATCCCACCTCTTGAACCCGAATCATTTGCACCACCTCTCTCTCTACCCTCTCTCTAGTTCATGAGGTCCCTAGGTTGACCTCTCCAACCTTGTAAGGATTTGCACTTTGTTTTTTGTGGGAATCGGAGGCCTTACCCTCCGTAAGCCATGGTGGCTTTGATTTCGTGACTGTGTCTCTTTTGCTTGTGTTCTTTGCTAATCGCGTTTTGCTTCTCTCTAATCCTCTAAGTTCATGAGAAGAGTTCTTCCGATTGAGAGCAAGTTTTGCGATTCCGTTTTACCCAAGTTGTGCAGGATCACGAATAGAACATTTGCACCGAAGGGTTTTTCCCCAAACAACTTGAGCACGTAGATCGGGCAAATTCTATTTCGTGTTCTTCGTTTTGGAGTTTTCCCCGAAATCCTTTTACGCCCATTGATTCGATCAAAATTGAGCAATGATTCTTTAGGGATAGCTCCTCCATAGCCTTGGGATCATACCACAAATTTTGGTGGCCATTGGAGAAGATTTGGTTGTGAATCCATGGATTTTGGGGTGAAGGCGATTTGAATTCGCCCCCTTTTCCTCTCTGCCCGAGCGGTCGCGGACAGTCCGCCGTTGAAGCCCGGACAGTCCGGGCATCGGGGCCGAGGCAGGGCGTCTCTGCTTGCGGCTGACTCAGGCACCGCGGACTATCCGGGCCCAAGTGCCAGACTGTCCGGGCCCAAGTCTGTAGCCCGAGCAGAAGCATACAGAAACTTTGTGTTTCTCGTTTTTACACGGCGGACAGTCCGGCTCATCGGCGCGGACAGTCTGGGCAGATCCATGGATAGTCCGTAGTGGGCTGAGCTGTGTACGGCGGACAGTCCAGGCCCAAAGGCCGGACAGTCCAGGATTTCCTAGGAAGTGTGTTTTGCCTCTGTTCTTTCGCGTGTTGGTTTTTGTCCGTCTCTGATTGCTCCGCTGCACCTCTAGGGATCTTCCTAAGGTGTCCACCCACTTGTTGGGTCATGTGCGAGTCTTTTTTTCTCGAGCTCAAGTTTTGGGATTGTGTTTGGGACAAGGGCCAAGTCTTTTGAGAAGAAATTTGATTGGCTCCCATTCACCCCCCCCTCTAGTCACCATTCTCGGTCCTTCAACAATCAAGCTAGAAACTAATGATACGAAGAGAAAGAACCAAGGACTATCTAATCTGGTCACTGGTAAGCTATGTTTTATATTGATTTGTAAGGGCGATGACTTAAATAGGAGCAGAAAACAGAGTTCTCTCCTACCAAGCACCTATATGCCTACCAAACCTATTATGAGAAACAGACTACAGAGGAATCAACGAAGCTATAAATTCACCTTCGTGAGGTACCGTTATCCAGATAATCATGGGACATTCACAAGTAAACTTAGCCTAGGCACCACGCCTACACAACTATTTACTACTTCAATCAAGAAGCTATCAAGATCAAAGCACTCAAGAAGAGTTGCAAACATTTAAAAACAATAAGAACAAGGTTGCTTACTTGAACCAGAAGTTGAATACCAAGGTATCTCATAATACAAATCCTGGGCAAGATGACTTGATCCCAAGAATACAGCGAGAAAGAAGCATCGATGGGCCGGAACTCCTCTAGAACTCTACTCTCCAACTCTATAACTCTAATCTCTAAACAAAACTAGCTCTAGATTGAACTAATCTCTCTTGATTGATAGCCTAGATCTATTAGATAGGAAATTAGGGCTTCATGCTCTTCAGCTCTTGATCTGGCTTGCCTCCAAGGGGGCACAGGGCTCTATTTATAGCCCGGTGGGATGAACGATAGCCGTTGGATCAAACCGACTTAATGTAGGGCTGAGATGACTCCTCAAAGGTGGTGGAGGAACACTCCAGAAGGTTGTGGAGACTTCCCATAGGGAGTGGCCAGCCAGCCAGGGGTGGCGCCGGCCGGCCCCACCTGTCAGGCTCTCGGGCCCCGCTTCCTTCAGGTGGTTTCTAGCGCACGTTTCCTTCAGCCTCAAGTTTCCTCAATTTCTTGCAAATAGATCCCTCTTTCTGTCTTTTCGGAATAACTCTCTAGAAAATAATAAATTACCAAAAGTCATGGAATTTGTCAGTAATAACCCTATGTTTCCTAATATTCATGTTCGTTGTGAGAAAGGTTGACGGTTTATATTGTACGATAACTACCGTCAACACCTGGCTAATGTTGAAGAACCTTAGAGCCAGGACTATCGGTTCCATCATATGCGTGCACGAGTGTCCTCAATCTACGCTATGAATGGCCGGTAGTTCCCCCAAGTGATGCCCGACCTCTCTATGCGTGCATGAGCGTCTGCCCTCTGCGCTACGAAGGAAGGGATAAACTCAGGCTGAGGTCTCTGAAGCTATACGCTCAGCGCCTGCAGGCACGGTCTCCATACGCCCAAGTCACGCCACAATCGAACCTCTTGAAAAAGGCCCTGTCTCTGGTACCTCCCACACGTGCACGAGCGTCTACCCTCTGTGCTATGGGTTACCAGCAACGTGCCCCTTAGCAACTCCTATGACTCTTACGCGCCTAGCCGCACCTAGCCCTATGATATAGACCATGGGATACCCAAGGTCAAACAATTCATCGCTACGGCTCACGACTATGCAGGCATGTTCGGACATACAAGTGAAATATGAAGCTCGCTGACTTGATAAAGCTTCATTACATTTCATTTAGAGGTCCATCTACAACTTGTATCCTAGATACAACCTACTGCTGCCCCACAACAAACAAGTCGACATCCTCTACGAGCGCCTCCGCCGCCGACTTCAGTCTCGGGGACTGGCTCCACTTGCTCGGGGACTGGCCTCATCATTGACCCACCATGGCTCTCACCGCGCTCGTCGCTCCTCGTCGTCGACTCATCATGACTCTTGCTGACATCATCGCTCCTCGTCATGGCTCTCGCTGACCTCGTCACTCCTCGTCACGGCTCTCGCTGACCTCGTCGCTCCTTGTCATGGCTCTCGCCGACCTCGTCGCTCCTCTTCATGGCTTGCCGACCTCGGCATTCCTCATCGCCGACTCGTCATGGCTCTCGTCGCCTTTATTGCTCCTCGTCGCCTACTCGTCTCGGCTCTTACCGACTTCGTCGCGCTCCTCATCGTTGACTCGTCACGGTCCTCGCCGACCTCGTCGCTCCTCATCGCCGACTGGTCTCGGCTCTCGCCGGCTTTGTCGCTCCTCATCGTCGACTCGTCACAACTCTCGCTGACATCATTGCTCCTCATTGTCGACTCGTCACGGCTCTTGCCGACCTCGTCGATCCTCGTCGTCGACACTTACTCCCTCTGTACCTTTTTATCTGTCGCTAGAGAAGCGTGTTCCCCTCACAAATACGCTTCCCTAGCAACACTTAAAAAGGGACGGAGGGAGTATATATGATGAGTAATGATCTTCTGCAAACAGCATGTTGCAAAGATTTTTTTTGGCATGATACAGCACATGCAAAAAAAAATTCATGTTACAACTTACAACACGCCGACATTGATCTAGAAAAAAAACAAAGTAGTACAAGGACAGTGTTTGATAGTGCTAGTATCAAACTTCAAACCAAATGATCTACTACGAGCTAATGTGGACTGATGATGTTGATGTTACTATTGTCGACTATAATCATCACTACATCTTTGCTCTTAGTACCAATAAAATAAACTCGCAGAAGTATGGTCTTGTTTGTATCTATGGTGATCCTCATCACCTTGCCACTAATGTAATATGGAACCAGGTGTCAGATTTTGTCTTGCTACATAGCAATCTACCTATGTTATGTATGGGTGACTTTAATGATATCATGCATGCAAATGAAAAGCTAGGCCTAGGTTGTGCTAATGTGAACCGTATCAATGATTTCTGCTCTTATGTTAAACGTAGTGGGTTTATTGATCTAGGATATAGTGGACCAGCTTATACTTGGACTAACAAGCGTTTCTCCTCTGTTCCTACTTATGAAAGGCTTGATCGTTGTTTGGGTAATGCAGAATGGTGTTTGTTGTACCCAGCTACAACAATTTACCACCTTCCTATGATGTACAGTGATCATGCCCCAATCCTTGCGGTGTTGCATCCTCATCAACACAGTACTACCAAACCATTCCAGTTTGAAAACTGGTAGTTAATGGAACAAGACTACCACAACATTGCTCAACATAGTTGGCATCGCTCCCAAGCCAGGCCCTTCCACCAAAAAACCAACTATTTGGCTACGGACCTGAGAAACTGGAGAAGGAAGAAACCCAAAAACAATGACATCCTCAATCAGATTGAGCACCAAATTCTTGAACAACAAAGCCTCCCTCCAGCCCTTCAAAACCATATCCTCCAGCAAGACCTCCACACTCAACATTAGGATCTGCTCTCTAAAGAAGCCACTTACCACTCCCAGCGTGCTAAAAAGAATTGGGCAATCTCTGGTGATAGGAATACAACCTTCTTTCACCAAGCAATCATCAAGCGCACTAGGGAAAACATAATTGCCCACATTATCAACCCTGATGGCTCCTACTCCACCACTCCTCAACAAATAGCTGACACCTTTATCAAGTACTTCACGAATATCTTCTCCTCCAACTACACCCCCACCACTCCACTTCTCATCCTAACCGTCCCGACTCTCACCCTAATGCTCCCACCTCTCGTCACAATACCCCCAACCACCATGATTACAGCACCACTAACATTGACACCAGCAACCCGGCGAGTAATGATACCACAGACTGCAACACCGACTTATTCAGGTATACCTACTCTACCCCAACTATCAGTGAGATCCATGATGTGCTTAAGAAGATGAGAAGCAATGTTGCTCCTGGTCCTGATGGACTCAATGTTGCCTTCTACAAGTCGGCCTGGAACTGGATTAAACATGACATCCATACAGTGGTAACGGACTTCTATACACATGCTCATATGCCTAAAGAACTTAATGAGACTTTCATTACCCTTATTCCAAAAATTAACAGGCCCACTGCTCCGCACGACTACAGGCCTATCAGTTTATGCAATGTTATCTACAAAATTATAACCAAAACCCTGGCTAACAGAATTAAAAACCACCTTCCTACCTACATTAATCAAGCGCAGTCGGCTATTGTTGCTCACAGACATATATCTGCTAATATTATTATCACCCAGGAAATTATTCACTCGTTCAACTTAAAATGTTGGAAACATCATGCCTTCCTTCTTAAGATTGACTTAGCTAAAGCTTTTGATAGACTTGAATGGCATTTTGTTTTTGCTGCTCTCCACAGGCTTGGCTTCAATGACAGGTTCATCCGACTTATACATGCATGTATATCGTCTCCTACCTTTGCAGTTCTAGTTAATAATCAACCCACGACTAAATTCCAGTCCCAATGTGGTTTAAGACAGGGATGCCCCCTTTCTCCATATCTTTTTGTCATTGCAATTAATTAATTGTCCAATAGATTGCAGGATGCTCTTCACAATAACCACCTCTCTGGCATCACATTGGGTGTTGGCGGCTCACCCATTCACTCACTACTTTTTGCAGATGATCTTATTATTTGTGGAAAAGCCACAACGGAAGAAGCGCATGCAATCAAAACTTTACTCTATGACTTTTGTCAACAGTCAGGTTAGACTCCTAATCTCAATAAATCATCCATCTACTTCAGTAACAACGTACCCAGCAATACAAGGAACCACATCAAAAATATCTTCCAAGTTCCTGACTTGCAGCCTAATGCTATGCATCTAGGTCACCCCATGATTTTCAGTCATAGAGATAAAAATAGAGCTTACAACTTTATCCACAATAAATTTCTCGCTAAACTGAACACAATTAAGGCTAACAAGCTCAACCATGCGGGCAGACTTCAGTATATCAAGTCGATTCTATCCTCTATTCTCATTTACTATATGTCCACTGTTCTTTTTTCCAACAACTTCATAGATAAAATCAATGGTGTTATCAGAAGATTCTGGTGGATAGGTGTTCAAGAAGACGGTGCATCCACCCCCATTACTTACCGCTCCTGGGAGGACATTTGCAAACCCACCGACCAAGGTGGTCTAGGTGTAAGGGACCTAGAAAATGTCAACAAAGCCTACTTATTCAATCTGCCTGGAATGTGGAGAATAATAAGAACCCCCTCCTCTCTGCTATTATCAAAGCAAAGTATTACCCTAATTCTTCTTTTTGGACAGCTACTAATACGGGGACTAGATCTATATACTGGTCTTCTATTTTGCAGGTCAGGAACCACTTCACAGCTAATTCTAGCTATCAAATCCATGCAGGTAATTCCTCCATCTGGTCATCTCCCTGGTGCCCAGCTTGCAGTAATATCCATGATCAGCTTATTATGCCAATACAAAATACCCCCTTACCTGCTAAAGTCTCCGATCTGTGGATTCCTAACACCAAATGTTGGAATCGTGACCTAATTATTAATACTTTCACTGAACCTGCTGCTACAGCCATTATTGGAACCCAGGTGGTCGATGCAAACAATGAGGATATCTTGCGGTGGAGGCCATCCAAGAAAGGACCCTGCACAACTAAAGATGCCTACACTCACCTATCTATGCAATAGGTTCACCACCTTCCTACCAGTGGCTCCTGGAGCATCTCCCAAGATGCCAACCACATTCTTCAAAAGGTATGGAAGCACAAAACAATCCCACCTCTTCTCAAAATATTCACCTGGCGCCTCATCAGACACGCTCTGGCTACTGGTCAACGAGTGGGAAGGTACTCTATACACATAGATATTCACTATTCACTATGTGGTGATATCGAAAACGACCAACACCTTTTCTTTACTTGTAACTTTTCTAAGGAAGTCTGGTCTTCTTTTAATCCACCAATTATTTCCAACACTGCCCCTTATGAACATGATGGTATTTAAAAAAACTCTCCCCTTGATTATCTCAGATAATCCATCAAATGACTTACTTTGTAGATCTGTATTTACGCTTTGGTACATCTGGAAAGCACGTAATGACCACAGGTTCCAAACAAAGACTTGGACACCAGCCCAAGTCCACTATGCAGCAAAGGCGTACATGAGCAGCCATCTAAATGCAATCCAACAACAAGATCAGGAGTCTATACACACGACGACACCCCCTATGTCCACTGTCAATAATCATAACCACACTCTTGCAGGAACCATTCACCAACAACTGGACACCCTCCCTTCCCTCCTCCAGGGAATCAAACGTTTCGCGGATGCCTCAAGCTCACTGGACTCCCCAATTAACCTGCCAAGACAAGGTGGAATAGGTATATACTTTATAATTTCACAGGGAAACTACATATACATCAACGCAAGGTTGAGTCGGTCTTCATCAGTGATCATGGCGGAGGCAGCTGCTTTAGCCCTCGCTGCTAAAATTGCTCGAAGTCTTCTTTACACAAATGTCTCATTTCTTACTGACAATAGTTAGTTAGTCAAATTTTTGGACTCTAAAGACCTAACCAACCCACCTAACTGGAGGATGAAGATCTACTCTCAGGAATTTGTCAACTGCAGGAATTCAGTTCACTTCAAACTGTACAAGATAAACAGGGCCTCAAACTCCATAGCTGATGCCCTGGCTAAGCAAGCGGCTTCTGCTCAGTTAGACTATGACCATCCTCCTCAAGTTGCTTGTACCCATGATGCTCATGCTTCTCAGTGCCCATTTTTAATGGCACTAAACAGTTGTAACCTTCACGATGTAAGGTTCCTAACAGTCCTATGCTGTTAATCAATAAAATTGGTGTTCCTTGTCAAAAAAAAACCCAGCTACATGGCCTAGAGCAAGCATGAATGCATTGCCTTTATATTATTGCAGAAAATTAAAGCAGAGGCGCATATGTGGGAGGACTATATAGCAGCAACAACAAACATCTGAGATGATAAAAGTTATGGGATAGCACTGCCAGGTCTCGTAGTGACTCCGGCGTGAAGGAGTAGCGCCCAGACGAGCGTGATGAACTCCCCGCCACGTGCCATGGCCTCGACGTGGCCCTTAACCTTGTCCGACGGCACGAGGTAGAGCAGCATGTTGGACCAGAAGTCCAACAGAATCCTCCATGCCGACGCTTCGTCCCTGGCGTACTCATTCACCAGGTGGCGACCGAGCTCCGTGTTAGGGTTAGTCTCACATCAAAAATTGATGGTGGGGAGAGCACAACATATAAGGCGGGAGCGGTCCTCACCTATAAAGCTAGTCTTTTGGGTTGAGTTAGGCCTAAGGCCTGTATATGTTGTGACTCTGGTGGACCTGGCCCGAAGCGGCGCCGGTCCCCAGGCCAGGCTAGCTCCAGGGAACCTAGGGGCGCCCGGCTCAGCGAGCCGGGCCTGATTCTAACAATTGGTATCGGAGCCGGTCCAAGGACCCGCAACAAATCTTAGTGGGTCACACATTGGCGGGGGCACCCCGTTTGGACAACGTGAGTTGGGACCGATGTGTGACTACGGTGGGGGGAGATTGTTGTGTGAGTTGAAGAGTTGGAACCGATGTGTGACTACGGAGTTGGAACCGATGTGTGACTACACGGGGGAGATTGTTGGGGTTAGTCTCACATCGAAAATTGATGGTGGGGGACCGAGTCGGGCCTGGTTCTAACACTCCGCACCGCGCGCACGTCATCCGCCACATCCTTGTAATGTTTCATGGTCCAGGCGTGGCTCAGCGAGCCGCCACTAGGTAGGTACGTCATCCTCCCGTAGCTACTTAGCAATGACCTCAACACGGCGTCCTTCATGAGCCCCGCGCCGCCGTAGTACTTGTACAGCTTCTCTGGGAGGAGCCCGCCAGTAATCCAACTGGTGAAATCAATGCGACAAAGCAACTCACATTTGGATCCAGACACTTGTAGAAGATATAACCCTTGTTGTGACCCCATTTGGATCCAGACACTTGTAGAAGATATAACCCTTGTTGTGACCCTCCTTCCTCACTCGGTACTATATCATAATCTTCTGTTCACACTTGCTGCACTCAATGAGAGGGAGGTTGGGCCTAAGTCGCTTAGGAACCCAGAGGCCGAAGACCCAGAAGCTGTAAGCGTCATCTACTCTCTATACTCATTTTTTGTAAACTAATATAATTTCCTCATTTTCTGAACTGTATTAAAGTTAAAATAAGCTTTATAAAAAACCCTAAATATACCTATTTCTCTGATAAAATGAAATGAGAATACATGTATACATTCATCCAAATGAATAGTAGTTTTGATCCATGAAAGGTAAATACTACTTCTTGATGAACACCATGAAAGGTGCATACTAGTTTTAATGAATATTATAAGCTTCCTTCATCCAAATAGGCAAACTATCAACTTATTTTCAGCTCAAATGACGTAAAAATGAAGAAAAAACAACCATTATGCACATTCTAAAGAACTATAAAATTTTCCTATTCTAGCCACAAAATGAGAGAAAGGCCAATGATGAAACATAAGAGGATCAAGTTGGTAATCTTTAGAACCAAAGAATGAATGGGGAGTCGAAGATCATGAGATAGCGCCGAAGTCTAAGAAGAACAGAGAGCTATCGACGAGCAAGAATAGTAAGCTTAAAATGGCTCAGGCTTGGGGAGGAAGAGGTGTGGTAAATATAAAGGGGAGTATTTAATCCCGGTTGCTTTAGTCCACGTTAGAGCCACGAACCGGGATTATAAGCTTTATTCTCAGTTGGTTAAGGGAAGCAGGACTCAAGCTGGTCTTTCAGTCTCGTTTTGAGCCAAGGCTCCCCATATGCAAAAGTTGCCACTGAAGCCGTTGGCCAGGGGACTTAAGTCCTTGTTGGTGTATCCAGCCCACCAGGACTAATAAACTCATTAGTCACAGGCTGATAAATGGTTGGGACTAACCGAAAGTTTTTTCTCTACTAGTGTTGGTATCATTTTTCTTGGAGCTCTAAATATAGCAAATGACTGGTTCGATCGATCTCTACTCAATGTTTTCATTTGGGATAGTTTTATTCTTTGAAAAATAAATATCCAGCAAAACAAACTGAGAGCACCAAAACTCGTGGAACTTGTTAGATAAAATAATATTTTGCTCTAATGTAGAATGAAATTTTGTCATTTTAGATTAATTTGATGATCAAAATATGCGAGTTAAGAACCGTCAACAAGCACTCCTATATTTGGATCTTTGCTCGTGCTCGAGCAAAGGTAGATGTAACTATGAAGTATGAATTCAAATGATACGATGGCAGCGTAAAAATATATTCCATGTTGTCCATGTTTCACTAACACTTATATATGATGAGTTATGATCGTCTGCAAACAGCATGTTGCAAAGATTGTTTTTTTTTGTCATGATACAACACATGCAAAATTATATTAAACCCCGATTGGGAAGGGCCTTTAGTCCCGGTAGGTCCCTTCCTTTAGCCCCGGTTCAATTAAATGTCTCCCACTAACTCGCGCCCCATGAGAATCGAACCTGACACCTCTCACACTGCCTCACACGCACGAATCATCCCACCTACTTAACTTATCTGTCAATAGATGAAACTCTTCCCTTTTAAACCCACGCATCGAGGGACCTTTAGTCCCGGTTCGTAACACCACGGTTGGTAACACCAACCGGGACTAAAGGAGACTTTTTAGCTCCGGTTGGTGTTACCAACCGGGACTAAATATCTATTAGTCCCGGATGTAAAAAATTTCGAGACTAAAATTCAGTTTGGACATCAACGAAAGGCTTGTTCTCTAGTAGTGGTTACAACTCACAACACACCGACATTGATCTAGAAAAAAAAAACAAAGTAGTACAAGGACAGTGTTTGATAGGGCTAGTATCAAACTTGAAACCAAATGATCTACTACGAGCTAACCCAGCTATAATACATGGTCTAGAGCAAGCATGAATGCATTGCCTTTATATTATTGCAGAAAATTAAAGCAGAAGCGCATGGGAGGACTATATAGCTAGCAGCAACATCAAATATCTAAGACGAGACACGGCAAATAAAGTTGCCACGGAATCAAACACGAGAGACGCGTTTGAGGACTATATGGCAGCTAGCAACAGCAAACATCTCAGATAAGAAGTTATGGGATAGCACTGCCAGGTCTCGTAGTGACTCCGGCGTGAAGGAGTAGCGCCCAGACGAGCGTGATGAACTCCCCGCCACGCGCCATGGCATCGACGTGGCCCTTAACCTTCTCCGACGGCGCGAGGTAGAGCAGCATGTCGGACCAGAAGTCCAACAGAATCCGCCATGCCGACGCTTCGTCCCTGGCGTACTCATTCACCAGGTGGCGGCCGAGCTCCGCGCCCCGCCGCAACACCCTGTCCCGCGACTCGACGCTCAGAGCCGCAACCAGCCGCTCGTACCTAGCCACTGGGGATTCCCTGCGGCCGCCACCGGCGGCAAGCACCGCGCGCACGTCGTCCGCCACATCCTTGTAACGTTTCATGGTCCAGGCGTCGGAGTCCGGGAGCAGCTCCGGTGCCGCTGCCACCAGGTAGGCGCAGTAGCAGGAGAGGTGCTTGGCGGCTTGCATTTCAGTTCCAGGAGACGAGGTCGACGTCGTCGAATTCATCTCGAAGAGCGCGGTGCCGATGTGCCACGTGAGGATCAGTTCGGCGTTGCTGCTTCCGCCTTCGTCCTCGTCTCCCCACGCCCAGCTTCTCCGGGTACCATACACCGCCCAGTTGATCCTACCGCCTACACGACGCATCGCCGGCGCCGCAGCACCTTTGCTCATCCTCCCGTAGCTGCTCAGCAGTGACCTGAACATGGCGTCCTTCACTTGGGCCGTGACCTCCACGGGCCTCGTGAGCCCCGCGCCGCCGTAGTACTTGTACAGCTTCTCTGGGAGGAGCCCGCCAGTGATCCGCCTGAGGAACTGGCGAGGTTCCAGCACCGAGTTCTGGCCCATGTGGTGACGCCACTGCATAGGATAAGGCAGCCTGAGGCGCAGCACGGCCGCGAGGGCGTCGTGTAGGAAGCTGAATCGGCGCCACGCCGACTCGTGCCTGATGTAGTGGCCAAGCAGGGCCACCTTGGTCCAGTTGGAACAAACGCCGGCGACGATCTCCCATGTCTCTATGAGCACGACGGCAAGGAGGAGGGAGTAAGTGATGACCTTATTGTAATTATAAGGCGTGGTACGTATCACGTCATTGAGCTCATAGATGAATCCCACAGCTATAGCTCCGACGATGATGAGGACGGAGCAGAGGTAGTTGAGGATTGCCCACCACCCACCCAAGGCGCACAACGGGATGGGGGAGTAGTAGAAATCGCTTGCGAACGAGAGCTCGTCCACGAGGACACGGAACACACGCTCGGAGTTGACGCTGGCGCCGACGCTGTCCATGCCTCGGAGCACGAAGTCAAGTGACTCCCTGGACCCAGCGTCGGCGAGGAGATACCCTGACAGCCTCCGCCGCAGGATCTTGAACAACGAGTAGGAAAGGCAGAGGTCTCTCAGCTTGTTCTGCGCCTCGGCGAGGATGTAATCGTGCTCTGCCTCTGCCAACCACCACACGCGGTCCAGCGTCACGAGGCTGCTGAGATCGTCGTCAAGAACGTCGCGCTTCACGCGGTAGCCCCGAGCACTCTCCTCGACGTGCTTCTTTTTCTCTCCCGTCACTATGTAGCGCGGCACCTCCTGGCCGCCGCCGTCGTCGTCGTGGCTGACGAGCTGCGCCATGTAGCCGGCAATAAGCCTCGTGTTGTTGCCGAGGGCAAACGAGTCGGTCGCACGACTGAAGGCAGCCAGGTTGAGCGCCACCTTGACGAGGCCGAGCACGCTGAAGGCGATGAAGATGGCTATGTTGAAACGGCCCAGCCATCCCGCCAACGGGACGCATAGCTTGATAAGGAAGGCCGTCCAGGCGTACTGAGCAACGTGCTCCATGGGGGGCCTGATCCTCTGCCCGTTGATGTGGACGTCGCCGCCGCCGTCAGGCGAGGCCGCGGCTGCGGCGATTGCTGCCGCGGCGACATCGGCGTTGCACTTGATGGTGAGGATGAGCACGATCCACAGGAGAAGGGTCCACATGTTCTGGATGTCGGGGTTTTGCTTGCCGGACGGTGGCAGCGTGCCGTCACACTTGGCCTCTGTGCTCCTATCCAGCAAGGAGGAGATGATGGAGGACGTCAGTGGGAGGAACACCATGGAGGCGCCCCACAAGAAAAGGCGGACCACCGGGTGGCGGCACCGACGGCCGTATGTGCTGAGCGCCACCAGTAGCATGGCCAGAACTGCGGCGGCGACGATCCCTCCATTCACGAGTTCTTTTGTGGGCACCATTTGCTCCACCTTTGCAACTAACAGGACCAAACTTTATGTAGTATATATGTTTCTCTGTCTCTATGAATGAACTTCCTTCACAAGACGATGAATAGACGGAATGCTGTGTGGCTGCTTTGATTTGCATATATACTTACGTCGGAGCCATAAGGAAAGTTCAAAGAACCTTACTAACGAGTTAACATAGAAGCCAATGGGAGGGCATTTTTTTAATAAGGAAGAGAGCGTCTGTATACCTACTGAAAAGCTACTTGAGCACCTTCTTGGCATTGTTTGGCGCCGAAGAAACTAAAGGTCACTCCTTCCGTACCAGGAATATGGAAGTCGTTATGCGGGGGATTCCTTTCCCGAGCCCATACGTGTTTCTGTAGGTCTTATTGTAACCGATATATTGGGAAATATACGCACCTATATTTTTCCACCACGACGTGCATATCGTGTCATTGCTCTTCGTCCTGCTTCTATCTGTCTCGCGGTGATCCAAGCGGGTTAAGTATTTGAAGAGCATATCTATCAAAACAAATATGATTGCCTCGGCAGAATTTTTCATTCATTCTTCCTCTATGTTGTTTACGAAATCTAGTCTTTTTGGGGTTATAGTCGATAGTTCTTTTTTAGTTCCATCTCGATATGCGTGTCAGTCAATTTTTTTTAACTTTAACTAAATATGTCTAAATATATGTAGCATATATATCTCTAAATAATTTTTTATAAAAGTACATTTAAGGAACTATCTAATAATAGTAATTATATATTATAAATATTTATATTCTTTTATATATAATTAGCTAAAGTTAAAAAAGTTTAACTTTTCAGAAAGTGAGAATGACTTTTGTTTAAAAATGGATGAATTATGATTTATCCTGATATGGACCTTCTTGTTCTAAACACTCAACCTGATTTTTTTTGGTGTACGAAGATCATTTGTAGAGTCAGTTAAAAATAGGATGGTTGCAGAAATAATCTCATCCAAAAAACATCTTTAAATCAAGACCATAAAAATAGAAAAGACATTTCCTATCTTACAGGTAACTAAAAGTGAAGATGAAGTATTAGCAGCAAGGAGAAGGTGCTCGGTTCCTAAGGATGAGGATGAGTACTGATCATTTGGATTTAGATTAGTTGTTGACTGAAAAGAAATCAATAATCAAACGCATGAGATTTAGCGACTCACCTATTGAAAAACTGTTTTTAGAGCATCTCCAAAAATTTGTTATTTCTCACTTGTCAAATCTTGTGTTTTAGCAAGTTACTATAATAATTTACCAAGTTGGAAAGAGGTCATCTCCAACAATTTGTTATTTCTCACTTGCCAAATCAAAAAAAGAAGATTAAAAAGGAAGGAAACTTGCATGCGGGAAACCGAGCGGAGGACTCGCGGGCGAGGGAATGGCAAGCCGATGCGCGCTCGCAAAAATAGGCGTGCGGCTCCGTCTTTTGGCAAGCGTGTAGAATTGGCAAGTCCAATTGACAAACTGTTGGAGATTGTTTTTTGATTGATTTACCAAATTTTAAAGAATGACAAATGATTTAGCAAATGGTTGGAGATGCTCTTAGGATATGGCGTCTTAGGATGTCGAACCATGGATGTTGCTGCTTCCTTTCTTGTTCTTCGGATTTGAACGATTCCAATAGCTGTGTGGTTTCCAAATATTAGGGGGCTCTCGATTTAGTCTTAAAATCAAGAGGTCTCTCCATTTATATTTTACCAATGTCGATAGGCTATTATTCCTACAATTTACACAGTATAACACATATTCTTATAACTTTTAATAAGCAATTTGGAAAAAAAATGAAACTTAGCAATTTCGTCACTCAAGATGTACGTGAACGAATGCAACTAAGACTTTCTTGGCTTTCATGTTGTTTATAATTGCATTGTTGACTATACCTATGTGAACCCGTGAATCAACATTACTGGGTTTACTTTACTGTTTCGCCATAAGCCAGTAATTTACTACTTGTGATGATGTTTGCAGATGGCGAAGGAAGAAGTTATCATGAGTTCCATCACTGTCATATATTCACGCGATCTTAACTACTCAAGTTCGTATTTGACTTTGGGCACGCGCAAGTGCATCGTAGGTTTGCTTATCGTCTTAGTTTGTTCCTCTTTCTTTGGTAAATCTCTGCGACTCGAGTGTTTCTTGAGTCGCGCACGCTCGATTCCTTTCTGAGCGTAGGATCGATCACCGATGCTTGCGCCTGTGCGTGAGCGTGAGCGAATGCAGCGCCACGTCCCACTGCCCCAGGTCCCACGCCATAGGTCCCCTTGCGCTTGCGCCTGCGTGATGCCAATAGTATGGTCACTGTCTCTACGTACGGCATACTAGTCGCAGATTACATCTTTTGGATCATAATTTACCTATTTCGATTAGGTGTACTTTTTGTGTCCATTTGGTGTAAATTAATTGTTAATAGATGATCGAACAGTTATCTAATCGTTTTTTTTTGGTTTTTCTGTATGTTTTACTTGGTTCTCCTTTGATTTTTTATTTCCAATTTATCTTCTCTAGAAATAATCTGGCTAATTTTTCTTGTTTTGTTTATTTAATATTTTTGGCTTTTTGTTTGTTTGTCTGTATATATGTTTTATTTGATTCCCCTTTAAAATATTCTCATTTGACTTTCGTACAAATAATCTATATATTTGTTTGTAATAATTTTGATCTAAATTCTGTGATTATGAGAATCAGTGTTTTATATGGCCTTAAAACACTTGTTTAGATAAAAAAGATTTGGACGTAAAACACTGTAGCACTTTCGTTTGTATTTGATAATTATTGTCCAATCATGCTGTAACTAGGCTCAAAAGATTTATCTCGCAAATTACAGATAAACAATGTAATTAGTTATATTTTTTATCTATATTTAATGTTCCATGCATGCGTTCAAAGATTTGATGTGACAGGGAATCTTGTAAAGTTTTGAAATTTTAAAGAGATCTTAGGTCTAAAGTTTAAACCTATCACATCGAATATTTGGACATTAATTTAAAGTATTAAATATAGGCTAATTATGAAACGCATTACACAGATTGAGGCTAATTTGCGCAGATTAAGGCTAATTTGCAAGATGAATCTATTGAGTCTAATTAATCCATGATTTGACAATGTAGTGCTACAGTAACCATTTGTTAATGATGAATTAATTAGGCTTAATAGGTTCGTCTCGCTAATTAGTTTACTTCCTGTCTAATTAGTTTTATAATTAGTTTACGTTTAGTCTTCCTAATTATCATCTAAATGTTCGATACGATACGGTCTAAACTTTAGCCCCCGAGCCAAACACCCCTCTTCTATCATTGGGCTAGTTTCGAGTGATTTTGAGCGACGAGACACTTGAGTGTCACGAACTTCTAGGATATATGCTCGAGTAGAAAGTAGGCAGTCTTTTTATTTCTCGAATATGTATGAGCTCTACATATCATAATATTTAAGAAGGATAGAGTTTATGTTATAAAAGTTGTCGATTAAGCCGGTGCACAAAGTGCGCCCTTGACATCTCAAGAAAACCTTTTGTTTTGTTATCACAAGCTTAATAGTCATAGCTTCGCCAAAAAAAAAAAAGTAAGTGAGATCAATTTCAGGTCAGGTTACAATAGGCAACTAATTGACCTCTTCAATTCAGCAACTTGGGTCCGTGGTTGAATCTTGTTGCCACAAGGACAAAACGAAACATACATCCGGACCATGTCTGTATTTCAAAAATGACCATTTGTTACTTAACATACAAGTGCGCAGTGACGTGGGAGTGATATTGGTTAGGATCCCTATATTGGTTAGTACAAGTTGCGAATATAACTAAGTTACTGCCCTTTGGGGGCTCTGGAAACTAGGGAATAGTATATGTTTTCAGGGATCTCTTTGGAAGGATAGGAGACACCTGTTGAAGGTGACACTGACGCTTCAAGATTAGTGGTGGAAGGGGTAACCTAATGTACCTCTAAACCTCTTTAGTTCAAATATTTGTACTACTTTTCAAAAAAAATTGAAGAATTAGAACTAAAGGGGTTTAGAAGTGTACCTAAAGGTCACTCGTTTGCACTCCTATTTAAGATTGGTGCTTACTTGTCCAACGGACAAGGTTGCAGATTACAGTTTGAAGTTGGAGAAGCTAAAGCTCCTAACATCAAGATCTCACAGAATGCATTATTGAAGCAATTGGCGGATGAGAGGAATGGAGGACCTGCTGGTGAGCTGTTCTAACTTGGAGGAGGCACTGGAAGGAAGAAAGTGGATTAGTTTAGTTCAACTCTGGCAGATTGGAAGATATAGTTGCTGTTTTTTTTCTGTGGGTGCTTGGTGTGCTTATGTGTTTCAGTTCCTGATACTCTCGGACACGATAAATGTTTTGTTCTTGGTTAATACTAAGGCCGTGGCTAGGCCCTCAAACTCTAAATAAGTTGTGAGCAAACATAGTTCGTCATGTCAGTCGCATTATACTATTTGGAAAGATAAGGTCATCCTCAATGTGAGTTTCATCTTACAATTTCCAATGCTCTCATATTTTGGAAACAGTGCTCAAGAGTTTAATGGGGATGAAACTCTCTCTACTCCCATGAAACTCTTGTCCTCTCTCTTCATAAATAGGGTGCCATATCAGCCTATTTATGCTCATAAAACTCTATGAAACTCTCATTGAGACTGACCTAAGGCGAGCATAAATGGACTGTCGCCTCTATTAATGGAGGGATGCGCCTAGGCGAAAGTCCCATCTCTATTAATACATTAACACTCATTTATGTTACATCATTAATAGTGTCGATTTCCATAAAAACCCACCTCTATTAGAGCATCCGCAATGGTATAAGTTAGTTACCGGCTCTAAGTCAATCTCTCCAATAGTGCTAGCTTTTAGCAATGACTTATACTATGGTTAACCCACATGCACTCTCACATGATCTTGAAATGTGTGTATGAGCTTAGCTCTTAACTAAGAGCTATTTTTTCTCTCTCTCCTATTAAAATATAAGAAAATATCTAAGAGTTAGCTTATGAGCTAGCCATAGCGGATGTTTTTTAAACATCAATAGATTTGGTGAAATTAGGATGTCCACCATTGTTAATTTATGGGTAAGTACACTTTTCAACCTCCAACTCACATTGAAGTTCGATTTTCAACATTTAACTACGAAACCGGGTAATAAACAACCTTCAACTATCAAAACCAGATAAATTTGATCCTTGGGCTGATTTCAAAAGTA
Organism: Microstegium vimineum; assembly: GCA_022036555.1. Taxonomy (NCBI): domain Eukaryota; kingdom Viridiplantae; phylum Streptophyta; class Magnoliopsida; order Poales; family Poaceae; genus Microstegium; species Microstegium vimineum. The sequence goes on from CM039134.1 coordinate 29,909,325, forward strand.
CCTTTCTATTTTAAAAAGATGTTGAAATTTTATATTATTTTTAAGCATCTTCACATTCTCAAATGAAAAACTTAAAACTATAAAGTTATAGATTCCATTGAGAGCTACAATTTTAGTATAAATAGTATCTTCATTTGACTTCATACAAAAAAATATATTATTTTTCTAATGCGGCAATCGTTAGTACACAGTTACAATTATTATGGTGCTGAAATTTTATTTTATTTTTCGAGTATCTTAATGTCCTCAAATGAAAAAAAACTTAAAACTAGAAAAAAAAATATAACTCATTTGGTTATACAATTTTCATATAAAAATCATCTTCATCTGATGTTGTACTGTACACTTATGATTTTTCAAAAGTTAAGTTTTGTTATGCCATAATATTATTTTGTCGTGTGACAAAACTCAACTTTTGAAAAATCATAACTCTTGAATACAACATTGAATGAAGATTAATTTTATATAAAAATTATAGATCTTGATGAGATCTACAACTTTCTAATTTATGTTTTTTTTCATTTGAGGATATTAAGATGCTCGAAAAAATAATATAATTTTTTATCACTATAATAATTGCAGACTAGCACTTGCCGTATTAGAAAATTAATGGAGTCAAATGAATATACTATTTATATCAAAGTTGTAGCTCTCAATGAGATCTACAACTTTATAGTTTTGAGTTTTTTCATTTGATAATGTTAAGATATTTTAAAAAATAATACAAAATTTCAGCATCTTTCTAAAATAGAAAAAACCAGCCTAAGGAACAAATGTATACGGTTTTGACCGTTGAAATCAGTTGTTAAAAGAGGTGGTCAGTTTAAGACGTCGGTACCTTTTAATCATGAACCTCTACTAATGAGTGCCTATATAAGGATCTATAAAGGGTGCGAAACCAAAATTACTTTTCAAGTTAGTTTGAAAAATATGATTTTTTCAAGATTCTATTTTATATTGTCTGTCCAACTAGGCATGCAGCTTCACATCGTTGTGAAAAACATTCAAGAACTGAGGGCCCCCAAAGCAAGAACAGCGGCAGAAAACATCAAACTTTTGAAAAAATACAAATGAATTCCACATCATTAAATAGAAATTTTACAGCACGGGAAACTGAAACATTCTCAAGTGTCAACATTTCAGTAAACCATGAATGTATCACTGCTGAAGGAAGTGCTTAGAGACTGAATGACAGAATGAGCAGACGCCTTGCACTGTATGTGATAAACGGTATAGGTGTGTACACCTCTTCCTGAATCCTCACTGCATTAGTAGTTCTTCCCATCCACCTTTATAGTGATATATTGATGATCTAGGTGGAGCCCCTCAGCAGCTTTCCTCACTGCATCAACTGTCGCCATGGCCCCCGCATCATGCTTCTCAAACTCGAGGACCAAATGCCTCAGGCTCGAAAGATGTTCAAAGCCAGACACGCCACTCGATTCATCAGCACGGCCTCTCTCAAACCTGAGCTCAAGTGCTTGGACCTTTGGCAGTACACGGGGCTCAAATGTCACTGATGGTGATGTGCATTGGATGCACAGTTGTTTAACAGTCTGGAGCCCGTCACCGGGAAACATGATTTGCTTCTCATTTCCAGGCGTTTCAGTTGCATAGTAATACAGTTCCAGTTCCCTCAGGTTATCGTGCTTACTGAACTCTTCCACGATGTTGGCAGAGCTCTTTGTGGTACCAGCGCATGACAATGACCGCATGGCTTTCATCTTATCCATCCCGCCAGGCAGCTTGGCATTCCCAGCTAGCAAATGCATTAGCTTTCCCAGCCTGACAATACTGGAAGGCAGCTCTTCCACCTTTGTTGACCTCACATCAAGTGTCTCCAAGCACCTTAGATCCCCAATTGCTGGTGGAATTTCACTGGTATCAGTGCCTTTGAGGCTCAGGTACCTCAGCAGCACCAGCTTGCATAGGCCATCCAAGCACACAGGGCCATTGCAGCCTTCGAGGTCCAGCACACGCACCACTTTAAGATTGGTCAGGCGAGGGGTGACACTGGCGCGACCAAATACAGTGACTGAGCGAGCATGAGATAAGTCAGTAGACTCATTTTGGGCTGCAGGTTGATCTTGCTTGCTATTGTTTTTCAAATTCAGGGATAGCCGACGGACAGTGCTGTTGTTGTTTGGGACATGTTGAGCATCCGTCAGAGTGGCGAAATTTTCTTCCATGGACTTGCAAACAATGAAATCATATATCACTGGGTGGGCTCTGCAATTCCTTGGGATACCATCATGGTTAAGACCCAATGGCTGTACCAAGTTTCTGCCAATTAGCTCATTCAGGTAACTGATTGCTGTCTCCTCTTTCCTTCCAGCGATGAATCCTTCCGCAATCCATCGCCTCACTAGGCGCTCTGTCTCAATCTCTGAATTCTCAGGAAATATGCTCAGATACAGCAAACATGGTCTGAGTTGTGGCTGTAGATCGTTGTAGCTAAGATCGAGTATTTGCTTCAGCCCATCCGACCCATCTGGATGTGAACTGCATAGCAAGTTCAATCCATGCTTCTCCCATTCATCTCTTGATTGCTTGTGTGCTAACTTGGCAGCTATGCTAACCACAGCAAGTGGCAGGCCAGCACACCTTCTCAGAACCTTGGTAAAAGCATCCTCCAGATGTTGTGGGCAATTATTCTGGCTGCTGAAAGCTTTCTTCAGAAACAGTTCCTTGGCTTCATTGTCGCTAAGGAGGCCGACCTTATGGACAAATTTGCTTGAACCGGAATGAGTATTGGTGGCAAAGCATCATTCCTTGTCGTGGTGATTATCCTGCTACCAAGACTGTTATCAGGAAAACACCACCTTATTGCTCCCCATTGTTCGCTACTCCATAGATCATCAATCACAATGAGATACCTGTTAAATATCCAAAAGGATGCACAGATGAAGCAAAATATTATCAAATCAGCTTGTCTGAAGTCCGGTTGCCAAAATTCAGCAGGTAAATGCTAGGCCTACCTTTTCTTCTCCAGTATTTCTCTGACCCTGGGGATGAGTTGGCTAATGTCCTCGCCTCCTCGGTGCCCGTCGCCAAGTTTCGAGAGCATATCCTTCACTGTCTTCACCATGTCCTGCTTCGGTCCGATGGAGACGAAAGCGGAGCACTGGAAGGTGTTGTCTGCCTTAAGGCGCCGGTACACTTCATTGGCGAGCGTCGTCTTCCCTGAGCCGGCCATCCCGACAATGGAGACGATTTTCAGCTCATTACTGCCGCTGCCGCTGGTGTCCATGACAGTCACAGTCTTGGACACATCCTCCACTTTCCCATCGAAGCCGACGAGGCTGCCGGGGTCGACGAAGAGCGCAGAAAGCCTGGGATCATGGGGATGTTGCGAGGTGGTGCCAACCATCGCGCCGAGCCTGTACCGTTTCCGCTGCTCGCTAATCTCAAGAACGCGCTCCTTGAGGCCCTTGAGCTCGTTCCCGATGGTGTGGCGGGGGGGAGCGTCGTTACCTTGTCCACAAGGCGGCGAATGGAGGCACGAAACCCGGAAGTGGATTGGGCGCTGCCGTCGACGCTGATGCTGAAGAAGTCAACCCAGTCCTCGATGTCGTAGGCGACCTCGCGGACGAGGCCGATCCATCCAGCGGTCTGGGAGTCGTGGTGGTCGAGGGAATCGCAGTGGTGGATGGCGGCACGCATGCTTGACAGCTCGTCCTTGAGGAAGACGACGTCCCCGCGGACGCCGGAGAGCAGCGCATACTCCTGCTCCAGCAGCTCGCCGAGCTTCCCCGGCAGCGCGTCCACCATGCCCGACAGCGCACCCACCACGATGTCCATCTCGCTGGCCGGATCGGCTTGTTCCGGATCTCGATTTGCGCGTGTCGCCGCCGCGGCGAGGAGGGGCGTGGACTTGCAGTGGTCGCGTTTGGTAGGAGCTCAATGGCTTTATTCGCGATTTTTCTATCTATATAATCTTTGAAATTTATAATTCTTCTGTCTTACTGAACGAATTTTAACAAATTAGGTTTCTACTAACTAAAACTATGACTTTATATTTTTTCCATCAAAAAAGCCTTCCTACTTCAAAGCTCCACATTTCTAGACATTCTGTGTGGATTTTTTTTGTTTTGATATCTCTGGAATATGAGCGTGTGACTTGTTAGAATTGATCCTATTAATAATAAACACTCTTGGCAGGAGCTATTTTAGCTCTTCTCTTCTCACCTTTCATAGAATCTGCTCTCATGGGCTGTGAGAAGAGAAAAGAGGAAAGATAAAAATACTTTTGTGAACATATTTAAATAGTAAATGCATCAGATAACTGAAGGCACTCGGAGCCTTATAAACGAGGCCAAGTCTGGGCTGCCTGTTTGTGGGAATGGTGTCAGGGTTCGCGTAATATTTTCCAGGAGGCAAGTTGCTTGGAAGCCACAGCTTGCTCTGTTTTTTTTAAAAAGAAATACAAATACAGTCAAATACTAACAAATAAGTCCTCAAAGTTTTGTAAACTCATATGGATAGTACAGTTTTGCGAATACACCATAGATTTGTCTCTCTTCTAATCTTAAGTATTGTTGTTTCTTCCACTTTGTAGCAGTAGTTAGTGTCACGAGAATAATTTGAGAGACTATTGGCATGTCCCCTCCGTCCTAAAAAAAGTATGTCCCACAGAAAGTATTACCTCGGTTTCTAAATATAAATCACTTTAACTAATTTTGTACATATATTTTATTATGTGCATGTATCTAAACATATATTATATTTAGACAGATATGAAATTTTGATTATGTGCATGTATCACCGTCCTAGCTGTGGGGCCAGCAGGCCCCCTGACGCGCTTTGACCTTCGGCTTTGCTCTGGTGCAGTGGGTTTGGTTTGCCACAATTCAATTATATTAGATTAGGATTCTCTCCCGCAATAATTTCTATTTCCCTGATTATATTAATTCCTATAAAATACAGATTTACCAAAAGTCATAAAATATTGTCAGGTAAATCCCTAAACCTATGTTGGTGATGATATTCATACTCTTTTTCATGTTTAATTAACCTTTAAATATCTTACTTCTTACTATTACTAATTGGAGGCCCCAATGAAGACTCCACGTTAATTCTCACCAAACGTAATAAGAAAAAAGATAAATACTAAAAATTCTCACATTAATTACAAACATCGAACCATCCAATTGAAAGACTAGCTATTCATAACCATTAGATCTGTTTTCTTTTGATCCAAATAAAATCTAAATGATCTCACCTAGGTAACGTTCGGTTAGTTAATAAAATATTAGATAGCCTGACCTCCTATATTAACATTCAGTTGGTTAATAAATATCAGATGGCCTACTAATGACTTTCGTTAACATTATAGATCCAAAGGGTGCCTAAAATCTTATTTGTCTAAAGAAAAGTATCGGTACATAAAAAAACATCCGATGGCCTACCAATCACGTACGTTCACTGCCATTATTATATAGATTAAAAACTTGTGTATAATCTTTTTTAAAAAATAAAAACAGACAGTATATAAAAAGTCAGAGACTATTTTAGTCGTCGAACGCGTATAATTTTTTTTCTAAAAGAAAAAACAGCCAGTATATAAAAAGACGGAGACTGTTTTAGTCGTCGGAGACTATTTTAATCAAACGGAAACTTTAATGGGAGTGTATGGTTTGAAAACTAACTAGTTATTTAAACTACGTAAAGTCTAATCATATCTACAGAATTTTAATCTGATAGATTTTGGTGATGCCTATAGAATTTTAATCAGATAGATTTAGGTGAAGATGGGTCATTTATTCACTTAAGTTCTCCGACCATTCCCTTCCTAATCACTATACTTGGCCATAAAGCTCAAGGCACGACGGCCCGTCGTTTGGCACGGTGTTTTGGCCCGGCCCGACCACGGCACGGCCCGGTGGGTGGGCCGTGCCTGGGCTGCCACCTAGGCACGTGACACGGCACGGGCACGGCCCGATCTAAGAGGCGGCACGGGAGCGGCCTGATTATTGTGATTTCAACGGCTAATTTGGTTAAAATAATTTGTTAAAATGATTTGTGACAACTAATAATTGATTTGTGACATGTTAAAAATGATAAACATTTGTGAAAAACTGAAAATGGTGAACACTTGAGAATTTTGAAGTATTTTGAAGTGTTTCTCGCATGACGGGCCATAGGCCGGCCCGGCACGGCAAAACGGCCCGTGGGCCGTACTTTGGGCCGGCAGTCAGGCACGAAGCACGACCCGGCAGGGCACGACCAGGCACGAAGCACGACCAGGCACGACACGATGACCACTATACTAATCACTTAACCCAGCGCTGTCTAGCGGCATTACGGCGTTCCGTCGCGTCCTGTTCCCCGACGCATCGCGACTCGCCACTCGCGGCTCGGCATCGCCCCATCTCCGACGCCTCACCTCACGACTCGCGACTCCCGACGTCCCTCCGCGCCGCCAACAGTCCTGCACTGCTTCCCCCACTGTACGTTTCTAGTTCTCACAGTCACACGAATGGGTTCCCGCGAGCCGTCGTCTCGTCGTCGTCTGATCCGTGCGCATGCAACACATCGTCCATGATCACTGCTCACTGCGCCCGTCCGCTATCTCTCTGATTGATTGATGTCGTGCCGCAACCCCCATCGTCGTCGCCGATGTGGCAGAGATTCTGATTCGGCAACAACGAACAAGTGTTCATCCTGCAGATGAAAACGACGGCAGAGGATGGCATTAATGCAGAGATTCAATTTAATCTGTAGCAGCAGGTGCTGCAAATATCTCTTGGTTCTCTCCTCTCTCGAGAGCATCAGGAGGAACAGCGAGCGCCTGCAGAGTTCTTGATCTGACGAAGCCTAGTACGTAGTACCTCTCAAGTCCAAACTGTTGGCCCTGGACTCTGCATACCTGATCTCATCAGTCATCACAGAGAACTCTGTCACCTGATCAGCATGCTCAGCTACTCCTAAACTCATCTCAACAGCACTAACTTCTTTCCTGTCTTCAATTTGATTGATTGATTGCTTGCTGCAGCGGCAACTGCGGGTGAGGCTCCGGCTGCCAGTGCGACAGCGGTTGCGGCGGGTATGTACTTAATTAACACACAGAACAGATTGTTAATCCTCCCACCACGACGGGGCAGCGCCGAGACCGGAGTCGCGAGACGAGGCGAGGCGTCCGGGACGGGGGACGTCGGGAGTCACGAGGGGATGCGCAGTAACGCCGCTAGACAGAGCTGGGTTGAGGTTAAGTGATTAGGAAGTGAATGGTGGGAGAGTTTAAGTGAATAAATAGCTCACTTTCACCTAAATCTATCGGATTAAAATTATGTGGACTTGATTAGAGTTTGAGTAGTTTATAAAGGTAGTTGATTTTCATACCATACGTTCTCAACTTTAATTCACCTATTCTACGTTTATCTTGCTACTTTCAACATTCATCGACTAAAAGGTATAACCGTCTCAAAGAATCCTATTAGGATTTGATTTGTCTCCTAAAATTATCATGTTGTCATCCTCCAATATTTATGAAGTGCTTAATAAAAAAGGTAAATTAATGCCATTATCATTATTCTCTTTCGGTTTACAAGTTCCACGCAGAAACATGCCAAATTCATCTGCTGTGGATTCATCTTGCTGTTTTCAACATTCATCAACTAAATTAAAGGTATGGTTGTCTTCCAAATCTCATTATGATTTAGGGCATGTTTGGATTGTAGGATTTTTTCCTGTTCCTGTACTTTTTCCTTTAAAAATGAACTGATTCCTGTAAAATTCCTGCGTAATTCCTGTAAAATTCCTACATTCCAAACAGGCCCTTATTTGTTTCGGATCTACCATGACCATGGTGCTGTCCTCTAATTTTTGTGAAGTCAAGGTTAAATTAATGTCATTGTATTATGCTCTTTCTGCTTCCAAGTTGCATGGTCATCAGCAAAATCTCAAGTAAGATTAGACTATTACTAATTCAATATTAATTTTCAACAGATGGGCTAGAAATAAAATAAATGCTACAAATTCTCATATTAATTAAAAACATCATGCCATCAAATCAAAGACAAACATCCATATCTATTAGATCTATTTTTTATATAAAATCCACATCCATATCTATTAGATCTAATTTTTATATAAAATCACCTGATTATACCATTGTAGATAAAAAATCAATTTTGAAGTGGTTGGATACCATCTTTATTGGTCACATCACATGGTATTGCATTATTAAAATATGATATCTGCTCTATCACGTTCTTAACAAAAATATATGTATTAATAAAACAAAAATGTCTATATCATAACTATAGTTAATATAAAATATCAGATGCGTCTTAGTGAACACATTCACAAGGTAATGCATTAATAAAAAAATCATATCTGTAGTATCCATCATTCTGGTTAGTGAATTTATTAATAAAAAATTGATAGCCAACAAACAACATACGCAATTATGTGCCGCTAGACTACTTTATTATATACAAATAAAGAGGAGGCAATTTTCGTCAACCATTTAAAAAATGAAATTTAAATCTAAATTATTGACCTCTGCAATTCATGATCCATAATTTGAAATAAACCCTAATTAAATTTTTATTTAAGTTGCCAACATTTATCATTATGAAAGATAATGTACAGAGTTTGTATCCAAATTACCCACATATATCACTTACAAAAAATAATATAAAGTGGTTTCCCAAAAGAATAATATACAGTAAAACTTTTGATTATCTAAATTATCAACCTCCGTTGTTATAAAAAAATAATATCTCTAACTCTACATATAAATACTAATTTAAGTATGATAAAAAATCAATAACATTTTAAGCCTAATATAAGCTGATTAAAATATTATGAAATATCAATAGTAGTAATCTATTTAATAAAATAAAAAGATAACTCTAAATCTACGTGTAAATACTAATATAAATTATTATGACAAGATAACCTTTTGTTATTTCAATAAGTTAATTATACATTGACTAAAACAATTATTCCATACCAATGCTAGCCGTCTAATTTTAAGTGTTCTATGTTTATGCAAAACAATTGTACTACACAATAACTAATTTATCATATAATAAATTTAACATCTTGATTGTCGCAGTTCAAGCTATAATGACTTTTATGCATTGTAATAGGAAAGAGTATAGCCTATAATCTGCATTGTGAAGACATCATGACAAAATGTTGATAAATAAATTAACCTTGAGTCAACGGATCTTAAAACCCAACGTATTTGTCATGTGAACATGCAATTAATAAATGTGACTAAAAATGTCACAAAAATATCTAAAACATATTTGTCATCAAAGTGTCTATGGTACCTGTTCATATTTGGTTACCCGAAGCCCATGTAGAGGCACCTACGGCTAGATCTGTCATCCTGGCATGAATTCTTTTAAAATTGGGAACCTACCGGTTTTTAAAATTTTCAATACCCATGCCAAAAATGTGCCCAACCTATATCTCTATAACTAACTAGTCTATCATCCTAAATTTTTGAACAAAACCGTGGGGCAAAGCCCTCCGAGAATCTATCTTCCTAATTTGGTCAAAAGAATGTAACAACAAATCAACTCGATGGTGGTGGAATCCAATCCTATCGATAAATACACTGCAAGGTAAACACCAGCAAGTCTTGAATGACACATTCGTGCACACCGCCATCACACATGTGACCTTCAAGAGCATAAATTACAACGATAATATAATGGGAAGATAAACAAGGTAATCTTCCAATGCTATTGCTTTGCAAAAGCTACATCAGAGAACATCATGGTAGCCTATAAAGTCATCGACACTAATGTCATGATTCTAAAAGAAGCGACACAACATCTAACCAAGATGGGAACATAGTAATGTTACCATCACCTTTTTAAGGGAACAATAATTACATATAAAATAATTTCAAAGATTACGACAATGTGTAGAATTCAGAGCATCAATCACTTAATTAAGTAGGTCATCGACAACCATTCATGAAGAAAAAGTTTATAGAAACCATCAAATGGCAAACCAAACATCAGTGCAAATTAACTTAAAAAAATTGATCTATCAAATCAATAAAAGATTACAATTCATGAAAACAATTGCAGATTTCCATCTAAATTTCTAATGTTCAATCATGTTATTATTTTTTATTGCAGGTGTACTAAACTTATAATATTTTTATCCATAGAGTTCAATTTCTGAAAAGGGAAGTCCAACACGCCTCAATACCTCACAGAGTCAACCACTGGGACACAAAACAAATAAAGAAAAAGAAAACACCTAACTGTGAATCAAACTAATGTGGCATCATTAGTGTGTCATAACGATCTCTCTCAATCATGGCAAAGACAATTATATACATGTGTGTAAGTTTGGGTTCAAATCAAAGTTAATGTATAGAGTAATTTTTTAGTTAATACATATTAAATAGGAATTTCAATTGGTGAAGTATCTTAGAATTAGCCCGTGCGGGAGCACGAGTTTGTGGACTAGTAGTAGTTAATTACTGTCAACATCGACTTAGTTGGTTCTAGCAGTGGATGGATGGGAGCTTTATGAGATCAACAATTGTAGGAACAATTGATAAAGACGAGCCAAACACATGCAATGGTTAGACAAATTACCTCGTTGTGGTCGTCACCCTGATTGTCGTCCTCGGTTTTGTCGAGGGCCCTCCACCGTTTTGGATTAGTAGCAATCCCACCAGTGGTCTTGTCCCGACCGAGGCTAGTCGATGATTGCAGTTCCATACATGCTTGCCACCTTTTTTTTTAAGAGACATTAGTTTGTTGTTTATCGGATGATGGCTGAAAGAAATCCTCAAAACGTTGGTACACATTTTCCCAGCCATCCCTAGTTAAGCCCCCACGGCTAAATTCACTAGTAGAAAAATGATTTTTACTAGCGCCCCAAAAAAATAGCACAGGCGGTTTCAGATATCACGCTGCCTGTATTGAAAAAACGGTTCCGAACGGCTCCGAACCGCTTGTAGAAATCGATTTCTACAGCGGTTTACTTAAGAAATCAACCAGTAGAAATGAGTCATTTCTACAGACGGTTGTCTTAAGGAACCACACGTAGAAATTGATTTTTACAGCCGGTTCGTTAAGACAACCGCCACTAAAAGTCGACCTCGGATTTTTTCACTGATTTTTTTATTTTTGTAAACGACCTCGGATGAAAAAACTTTCTACATGAAAGTTGTAGATATCGAAAAGTTATGAAACTTTATAGTTGACAACTTTTTCATTTGAAATCATCTTGTCATATGATATAAAAAAATACGTTCCAATGTGTCAAATTTGAAATTCAAAATTTTGTAAACGACATCGGATGAAAAAAATTGCTACATAAAAGTTGTAGATCTCGAAAAGTTATGAAACTTTGTAGTTGGCAACTTTTTCATTTGAATTCGTTTAATACCTCAAACAATCAATTTACACTCGGTTTAGTATAAAATAAGGTGAACTAAAACCGTATTTAGACATAAGTGAGTCATGGGTGGAGTGGTAGAGGAGGGATCGCGCGAGGGTGAAGTCTCGGGTTCGAATCCCTACCGAAGCGCAGTTCGCGATTTTACGCGAAAAATACCAGCCACTTCGAATTCTCGCCGGAGCGCAGTTCGCGATTTTACGCGAAAAATACCGTGACTTGCGACTAGTGGCCTCTTCCAAAATTTAAATCTTTTTTTCTATTTTAAAAACACGATTTTATATTTTCAAAACGTAATTTTCGGACAACCATTTCTACAGACGGTTCGTTAAGACAACCATATGTAGAAATCGATTTCTACAGGCAGTTCTTAAAAAACCACCAGTAGACATGGGGGCCCCAGCGCTGACGGTTCAGAAAAACACCTGTAGAAATGGCTTCCGAACCATCTGTGTAGGGGCTTTTTTACTAGTGATTTGAACTTTTCCTTCTCAGCAAGGCAAAGTCCAGCAGGATCTTTGTACTTGTGCGTTGTCCTATTAGTTAGCACAGTTATGGTCCATCTGTGCGCACATGAAGTATCTAACGTGTGTGTTCATCCACAAAGCATATGTATGAAATAGCAGTGCACACCCTCAAATAAGTAGTAGTACAAGTTTATGCAAGGTGTAGGAAGGTGAACTTGCCTTTATTGTTCGCTTGGCAGTTTAACACGCAAATAGTAGGGTGGAGCTTCTAGCGGAGAGCAGGAAGTTGTGTGAAAGGATCAAGATGTCCAAGAGAGGGTGAATTGGACTTATTTCAATTTTCTAAAGCAAATATGAAATTCTAAATAAATGTCAATCACCCCCTAGTGCCTACGGTAGTGTGTCCTAACTAGAAAGCGGTAGCAAGGCATAGAAAGGTAGGACACTCTACACAATTTTAGTATGAAATGTAAGAACAAGTGTGGAATGTAAATGCGGTAAGAAAGGAGCTAGGGATAGAAAAGCTTGACACGACGACGTTTTGCCGAGGTATCGAGAAGTCGACACTCCCCCTAGTCCTCGTTGGAGCACCTCGTAAGCTATTGCTCCCCCTCAATCCCGTGCAAGGGGTGAGTGCTCTCTACGGGTTGGTTCTTCGCCACTCCGGCTCGGTGAACTACCCACAAACGATCACAAGTCGATGGAGAAGGGCCGCCGACAATCCTTCCGGTGATCACCTTCCTCCAAGCACCACCGGACCGTCTAGGTGATGTTGATCACCAAGAGTAACAAGCTTCGATCTTCACTTGACTCACTCAAACTTCACAATTCGAGTGGATGTAGACTTGATCTTTTGGATGAACTAGGGACATGATTGATGGATGGATTCGCAAATCTCTCTCTCTCACTAGGGCTCTTGCTCTCTTCTCCAACCTCACAAGATGTTTCTCAGCTATTCAAATGAGCAAAGGCAGGTTGGGAAGGCAAGAGATGGGGTATAAATACTCCCACACACAACCAGCCCTCGGGCAGGAAAAACAGACATTTTAAGTTGGCATCGGACGCTCCGATGCCTAGGCAACGGAAGCTCTGATGCCCTGCCCAATGGCTAGTTACTGTTTGAAAACCCTACCGACGGACGCTCCGTCGCTTGGCAACAGACGCTGCACCCCAGCGTCCGATGCAAACTCGATGCTCTCGGGTTTCTGGAAAATAATCCAACGGACGCGTCCGTTGCAAACTGAGCCTCTCTGGAACTCTCTGTAACGCCAACGGACGCTCGGGGGTCAAACCCTAGCGACCGACGCCAGCGTCCGATGTCCGGAAAATGACTCTCTCAACTTCGGTTTTCATCGCGATGAATATGGAAGTTGTTCTAGGCTATCTTACAGTCACCATAGGCTTGCTTAAAGCTAAGGTTGTCAAGTGTGCACCATACCTAAGTCATGAATCTCTCCTATGTCAAGCTACTAGTCTCAAACCCTCTTGATAGTACGGTCAAAGATTAAATAAAGCCCTATCTAAGCTAAGTGCCCTTCATCTCCTTATGGCACTTAGTCCTATCATTCTAGGGTCTTCATCATCTTGTCTTTGAAATTCAAAACGATATCCATCTTGGATGCTATAGATGACCATTTGATGCTCATTCACAATTTTCACTATGGCTATGCTACGCATAGCCTCTGCAAAACACACATTAGCCACAATAACATCCACTTGTCGTTAATCACCAAAACCAATAGGGTCATGATTCTTCACTTTGGACAAAGGTGCTAGTGTTGGCAATCTTGAGATGCAGCGGATGGAACACTGTGGTCATTCCTAGACTATGTAGATCGATAAAACCAAAACTGATAGATGCAGTTCAAGCAAGAACAACAAGGGTCTGGTACAACTGGATCTAAAAGTTGAAACAAAAATGGACTATAAATCGAATACATATGGGAACAAGTGTTGGAGTAAATCGAAACAAAAATGGACTGTAAAGCAAAAGTTGAGGAGGTTGATAGAGGGGCGCTACCGGTTGAAGAAATGATGTCGTGGTCCACGGTGTGTCCGGTTCAACCTAGACAGAAGGACGACGACGAGAGGAGAGCTTGCCAATGGCGGATGAGAGCTTTTGGATGGAGGATGAGAGTGTTAGAGATTGACTTGTGCCAGTGCGGTAGTGGGGAGTTTTGGGTGTTGGGGACTTTTAGTCTTGGGTGTTGGCCTCGGTCCTGAGTGTTGGCTAAAACCGGGATTACAGGTGGAACCGTTAGTCCTGGGTTCAGCCATCACCTGGGACTAAAGACCTTTAGTCCTGGGTTGGGCCACCAATCAGGACTAAAGGCATTTAGTCCTGAGTTGAGCAACCAATCGGCACTAAAGAGTCCAGTCGTATGTATGCCACCACCGCCCTCGCCCATGACTTCGCCTCATGAATCCGGCCACCCTCACCCACGACTCTGGTCACTCCTCTAGCCTCGCCCACAACTCCAACCACCCTCGCCCATGACTCCGGCTGGTCCTCCGCCCTCGCCACGACTCCGGGCGCTCCTCTGCCCTCACCCACAAATTCGGCCGCCCCTCTGCCCTCGCTCATGACTCTGGTTGCTCCCATGTCTCTGACCCCCATCTCTGACCGCCCTCGCCACAGTTGCGCCATGTGATTTGGTGATTATGTAACCCAACTAAAGAAAAAAAATCTATGTATATATATGCCATTTGATTATGTATATATACCACATTTGATTATATATATATAGTGAGAAGAGATGGATGGACATCGTCTCCTACTGCCAAAAGTCATAGGTTTCAATGACTATTATAGTTGGATGGGTTTTGATCTCGTATTGCCGAATGTAGTGATGAATCATCCAAACAAAGTAAGTTAATTAATATGTTTTTTATTATATTATATGTGTATACTGTAGGTATTTGACCCAATCATTTGGCTTAAAGAAACACTCCTATCTCGGGGTAGAGGAAGTGGATATATATTCAGACCTATAATGTAGATAATAGTCGACAACTCCAATGTCGAATTTCTTTTTCCATTTCCACTATGCCGAGTCATGGCCGTGGTCGCGGTCGTGGCCGTAGTTGTGATATTGTACAAATCTTAGAGTTGGGAGTAAAGGTACCCAACTAGGGTGTTGCAACAAATGGCTCAGACCAACTAAAATGATGTGGTAAAGTTTATGTCAAACTCACAGCTTATGCCTAGATTTGTTATATGTTGTAAATTTTGGTTCTTATAACCCTATTTTTTTTGGCTAAAACTTACAGGTAGATGAGTATGACATGATCTATGCAGGGTGTAGTTTTGAAGCCATTCTGAACCAGACACCGGATGGATTGGGTTATGAGTGGAAATATGCTCATGAAGAACCGACGCTAACTATAGAAGGATTTCGGGCAAAGGTGCTTGCGACTAAGAGGGGTGACCCACCGACTGCTCGATCAACGTTAAACGTTTTTAGTACACCCTGTGTTCGCAGTTGTGAAGCACAAAGAGTGCACTATTTAATACGTTACACTTCATCGTTGACATTATTGGATATAAAATCGTTGACCTATACTTCACCGAATGAAAGAGCGAGAAAGCCAAATTCATTATTGAACTATTATAAAATAAGATATGTAATTAGGATGTCTTCCCATACATTATATTTGAGTGTGATATATATATCTTATCGACGTATTCTCATACAATATATTTCAGTGTGACATATATATCTTTAACATATGCTCGGACGGGTCTACATATCAGCAGCGTACAGTTCACATACGAATAACTAAATATAAACTAATGCATTGAAAGAAAAAAAAAAGAAACATCTTTAGTCCTGGTTGGAAACGTTAATCGGGACTAAAGGTGCCTGTCCCAGAGCAAGGTCTCTAGGAATATCTTTAGTCCCTGTTGATATTTCTAACCAGGACTAAAGACCTAGTTTTAATCCCGCTTTCTAGAACCGGGACTAAGGGTAGGCCTTTAGTCCTGGACCGGCAATCCTGATTGGCAAATCGGGACTAAAGGATGTTCCTAACCGGGATTGAAAATCTGTTTTGCACTAATGATATACATTTAGTCAAAGTTGTTTCATCGGAATAAAAAATATGCAAAAGCATGTACTACCACTTTGGTCCTTGGTCCAGAAATATAAAGGATGAGTTTATCCTAGGTTAAACTAACATTTATTTTGATTAAGTTTATGGGGAAGAGTACAAATATTTATGATATTAGAAAAATAAATTATAAAATATATTTAATAATATATTATTTTCGTAACTCTATTAAACTTACGATAATTTAAGTTAGGAGGTAGGACAAATCAATACCCATTATATTTCAGAACGCAGGTACACAGGTAATATGACGAGCTACAGTGTTATGAGCATGCATTCCTTTTAAAAATTATTAAAAACATAGAGGCAGAGAGGTAAAGGCCACACATTTGATATCGTGTTACAATGCATGCTTCACCTGCACTGATTACGGGATAGCACCCCCCGGCGTGTTAGGCCTTGTGGTGACGCCAGCGTGGAGAAGCAACGCCCAGACGAGCGTGATGAACTCGCCGCCGCGCGCCATGGCATCGACGTGGCCCTTGACATTCTCCGACGGCGCCAAGAAGAGCACCATCTCCGACCAGAAGTCGGTGAGGATCCTGCAGGCCGACGCCTCGTCCTCGGCGTACTCTTCCACCAGGTGCCGGCCGAGCTCCGCGCCCCGTCGCAGCACCTTGTCCCGCGAGTCCTTGCTCAGCTCCGCTAATAGCCGTTCATACCTCTCACCAGTTGGCTCGCCGCCGCCACCGCTGCCATCCGCACCGAGCACGGCGCCCACGTCGTTGGACACTTCCTTGTACCGTCTATTGGTCCACGCCACGGAGTCCGGCAGCAGCTCCGGCGCTACCGCTACCAGGTAGGCGCAGTAGTAGGAGAGGTGGCAGGCGGCGATCATATCTGGCGATGCCGACGTCGACTTCATCTCGAAGAGCCTCGTGGCGACGTGCCACACGAGGATCAGTTCCGTGTTGCTGATCCTGTCAGCGTCCCACGCCCAGCTCTTCTGGGAGCCGTACATCGCCCACTCCACCTTGCCACCGACTCGCCGTGCCGCTGCACTGTCTTTGCTCGCCCCGTCCCCGTAGCTGCTCAGGAGTGACCTGAGCACGGCGTCCCTGACTGACGGAGCCACGTGGGTGGACTTCATGAGCCCCGAACTGCCGTAGAGTAGCTCCGAGAGAAGCCCGGTCCGCCTGCGGAAGCGGCGAGGCTCCAGCACCGAGTTCTGCCCGAGCTTGTCCCGCCAACGTGTCGCCGGCCTGAGGTGCAGCACCCCAGTCAGCGCGGCGTGGACGCAGCAGGATCGGCGCCACATCGACTGGTGCCTTATGTAGTGCCAAGCAGCGCCATCTTGGTCCAGTTGGAGCTCACGCCGGCGACGATCTCCCATGCCTCGACGAGCACGACGGTGAGCAGGAGGGAGTAAGTGATGACCTTATACCACGCGTAGTGTATCACACCCATACTCTCATAAATCCATCCCACAGCGACAGCTCCAACGATGATTAGGAGGGAACATATGTAGTTGAGCGCGGCGCACCATCCGCCGAAGATGCACAACGGGATAGGAGAGTAGTAGAAATCACTTGCAAACCAGAGCTCGTCCACCAGGACACGGAACACCCTGTCGGCGTTGACCGCGCCGGTGCTGTCCATGCCTCTGAGCACGAAGCTAAGCGCCTCGACGGACCCAGCGTCGGCCAGAGGGTACCCAGACAGCCGCCGCCGCAGGATCTTGAAGAGCGAGTAGGAGAGGCAGAGGTCCCTGAGCTCCACCCTCTCGGCGAGGATGCCATCCCCGTGCTCAGCCAGCCGCCACACGCGGTCCAGTGTGACGAGGCCACTGAACTTGTCCTGCAGGGCGTCACGCTTTACGCGGTATCCCTGAGGGCTCGCCTCCACGTGCATCTTCTTCTCTCCCATCACTATGTACCGCGGCACTTGTTCACCGTCATCGCCGTCGGCGACGAGCTGCTCCATGTAGCCGGCGATAAGGCGTGCGTTCTTACCCAGCGTGAACGAGCCGCTCGCGCTGTAGAAGGCAGCCAGCTGGAGCGCCAGCTTGGCGAGACCAAGCGCGCTGAACAAGAAGAAGATGGCTTTGTTGAGATGGCCCAGCCATACCGCCACCGGAACGCAGAGCCGGATAAGGTAGGCCAGCCAGGCGTACGACGCAAGGTGCTCCACGGGGGGCCTGATCTTGTAGCCGTCGACGCTAGCGTCACCGTCCGAAGGCGAGGATGCCGCAGCGGTGACGGCCGTCGCGGCGATGTTCGCGTTGCACTTGACGGTGAGGATGAGCACGAGCCACAGGAGGAGCGTCCACATGTTCTGGACGTTGGGGTTGTGCCGACCGGTAGCGGGAGCGGGACCAGGGGCCGGGGCATTAGAGCTCCAGCACTTGGCCTCCTCCTTCACCTTGCTCAATAGGGCGGAGATGATGGCGGAGGAGAGCGGCAGGAATACCATGGAGGCACCCCACACGAAGAAGCGGGCTACCGGGTGCCGGCACAAACGACGGCCGTACGTGCTGAGCGCCACCAGCAGGACGGCAAGCACGGCAGCGGCGATGACACCGCCATTGCCGAGATCGTCAATCAATGAGTCGTGCACCAGTTGGTCGTCAAGCGTTGAGTCTCCCGACATTTTAGATCACCTCTATAGTCGACTGAGCTCTCCTAGTGTGCTGAGCGCGCGTATCCAGTCGCATTGATCGAGCAGATGTGCTCTGTTCTTATATAAGCACTATTTGTGTCTTAAAAGAATACAATTCCGGCACAGTATCATGATTTAGTATACTATAAATTTGATTAGATTAAAAGATATAAATATCTTTTATATCAAATAAACATCACTAAATTAATTACGTAATCTATTTTTCATAATAAATTAATTTGAAGGCATAAATATAAATAATACTATTTACTAGAAATCTAATAAAATATGAAGCACCTTAACTAGCACGTATACAACAGTTATATTCGTTTCAAGACAGACGTAGTATATAAGATGCCGTGGACGTTGTTGTCGACATTAATTGCGAAGAATTTATGATGAAATTAAGGGTTTGTTTGGTACAGCTCAACTTTATTAGTGAAGCTGTTTTTTTAGAAAATAGCTTTATAAGCAACCCTCTATGTGGAGCTGAGCTATTTTAGAAAAGGTGTTTGACAAAACAGCTTCACCAACAACTTTATACATGCATATGAGAGAGAGAGGGGAGAAAGAGTTGTGATAAGCTACTAATTTCAGCTTCATCCCACTTCATATCTTTGTGAGAGGGGAAGAAAAACAACTTCATGGGTGAAGCTGCTTTGAAAAGAGGTGTTTGGAAAAAAAAAACAGCTCACAACAGCTTCATGAAGAGCAGTACCAAACAAACCCTAAGTAGATATGATGTGGATAATTTTCAATTAAAAGGTTAGAACTTAATAAGATGATAAGGTAATTAGTACAAGATGATCTGGTTATTCACTAGGGGGATGATTGTTAGGATTAGATATTTTATGAACTAGATAATCCCATCATTAGTAACCGCTAATGGTGGTTCCTCGTAGGAACACCGTAGTTTTCGTAGTTTTCCGTAGAGGCACTCTTTCATCAATAAACATCCGCCCCTTGGGGACACCCTTTCACCAATAGACACCCGTCCCATGGGATTGTATATAAACAAAACAATTTCAACATGAGACCTATCTTCCATTTCTTTCTCATTTCTACTTTTCACTTTAACATGTTAACACACACTCTGTTCTAAACATTTGAGCAATAAGGGAAAGAAGAATACCGGAGAGAAGTTCCCTGGAGTCGCCTTTTCCCCCAAGGATCATGGCTACTAAGGAGTTCGAGGAACTCACATTAGATGGTAGCAATTACCTTACCTAGGCTTCTGATATCAAGATAGCGCTAGGATCTCATAGTCTTTTGGCTACAATTCAGGAACCCTAAACTAGGTCGTCCTGCAAGAAAAGCATATTTATGGTGCTTTGGGTTTATTATGGTTTTTATTCATAGGGATCTCAAATCTGAATACCTTATGATTGAAAATCCTCATAAGTTATGGATCGCTCTTAAAGAGCGATATGAACAGCAAAAAGAACTCATTTGGCCTAAGCCTAATCATGAATGGAATCATCTACGTCTCTAAGATTTCAAATCCATGTCAGACTATAATCATGTTGTACATAGAATTTGCTCCAAGTTGAAGTTTTGCGAGAAATAACCAACAGATGCAGATAAGATAGAGAAACCTTTTCTACTATGCTTCCGTCTGATAGAGCATTGCAACAACAATACAAGGCTCATAATTACCAGATTTATTCCCAACTTATTCGTACATTAACTCAGGTAGAAAAACATGATGAACTCCTTTTGAAGAATCATCATAAGCGCCCGTTTGGTTTGGTGTCTCTACCTGAGGTTCACAATGTACATAATAATTCTAGGAACAAGTTCAATGGACATTTTCCAAGGAACAACAATAGTAAACACAAACACAACAAGAGGCAAAGACCCAATTCACACAAAAGTGACAAAAAGTGTCATAGATGTGGAGATTTTTGCATTTTGCAAAGAATTGACGTACACCTAAGCATCTGGTTGCTTTCTACCAAAGTCTTTAAAAGAGGTCAAGCCAGCAGGAGATAAAAGATATGAGGCACACTTCAATCTTGCATCTGAGGTTGCCCCAAAAAAAGGTTGTTCCAATCGGACCCCTAAAGGGAACAACAATTCTATTAACATTGAAGAGAACCTTCTATCGACGGACAACATGCTCCTAGACTTTGGTTCTGGAGACATGTTTGGAGATTTAGAATAATCTCGGTCTTGCATTGATATCACTTTGTCGTAATAGTATAAGTCATACAAATTTATAGTTTCTTGTATTGTATTATATTGTGTCTTTGTGAGTTGTACAAACTTATTTATATTATTGCTATGTTGTATCAACTCATTGATATTGTAATATCATACTTCTATACTTGATATTCAATATATATTGCATGTGCAATTCTATATGTTGCACTGGAATATTTGATTACATCCTTGTTTTTACATATAGATGTTTGTTGATACCAATGCAAAGGAGGAAGAATTATGCCTCATGGATTCATGTACCACAAACTCTATACTCAGAGAGATGAAATATTTCTAAACTCTGAAGAAAAGAGAAGGAAATATTATGACCATTGCCGGTAGAGATGCATTAATAGTTGGCTCAAGACGGGCCATCGCTACTCTCCCTATGGGTACCAAAATTACGATGGAGGATGCTTTGTTGTATCCTAATTTGACTCGTACCCTTCTATGTTATAGAGACATCCGTAAGAATGGTTTCCATGTGGAAACACATCAAGATAATAAAGAGGAATTGCTTATTTTTACTAACCTTACTAAATTTGGCAGACAAATCTATGAAAAGATTTCTTCACTCCAAACAAGATTGTACTTTACATAGAACCCGTAGAACATGTTGCTTATAAGCTAATTTTCCAAGATGTCGATACATTTCAAAACTAGCATGATTGACTTCGGCATCCTAGAGTAAGGATGATGAAGAAAATTTTGGTAATTCCATTGTTCATGATATGGAAAATGCAAAATGTGATGGAATCTCCTAAATTATTAGGCCCACTTGTACATGCCACTGTCTCTTAGACTTCTGACAGCTTTACATGTAAACTGAATAACTTAAAAGACTCATCGAGTGACATCGAAATCATAAATCACCGCATCCGAGCAGGATCACTTTATAAACATTGCAGCATCAAAAATTTATATGAAAGTACATCAGAGTAAAAGCATAAGTCTTACATCACCTTAATTTACAAAATAGAGTTTCAAACCTTCAAACATAAGCTATTACATAACAAAGTTCAGGAGAAACTTATGAGTCATATTACAACTTCCAAAAGAAACCCGTCCTAGGGTTTCACCATATCATCTGCTTCCACATGAAAGACGGTCATACAACATGGGCCAAAACAGTAGTTTTCTTCACCTGCAACATGGTGGGATAAAATTCGGAGTACAAAATGTACTCCGCAAGACTTAGCCGACAATTAAAAGGTGGAGAATATATAAGGAATGTAGGCTTTTAGGGATTCAAGATGTCTTAATCAAAGATAAAATCTTTTGCATAAATGAGCATTTTGATAAAAACCATGTTTATCAATATTAGAACTTTCATACTTCCAATATTCCATGTCCATCCTTTCCATTATCATGTTTAAGTTTTATTAACTACAATGATGAAGGAAAAGGTAAGTCTCAATAACCGAGGAGCAATGACAATTTGAACCGATTATAACCCAGCTGGGGATTACTTATCACATGATATATGTACCTTTCCTCGGATCCTCCAAACAAGACCGGTTCCACGCCACCCGAGAGCATAGTTGCTCCACAAATCCAACCCTTGGAAAGGTGGGTACACGCTACTCTCGCCATCTCTCCACTCCTAGTGCACGGGTAACCATTCTCATAATAGAATAGCCGAGGTTGGGCTTCGTGAAGTATATGACCAGTTGTTGACACCTCTTAAGTATCAATTCTAAGTGTCAACTAAGTAGAAGAAAGGATATATATGCAACACACCACCTAGACATAGGGTTTTAACTGACAGAATTCCACAAGTTTTGGTGTTTATCTGTTTCTGTAGGGAGACAACTGCAAAATACCAAATTAGGCCCACATGTAAGGATTACATAGACACATAACACCTTCGTACGAAAAAGAGTAATCTAGAAGACTCTAGAACCACTCCCAAGGAAGGCGGGGCCCACCTGTCACCAGGGTAGGGCGGGCGCCCTCTCCCCTAGGGCGGCCGCCCAGGGCCTGTGGCCAATCATAGCCTGCTTCGTTGATTAGGGTTCCACCGCCTTTGAGGTTCAATCTAAACCTTCCATTAAGGTCGGTTTGATCCGACGGCTGACGATCATTTGAGGGGCTATATAAGGAGGACCCCTGCCCCCTGGGTAAAGGAAATCCATTATTCATTTACATATTTTCCAGAGAGGATTCGCTAGAGAAGATCCCTCACGGGTCTATTCTCTAGGGCCTAGCATTCGAGAGAAACTATCCTTAGTTTCTATGTGAGATTAGAGTCTACTCTTCTAGATTGAGAGAGTTAGAGTGGAGCTGTGGATTGGAGGAAGCCCGACCTGTCGGTGTCTCCTCTCCAATTTGTATCGATGGGATCAAGACTCCTAACCTGAGGCTTGCTCCTAGGATTTCTTCGGTAATTCGACTTCTAATTCTAGTAAGTTCACTGTTTTATTATTCTTTGGTTTGTGAGTTTACTTTATTCTCTTCGCGTAGAGTAGGGTAATCATCTCTAGCGTAAAAGTGGTGTTTGGGCTAAGCTACTCATAGATATCCCCTATCTAGCCGGATCTATGGTAGTAGCTCGGAAAGTGACAATTCCGTAGATACCTTTGGAACCCACAATCCCGTTAGAAGGACTGGTAGGGTTTCATAGGCCGCGTGTTAAGGATCCTCTGAGGTGTCTCTTATCATGACGGTTCTCCCCAATAGAATAATAGCTCATATCTTATATAGCCTAGAACGAGACTACAGTTGCAATCTTCTCTAATCGCTCATATCAAGATCACCTTGTTTGTAGCCTAAGGGTTAATAGCATAGATTTGGTTAGTCAGATGCACCCTTTCTCCCTGCGTAAAAACAAATAACGATACTCTGGACTATCTCCCGGGTAAAGTGCTCACCGGTATCCGTGCGCTTGCGGATTACTTCCAAGTGATTTCTCTGTCTACGTTAACAAATATCAACACCAGTACTCCAAAGTCTCATCTCAGTGTTCAACATCGGATAGTTCCTAATCGACACAGGCGAAAAGAACCTGCTCACAAGACATTCACATCTTGTGGCTCACCAACACTGTGTTTGCCCGATCTCAAGTTATTACTACCAACAATTCATTTCCAATATCAAAACAATTTTCCTTCTAATCATGATAAAACCTATCTCTCGCAGATGACAAGACGTCATCTCACTTATACCATTCTAAGCATACTAAGCATAGCAGGTAGAACCCTTATTTTAAAATAGTTATGAAGGTACAAAATTAAATACAAAGGTAGGTAATGCATCAAGTAGGTATTCATTTTAAGAGTAGGAATAATGTAATACTTAACCATAAGTGTATTTAAATAAACTTTATAAATCACAAGGTAAAAGGCTAATGCATCCGGGGTAGTCTGGTTGGGGACCGGTGCCATAGATATCAAATCCAACCTCAAAGGGTGGATTGCCAAGTTTAGATGCTTTGTTAGCTACCAAGCTTCTAGATTTGTTCTCTACACATATAAATGATGCTATGCTTAAGATGATGCTTGAAAAGTAATCATGATGCTTATCTAAGATTGTAAATAGACTTGTAAATAAGCATAACTTCCTTCTATGATAGTTGAATAAGCTTGTGTATTGCAAGCTATCCACCTTAATCCACCTTAATTAAAAGATTTAAGTTTCTTCTTTAAACTTTCTAAGTTAAACAAGTTTAATAATTATATTCAAAAGCACTATGCAAGTTATTATACTTCAATCAACAATACAAGTCCAAGGTAATCATCTATTAATGACTCCTGGTTAACAAACAACACAAAAGTCACAAAAAACCTAAGTGATTAGGGTTTTCTAGTTAATTATCAATTATTTAATTATTTTCTAAATTTCTGAAAATTCAACTTTATCTAAATGAACTAAAACTTTTTGTGAAGGTTCATATTATGATAAATAAGTGGATAAATTATTTTCATAATTTTTGGATCAATATTTATTTAGGAAACATCATGGAAAGCACCTTTATTAATTATTTAAGCCATTTTGATAGCATATTAAATATTCACGAAATTGATATATCATATTTTATAACATAATACACATATAAAAGATTATACACAAAATTTTTCATAATTTTTGGAGCTGTATAAATATTCATACAAAAATAACAAATAAAACTACTATTCAAATAGGAAAACATTTTATTTCTAAAATGAGTGTTTGAGTGACGGCTTGATCTAAACTCATCAGGGAAAAGGCTCTCACCGGTGATCATTCAGTGCGATGGTTCATCGCTAGCGGTGGATTTTCAGATCAACCATCACCACCTAGATGATCTCCAGGATTATCCGCATCTCCTAGTGCTACTGGTTGAAGCAACCGAGCACTAGAACATGCTCACCGTCGAGTATGGCGGTTCGGCGATGCTCGACGTTCATATGCCAGGAAAACGATGGACGGAGAGCCTCAACTGAGCTCATGGGAGATCTCAGCACTTCACAACAAACTCATCAGAGCTCTCAGCAGTTCCCAACTGACCATGCTCATAGCTGTTACAGCGGTGCAACCATGCCAGTGCTACGTGGATCGGCCAAACCATTTCCCTATCGCTATAACTGATACGAGATTAGGGTCTAGAGGCTCATCCTAGTGCTGGTGTGCACCCAAGATCACTCCACCTAAGCCTACTGAGCCACTTGTGAGGGATGGCGTGTTTGAAGAGCCACCCAAAACCACTCCACAGAAGCAAGTGTGGATTCCCAAACCGAACCACCTATGAAACCCACTTGACACCTTGCCCGACATCTCTAGTGATCCATTTCCTAAAAAAGCGAGAGCCACCCAACCTAACAAGAGAGTGCCTACAAGGAGTGCAGTGAGGTACCATTGTGAGTATTGTGAGCAGGATGGGCACTTGGCTGAGTTTTGCTATAGGAGGAAGAGAGATGACCGGCGGCAGGTTGAGTTGAACAACCGGGACATGTACCACCCATCGGTTGGGGTGCGTGAACCGGAAGTTCGGAGGCCGAATGCTAAGCCAAGAGATGCAAGACCTGAAGGTGCTGGGCCTCCGGAGGTGAGACCACGAGTTGGTCGTGCCTGGCGAGGTACCAGTTGTTGACGGTCCTTAAGTATCAATTTTAACCGTCAACTAAACATGAAAAAAGATCCATATGCAATTCACATCTAGATATAGGGGGGTTTACTAATGAAATTCCATGAGTTTTGGTGAATGTATGTTTCTGCAGGGGGTTACTAGGAAATATGGAGGAAAGGCCCACATGTCATGTTTACATAGAGATAATTATCAACCGTAGGATTTTCTATACTCTAGAGGGTTCCAGAAGGCGTGGGAAGAAACAAGAAGGTGAACGGGCCCACAGGCAGGGCACCCTCCCTACCCTTTAGGGCGCCCACCCTGGCCATGCAATCAATCAGCACGAGTCTTGCGGATCATGCTCCATCGCCTTTGAGGATCAATCTAAACCATACAATTAAGGTCGGTTTGATCCGACGGTCGAAGTTCATTTGAGGGGCTATATAAGGAGGACCCCTGCCCCCTAGCTAAAGGCAATCCATTATTCATTTACATATTTTCCAGAGAGGATTCGCCAGAGAGGATCCCTTATGGATCTATTCTCTAGGGCTTAGCATTCAAGATGTGAGATTAGAGTTTACTCTTCTAGATTGAGAGAGTTAGAGTGGAGGTATGGATTGAAGGAAGCCCGGCCTGTCGGTGTCTCCTCTCCAGTTTGTATCGACGGGATCAAGACTCCTAACCGAGGCTTGCTCCTAGGATTTCTTCGGTAATTCAACTTCTAATTCTAGTAAGTTCCCTGTTTATTATTCTTTGGTCTATGAGTTTACTTTATTCTCTTTGCATTGAGAGTAGGGTAATCGTCTTTAGCGTAAACGTGGTGTTTGGGCTGGGATTCTCATAGATACCCCTATCTAGCCGGATTTGTGGTAGTAGCTCGGAAAGTGACAATTCCGTAGATACCTTTGGAACCCACAATCCCGTTAGAAGGGCTCGTAGGGTTTATAGGCCGCGTGTTAAGCATCCTCTGAGGTGTCTCTTTTCATGAAGGTTCTCCCCAATAGAATAATAGATCATATCTTATATAGACTAGAACGAGACTACAGTCACGGTCTTCTCTAATCGCTCATATCAAAATCACCTTGTTTGTAGCCTAAGGGTTAATAGCGTAGATTTGGTTATTCAGATGCACCCTTTCTCCCTGTGGATAAATAAATACGATACTCTAGATAATCTCCCGGGTGAAGTACTCACCGGTATCTGTGCGCTTGTGGATTACTTCCTAGTGATTTCTCTGTTTGCATTAACAAATATTAACAAGCATTTCTGGCGCCGTTGCCGGGGAGAAAGACGGTTTGCTGAGATAACCTCGAATCTTGCTATTATCCTGTACTATACTTTTATCTTTTCTTATCTTTTTCAAATTTCTTTATTTCTTACCATTTTCTTCTTACCACATACTCTACTCCAAAGGGCGACTTGTTGGAGACTCCACCATCTTCACACCTTATTCTTACGAATGGCTATGAGCTTCGCCCTGCTTGTAAAGCCATGGTTTAGGAGAAATCTTTCTCTAGTCTTAGTTTAGTTTTA
Source organism: Microstegium vimineum (assembly GCA_022036555.1). Taxonomy (NCBI): domain Eukaryota; kingdom Viridiplantae; phylum Streptophyta; class Magnoliopsida; order Poales; family Poaceae; genus Microstegium; species Microstegium vimineum. The sequence goes on from CM039134.1 coordinate 29,936,661, forward strand.
ACTCCATTTGAAAATATGATTTATCCAAGTACAGAGGAGGCCCCAAACAAGACCAATTTGAGAGTTACCAATCCAAGTGGAATTTTGAACTTACATGAAGAATCAACCATAGAGATTGGAGAGGAAGATGATATCAATGAGCATGAATCCATTCCATAACTATCTCTTTAAATCCATGCTCATATGAGACATCTCCCATACCCATTGGTCTCTTTATCATTACCATTTATGACATCTTCAACACCCTCACTCTTTCTTTTTACAAATACTTTAAAAGGGTAGTTGCTGATACATATGTTTATCATAAATGTTGTAGATCTCGTTGTCTAAATCTTGAGATAGGTAATAGTAGGGAAACCATGTCGCTAAAAACACATCTTAAAAAGGTTTTCCAAGGACAAGCTTAGTGTCCTAAAACTGACACCTCTGAGATCCTAACATAAGTGTTCACCTTTTTGTTGCCTACCTTTGTGAAGCAAGCATAGAAATATATGATTATATTCCTTCGGGTATTTTTGTCACTAACCTTTCTAGGTATAGAGCAGAAAAAATGAAGGAATGACAAGCATAAGGTATGTCCAACCAATTATTATGCAACATTGAATTTCATTCATCCAATCTTGATTTTTGCAAAATTCAAGCTTGGGGGATAACCCATCATACAAACATCTTTTGCCATGTTGCTACATCATCTTAATTGTACCTACCTTTAAGGCATGCTCAACTACTAAAAAAAATCATCATACTCTTTCATCTTCATGTGAATAAATCTCCATAATACTTTCATGCTACCTTTGTTTGCTATAGTATATGTTTAGGTTTTGAAGAATTTTCATATACCTTTTAAATTATGCATGGTGCTTAATCAAAGGTATTTGGATATTACTTCAAAAGGCTTTTAAGGTTAAGCGTGGTGCTTAGGTTAAAATGTCTTCCTAAGTCAAATTAGACATGGTGTCTAGGTTGATTTTTGAACTAATAGTATACTAGAGTAGATATTGGATATTTTGTTGGACTAACCCTACAGGAAAACTTTCAATATCAAATTGGTAAGTCCCAAGATGAACTCACATTGGAGATTAAGAGAGACACATGAATTTCAACAACCTTCACAAGAGAGAGGTGAACAAACTTCAAGACAAGACAATAAAAAGACCAACAAGATCAGAGGAACAAGGATGAGGAGTGGAACAAATGAGACAAGATATTAATGTAGGAATACGAGGTTGCCTCGCTAGCCGGAAAACAAAACTTTTCGACCTCATAAACCAGGATCTACTGCTAGTTATAGGTTACGGGATTACCACTAGACGCGCAGGTGCAGCGGACGACGACTTGATGTAGTCGTGCGCGTCGCAGCAGGCAGTGCAGTTGCGTGGTCGTCCGTCTCAACGTCCCCTTCGCGCGGTTCGTCCTTGTGCTCCAGATGCAGCACCTCTGAGGAATCCCACACGTGCAGGGAGGAAGCGTTGCGCCTCCGGACTACTAGGTCCGCGAGGAGCAAAAGGCGCGAGCGTGGGGAGGCGACGGCGGCTGGCAAAAGGCGTGGATCAATTCGCCCCGCGCCCACCCCTTGCTTATATAGGCGTTCTGACGAGCTCCCACGGTGGAGGCCCATTAGTAACCCTAAACCTAGTCTAATTCGGGTCCAACCCGAATTAGGCTTCCAGCCCTTTAAGCGTGCGACCCTATGGGCTCACGCATACATAGACATGGCCCAAGTACTCTTACTCGACCAATAGTTGATAGCGGCCTCTAGCAAGGCGTGTCAACTCCTATGCATACGCTATGATCATATCAGACGAACCACTATGACCATGTACAAGTTATTCCCTTCGCCACTCGATATATGGTTCAACTCGGGGGTTAACACTTAACCCAAGCACGGCCATGCATTTGTTGATCCAATCACATGAGTGATCCAGTGATATCTCTCTCACGAAGAGAGGGGCAAATTCCATCTTGATTGTCTATGTCTCACAGCATGTTTCCCAACCACCCAAGGACCACCTTTATAACTACCCAATAACAGAGTAGCGTTTGATAGTCTCTAAGTAGATCGTTTCACATCTTGAGTACATACCACAATCTCAGGTCTAAGGACATAACGTACATGACATGAATAGAGACTTTCTCTTGTTGGATCAGTCCAGCCTACATGTCTCACATGTGCCCACATTATTAGTTTGACATCTCAATGTCTATGACTTGTGAAACATAGCCATCAACTAATACATGTGCTGGTCTAATATTCAAGTGTGCTCTTACAAGAATGCCGACCAGGGACAACTTTTAGAATAACCATTCAGGTAATTGAGTTCCACAAACAATTCACATAATTGTCAATCAATACCAGTTGTCTATAATGGATATTCAAAGAATACTTTATTAATCATGGATACAATCGGAATATAATCATCTACATGATTAGCTCTAGGGCATATTCCAACAATTAATGCTCAACCAACCGATCAAAGGAAGCTTCCATGAGGTGTTATAGGGCCATCATTCTTCAAAATTAAAGGTAAGTAAGCATCACTCTAAAAACTTTTCTTTGATTCTGGTATTCACATAAATAAAGATCTAAACATGTTTGAGCTGCAACTTTACTTGATCCAACCTGATTATCTCAACATGTTAGTTCTTTAAAGTTTGTTCCTAGTACCACATTCTTGTTCTCACAAATTTAACCATATGGGCTGAAATGTTGCACATCTAACTTTGGAAGATAATAATCTCAATCATATAAAATTTACATTAAACAAATCCTTCCATGTGCTTAAGAGATTTAATTTGCTAAGTATTGTTGAAGTGCTACATTCATACTTATCTTTTGATCTTATCACCCATGTTATGGTTAAAACAAAATACTCAATTTTGCTTGATGTGTTTAGGCTAGAGAAGAATGAATAAAACTTTGGTTCTGTTGGTGTTTTCCCACCAACAGAGCCCATGCACTTGATCTCTGCCTTGTTTATTTGAGCAGGACACTTCTTCACCATGGCATCAAGAGCATGGGTGGATGACACCCCACCAATGGAGATAGGAGATGCAAGACCTATCATCCCAATCTCCACTAGAGCTTACACCCTTGAAGAAGATGTCTGTGACCTTGGAGCAAGTGTCAACATCATGACAAGTTAGCAGATCAGACACTATGTTACCCCAAGGCAATTCCTTAATATATCAGCATACGAGTTGGGCACTCATTCGTACCAGTAAACCTTGTGATTGGAGAAACAGACAGAGATGAGAAATCCCTCATTATCTTGGGCACCCATTCTTAAGAACAGCTAATACCATCATCTACACGGATAGCGCCAAGATCTGTTTCCCAATCAAGGATGAGAAGGAGAGGTTCACTTCCAAGAAACATACACTCAAGGACCCTACTCATCCTTAGAGGCCTACATCTACGAGGACACAAATGTTGCTACAAAGAAGTAGAACATTACAATATTCCATTACCACATATATAACTGCTCCAAAGATTTCCTTGTTATCATCTCTCACAAGTGAAAGAGACTTGGGGTTGTGAAAAAATATATAAAGAGAGTAAAACATGGACAAGTGTCCTATCAAAACAATGGGTACTTAGATGCCCTCCTCTCTAAAAAAAGCAAGCAAGCCCAAGTTCTCTCAAAAGTTCCAAGTTCCAAAAGAGAGAAGTATGTATATTTGTATTCAAGGAGCAGAGTAGAATTAGGTTTCCATCATACACCCTCATATATCCACCATACACCATTATATCCACCACATATCCACCCTCATATATCCACCATATATCCCATACACATGCACATCTTGATTTGATTGTATGACATGTTTCTCTGGATCCATTGTTTGACTTTACAATATATGCTTTGCAAGTATGTATGCGCTGTTCCTCCCCACCTATGAACTCCATATATTGCCTATTAGTTATATGGTAAGAGAGAGAAGGCACATTGTTACTTTGCCTGTTCCAAATAATATTCTGAGAGAAGGCATAACACCATTGTTGCCTTGGTGAGGATCCTCCAAAAATACCACATATTGAGAGACTTGAGAGGGTCATACAAAAGAAACTTTGAGTTTTATTTTGAAAACTTTGCAAAACTCCAGGATAAAGGTAAAGTGAAGAGCTTGAGACATAGTGCTTGGCTTAATCATTCTACTTTTCAATTGCTAAAGACCCAAGTGATGGCTATAAGCCCCATGGTTAAAGGTAATATGGGTAAGTTTGAAAGTCAGAATGGTTTACTCTAATCCAGAGGAGAATTCTTGGTTGAACGCATGTGTACCTTTAAGGCGTGAAAGCATTGCAGCAACTCCTAATCCATCTTTGAGTTCATCTTTGCTCAGGGACGAGCAAAAGGTAAGCTTGGGGGAGTTGTTGACGGTCCTTAAGGATCAATTTTAACCGTCAACTAAACATGAAAAAAGATCCATATGCAATTCACATCTAGATATAGGGGGGTTTACTAATGAAATTCCACGAGTTTTGGTGAATGTATGTTTCTGCAGGGGGTTACCAGGAAATATGGAGGAAAGGCCCACATGTCATGTTTACATAGAGATAATTATCAACCGTAGGATTTTCTATACTCTAGAGGGCGCCCACCCTACCCTTTAGGGCGCCCGCCCTGGCCATGCAACCAATCAGCACGAGTCTCGCGGATCATGCGCCACCGCCTTTGAGGATCAATCTAAACCATACAATTAAGGTCGGTTTGATCCGATGGTCGACGTTCATTTGAGGGGGCTATATAAGGAGGACCCCTGCCCCCTGGCTAAAGGCAATCCATTATTCATTTACATATTTTCCAGAGAGGATTCGCCAGAGAGGATCCCTTATGGATCTATTCTCTAGGGCTTAGCATTCAAGATGTGAGATTAGAGTTTACTCTTCTAGATTGAGAGAGTTAGGGTGGAGGTATGGATTGAAGGAAGCCCGGCCTGTCGGTGTCTCCTCTCCAGTTTGTATCGACGGGATCAAGACTCCTAACCCGAGGCTTGCTCCTAGGATTTCTTCGGTAATTTGACTTCTAATTCTAGTAAGTTCCCTGTTTATTATTCTTTGGTCTATGAGTTTACTTTATTCTCTTTGCATTGAGAGTAGGGTAATCTTCTTTAGCGTAAACGTGGTGTTTGGGCTGGGATTCTCATAGATACCCCCTATCTAGCCGGATTTGTGGTAGTAGCTCGGAAAGTGACAATTCCGTAGATACCTTTAGAACCCACAATCCCGTTAGAAGGGCTCGTAGGGTTTATAGGCCGCGTGTTAAGCATCCTCTGAGGTGTCTCTTTTCATGACGGTTCTCCCCAATAGAATAATAGATCATATCTTATATAGACTAGAATGAGACTACAGTCGCGGTCTTCTCTAATAGCTCATATCAAAATCATTGTTTGTAGCCTAAGGGTTAATACCGTAGATTTGGTTAGTCAGATGCACCCTTTCTCCCTGTGGATAAATAAATACGATACTCTGGATAATCTCCCGGGTGAAGTGCTCACCGGTATCCGTGCGCTTGCGGATTACTTCCTAGTGATTTCTCTGTTTGCGTTAACAAATATGAACACCAGTCATGACCCATATGGCTATGGACCTCGCGGCAGTGGCTTCACTCCCCACAGCTTTAGCGGACCACATTTTCCCTATTGTGGTGATCGCTATCCTCCCATGGTATAGGGGACATTTGGTGTTTTTTCTAACACTTTTTAGGGGCAATGAACCAACACTGGTATCCTTCACAGTTTACTAATCCTAGTGTTGCTTCGTTTGCTCACCCCATGTCTTTCTATTGATGTAGGATGGAGGGTTAGAAAACAATTGGTTTTTGGATTACGAATGCTCTCGTCACATGACCGGAAGTGACAAGTGGTTCTCCAACCTCGACCCCATGAGCCACACTGAGTACATCACATTCAGGGACAAGAGTAGAGGTAAGGTTGTGTCCTGTGGGTTGATCTGTGTCAATTGTTCTTTTTTCCTCAAAGAAGTTGCACTCATTGCGAATTCGCATTTTAACCTTCTCTCGATTTCTCAACTCTTGGAGGATGGTTTTGAAGTGCTTTTCAAACTTGGCTTTTCTCGGATTCTTGACCTGCGGGGTGATCTTGTTTGCTGTATTGTGCCTTTTGGGAGGGTCTTTCATGTGGATTTTTCTATCTCTTCCGGACCCTCTCGTTTTCTCCTTGCAGGGTCTTCCTCTGATCTTTGGAAGTGGCATAGGAGACTTGGCCATTTGAGTTTTGACTTGCTTGAAAGACTTAGTTCAATGGACCTTATCCAAGGATTTCCTAAACTAAAGTTAGAGAAAGACTTAGTTTGCCATCCTTGTAGGCACAACAATATGGTTGCCGCTTCCATCCCCCTATAACTCAAATCATGACCAAACAACCCAGCAAGCTCTTACACATGGACATAGTAGGTCTAGCTCGGGTTAGGTCGGAGGGAGGGAAGTGGTATGTGGTTGTATTCATTAATGACTACTCGGGATACTCTTGGGTGTTCTTTTTGGAGAGTAAGGATGATGCTTTTTCGTATGTTTGAGATCTGATTTTGAGGTTGCAAAATGAGCTACCTAAGCATGCCATGAGAGTGATACGCAGTGACAATGACACCAAATTCAAGAATGCTCAATTTGCCAAGCTTTGCTCTTCTTTGGGTCTCGACCATTAGTTTTCCTCTGCTCACACTCCCCAGCAGAATGGCATTGTTGAATGCAAGAATCGGACCCTTGTTGAGATGGCTAGGACGATGCTCGATGAGCATAGGACTCCTAGGAGGTATTGGGCCGAAGCGATCAATTATACTTTCTATGTCTCCAATTGCATTTTTCTTCCGGCTTTCAAGAAAAAAACATCTTATGAGTTGCAATTTGGGAGACCACCCAAGGTAAATCACCTAAGAGTGTTTGGGTGCAGGTGTTTCATCCTCAAGAAGGGTAAGTTGTATAAGTTTGAGTCTTGGTCTTCTGACGGTATCTTTCTCGGTTATGCATCTCATTCTCATGCTTATCGCGCTCTTAACCTTGAGACTAACCAAGTGATGGAGACTTGTGAGATTAATTTGGATGAGACTATGCCATGTAGTTCGACTGGTTTTGAGTTTGTAGGTGAGGATGATTTAAACACTAGCATCTTCATGGAGGAGTAGCATGATGCCGATTAGGGTGATCCCAAGCCGACTGCACCGGCTGCCCCCGTTGACCCTGCGTCGATGATGTCTGCTCATGACCCCGACCCGTCTTTGTCCACTACATGGGGGCCATTCGAGCAGCTTCCTTAGTCTGTGCCTGTTGAACCTAAGGAAGCACAAGCTACTATCAAGGGGGAGGCTACTTCTTCCAGGAGAGCACCCCGACATATCTAGCAGTTGCATCTGCCGGAGAACATCATCAGCGACATTGACCAGCAAGTCATGCGGTCCAGGTCCTATCTCTCCCACTTTGCTCATTCGGCTTTTGTCACTTCTTTTGAGCCTTGAGATGTTGGACACGCCTTGATGGATCTGGATTGGGTCAATGCCTTGCACGAGGAGTTAGAAACTTTGAGAAAAACTGTATTTGGGTTTTAGTTCCACCTCCCCAAGTTTGCCACCCCATAGGAACCAAGTGGGTTTTCAAAAACAAGCAGAGTGAGGATGGCGTGGTAGTGAGGAACAAGGCGAGGTTGGTAGCCCAAGGCTTTTGTCAAAAGAATGGGATAGACTATGAGGAAACTTTTGCCCCTATAGCTCATTTAGAGTCCATTAGAATCCTTTTAGCTTTTGTGGCTTCTAAGGGGTTTAAGCTTTACCAGACGGATGTCAAGAGTGCCTTTTTGAACGGGTATATAGAGGAAGAAATATATGTTAGACAACCTCCCGGTTTCGAAAATCCCAAGTTTCTTAACCATGTGTTTAAAGTTCATAAAGCTTTGTATGGTTTGAAACAAACCCATAGAGTATGGTATGATAGGTTGAAGTCCTTTTTGCTCCAAAAGGGTTTTAAAATGGGATCGGGAAATAAAACGCCTTTTCTCCTCAAGCAAGGCAACGATTCTCTCCTAGTTTAGATTTACGTGGATGATACTATTTTTGGTGGCTCTTCTCATGCTCTTGTTGCCAAGTTTGCAGATCTTATGAGCAGAGAATTTGATATGAGCATGATGGAGAGTTGATGTTCTTCCTCAGGTTGCAAATCAAGCAAACCTGGGAAGGGACGTTTGTACACCAAGGAAAGTACACGAAAGACATTCTAAAGAAGTTTGACATGGTTGAGGCTAGGCCTCTTTCGACGCCCATGTTGACCACGATGGCCTTGGATGCAGACAAGGAAGGAGAGCCAGTGGACCAGACGGAGTAGTGGAGCAAGATTAGATCACTTCTCTACTTGACGGCTACATGGCCAGACATACAGTTTGTCGTGTGCTTGTGTGCGCGCTTTGAGACATCGCCGTGCACCTCGCACTAGTAGGCGGTCAAGGGCATCATGAAGTACCTCTTCTTTACCCCTGAGTTTGGCTTGTGGTTTTTGGCTTCCTCCTCTCTTTCTCTTTGTGGCTATTCCGATGCCGATTTTGTCGGTTGCCATCTTCATCGTAAGTCCACATCCGAGATTTGTTAGTTTCTTGAATCTTCTCTTGTATCTTGGTCCTCTCGCAAACAATCTAGCGTCACCCAATCCACCACATAGGCTGAGTACATCGCCACCGCTAGCTATTTCTCTTAATTGCTTTCGATGATCGCTACCTTGAGGGATTTTGGCTTAGAGCTTACGTGAGTGCCCTTGCTTTGTAACAGCACGAGTGCCATTAGTGTAGCCAAGAATCTAGTTTTACATTCCAATACAAATCATATTGATGTGAGGTTCCATTTCTTGAGAGACCACTATGAGAAGGGAGACATTGACCTTCATCATGTTGACACCTATAACCAGCTTACTGATATACTCACAAAACCTTTAGACCAAGTTGTGTTTGCCCGTTTGTGAGGGGAGTTGGGTGGTTTCTTTCCTTTTTAGTTGAGGGAAGCTTTTGTATCTTAGTCCTTTTGTTTCTTCTTTGGCTTTGGTTTGTATCATACTGCATTGTGCATCTCATAATATTTTGTGTCATAGAGCATTTTGAGCTTCATATATATAGCTAGCCTAATGAAACTATGCTCTGTTTTAGTTGATTTATGTGCTTGTTGGTATTTCTTAACGCACACAGATAAATCCACAAGCGCACGGATACCGCTGTAGCTTTCACCCAGGAGTATTCCAAAAGGGTATCGATTTCCACGGGAACGTGAAGTGTACTAGAGAATAACTAAGAACATCCAAGGATAGATAAGATAAATGGGTAGAGAGATTTTAGAGTTTTCTATGGGGTTCTATCTAATCAAAGGTCCACAACACTTTACTTACTTTGGAGCAACAGTACCTTCCCGACTCTCGACAAAGATTGGGAAAAAGGTAGTCGGGGGGAGGCTGCCAAAAGCTCTACAAAACACCAATCCGAACGTGGTGGACTACAAAGGCCTTATAGAGCTGTCACCTCTAGGGCTACCATAACTATCCGTAGGATTGGGCGCAAACTCAGGTAAACTCTAGTCTAGACACCACGTCTACACTATTGCTTACTACTCTAATCCCATGAAAACTAGAGCACTCAATACGAGCGGAGATAGCGTAAATAGAATAAAGCAAGAACTGAAATAAGATACTTAGAAATATTTAATGAAGAACCTGGAGATTGCTCAGAACTAGATGCTACAAAGGTACAATGTTGAGGAAGATCCGACAGATCCGGCTCCTCCTAGCTCTCTCCTCCTCTCTCTCTCACCTCTAATTACAACTAGATGGGCTAGAACTAGAAGAACTAGATCTAGACAACTATAGGAACCTCTCTCCTTCTCTATAATTGAAACCCTAGCTTTTGCTCTGGAGAAGAATAATGAGATGAGATCATCCTCAGGGGGTCAGGGGCCTTGCTTATATAGCCTCCTCAAATGAACATCGGCCGTCAGATCAAACTAACCTTAGGCGAAGGGTTTAGATTGATCCTCAAAGGCGGTGGAGCACGATCCGCAAAGTTGACGCTGATTGGCCATAGGACTAGGGCGGGCGCCCTGGCTCCGGGCCCGATCCGCTTCCTATTCGTTCTCGTCTCTTCTGGAACCCTCTAGACTACAGAAAATTGTGCGGTTGATAATTATCTCTATGTAAACATGACATGTGGGCCTTTCCTTGGTATTTCCTAATAACCCCCTATAGAAACAGACATTCACCAAAACCTATGGAATTTTGTTAGTATAAACCCTAATTCTAGCTATTGGTTTCATTTAGATCCTTTTCCTTGTTTAGTTGACGGTTAAAATTGGTACTTAAGGACCGTCAACAACTCCCCCAATCTTACCTTTTGCTCGTCCCTGAGCAAAGATGAACTCAATGATGGATCAGGAGTTGCTACAATGCTTTCACGCCTTAAAGGTACATATGCATTCAAACAAGAATTCTCCTCTAGATTAGAGTAAACTATTCTAACTTTCAAACTTACCCATATTACCTTTAACCATGGGGCTTATAGCCATCACTTGGGTCTTGAGTAATTGAAAAGTAGAATGATCAAGCCAAGTACTATGTCTCAAGCTCTTCACTTTACCTTCATCCTGGAGTTTTGCAATGTTTTCAAAATAAAACTCAAAGTTTCTTTTATATGACCCTCTCAAGTCTCTCTATATGTGGTATTTGTGGATCCTCACCAAGGCAATAATGGTGTTATGCCTTCTCTCAGAATATTATTTGGAACAGGCAAAGTAGCAATGTGCCTTCTCTCTCTCACCCTATAACTAATAGGCAATATATGGAGTTCATAGGTGTGGAAGAAACAATGCATACATACTTGCAAAGCATATATTGTAAAGTCAAACAATGGATCTAGAGAAACTGGGCATACAATCAAATCAAGATGTGCATGTGTATGGGATATATGGTGGATGTATGAGGGTGGATATGTGGTGGATAATGGTGTATGGTGGATATATGAGGGTGTATGATGGAAACCTAATTTTACTCTGCTCCTTGAATACATATATACATACATCTCTCTTTTGGAACTTGGAATTTTGAGAGAACTTGGGTTTTTTAGAGAGGCGGACATCTAAGTACCCATTGTTTTGATAGGACACTTGTCGATGTTTTACTCTCTTTATTTATTTTTTTCACAACCCCAAGTCTCTTTCTATAATAACACTTTTGATTGATGATAACAAGGAAATCTTTGGAGCAGTTACATTTGTGGTAATGAAATATATGGATAGGTGGAGAACTGAGATATTTTTGGTTACTTACTCCCAAGGTAGGAGTAGAGCATTTTTCTGGTGGATCTGAATGACATATATGTGGATGCGTAACTCCAGGATAGAAGTAGCATATATGAGTGGAGTGTACGTGATCTTGATTTTAAAAGCATGACAAGTTTCTAAGGGTCAACAAAGCTTGACAAAACTCAATGCAAATACAAGCAGTAAATATGATAGTGAATGTTTTCCTAATCTACTAGACATGTATATATGGTTGTGGTAGGAATTCAAGCTCTCATCATATAGAGACTCATCATGTAATGTTTTTAATTTTTAAAAGATAAATTCTCTAGAACTCTAGTATTGCTAGGAACAAGATAAATAGCAGCTCAGACTTTTTCATATCATACCTATCAACTACCTAGGCTTAGCTCAAGCATTTGCAACCCACAAGTTTCAGGTTAAGAGTAAATCTTATGTCAAAACAATTATGTCTAAAAACTCGGGAGAATTCAAGGTTTAAAACTAGGTACTTGAAAGGAATTACGGAAGAGAAACTATTCATCATTTCCATAGAGAGATAAACATTCATGGAGCATATGGGAGTAGATAGAAGTCTTTTTGTTCTTTTTATCATATTTAGAGAGTTTTTTTAATTGCAAGCAAAGACAAGCAAGAAAATGCATGAATGTGAATGCTAGAATTAAACACTTACCTTAGTGGGGGAAGGGAGCCTCCCCCAAGCTTATCCTTTGCTCAATAGTGTGGTGGCTGATATGGATGTTGTTGCCACCACATCCTCCATCGCTGGATTTCTTCTTCTTGAAGTGCTTGGAGTTGTTCGGTGTTTTGCTGGACTATACCTGTTGTCACACCATGCTCAACGTGAAGCTCGCCTATGGCATTGGTAAGATTGTCCATTTGTTGCCTCTGCTCACGATGATCCCTATCTAGTGGGGACGAGAAGGATGCTCATGGTCTTTGAGGACCTGGTGGTCGAGGAGGCATGCCACTGGAAGTGTCCATGGCATCGGAAGTTGGGTCGTCTTCCTCCTCACCAACAACTCCTCGGGAAGGACCACCTTGGTCAAAATGAGCAAACCGTGGTTCCTCATGTGCTGTCCTGCTAGAACCTACAACACCTCTTTTCCCACGTCCTTAATCTAAATCAAGGGTTAGTTGGCGGGTCATATACAACCAACGTTTCTTATTTGGAAGAGGAACCTCAGTTGTATGGCCACGATAAATCATTTTGAGGCCACCTCTTGGACCTCTTTTGAGCATTTGAGCATGTATAAGATATTCTTCAGAGTTCTCCATTTTATTATTAGCAACATCTAAACATACCTATTATTATTACTAAAAAGAAAACTCACTTAAGGATAAAATAGACAATGAAATACCATAGATAAACAATGTCTAAGTTGTTAGTTTTGTGATTTGTAATTATTTAGATGTGAACCTTCATGTGCTCACATTTTTATTTGAATTAATTTATGTAACTAATATCTAAGTAAAAGTAAACCTAAGTGGGTAAGGATACTTACCTGGATACATGGGGGTGCTCTCCCCCAAGCTGGATGTTGACATAGTCATTCATTTAGATAGTGTAGACTTACTTCACTTCTCTGAGACTTCAAAGATGATATTGATGTAGTGGTATTTCTCAAAGTAGTTGAAGATATCTAATCTGGTCTAGTCTTTCCAAATCCTACTAAACTCAAATAGACAGCAAAGCTCGTGGAACAGATTAAGCGTTAGCGGTAAACCATTTATCCCTTGATTGCCTAGAGCCTTACAGAATTCTTCTATTCAAATATTTTTTTGGATTTTCAATTTTATATTCAATATTTTTTATGCCTCCATAGTAAAAAGTTGGGAAATTTATTCACATAGGGCTTAAAGATTTTTATTTTTGAATGCAATGTAGAAATATACATATGCTATGATAAAGATGATTATGCGCTAGATTAGACTAAGAATGATATATGAATAGTGCCATAAATAATTATGGGAAGTAGATATGCTAGAGTGCAACTAATGCAATGTAGAGAAATAAATATGCAGATAACTTACCGAGTTTACCTTCCGGCTAAGGTTCAGAGATTTAGGTTTATTGAATCGGACCTCTCTTCTGGTTCAAATGTCTTAAGGAGCATGGTCCACTCTTGATGAATACTTGGATGTTTGCTCTTCTTGTGTTGGTGTTTCTGATGAAGTCTCTTTCCTCTTCCACACTTCCTCAGTCTGAGGTTCTGCTTCTTCTTTCCTCTGTAGCAGGTGATACATCCTTTGTTGATGGTATAACTTCTTTCTCAAGAGAACTCTTATCTTTATTATTGAATTGATCTTCATATCTTGTTAATTCTCCCAGATAGTCTATCCATCCATCCTTGGTGGCTTGTTTCTTCTCTTCAAGAAATTGGAAGTGGATCTCTCATGATTTCATGAAGATGATTGCGCTAGTGGTGTTGAGGAAAGATCTTCCTCGAATGGGGTGGACTTCATCTCCCATATCTTGAACCATGAAGTTGGTGAGAACATAGTGATCTATCATGTTGACCATAACATCTTTTTCTATTCCCTCTCAGACATTATGTTGATGTTTGATCCAATATCGCAGAATATCTTGTAGAATGTACTTTCCTTGATCTTGCAATCAATGGTAGGTACTCCTGGATCATCTAGCTTAGTGAGGTAATGGTGATAGAAGGAGGTGATCAAACCCTAAATCAATAGTGTTGATAATCCACACAGAGTCTTCTCTTGGTTGTTGAGATTTATTCGAAGGAGGTGATCAAACCCTAAATCGATAGTGTTGATAATCCACACAGAGTCTTCTCTTGGTTGTTGAGATTTATTCTTCCTCTTCTATTGTTGATGTTGTTCTTCCTTGTAGCTATAGCTGTATCCTCGTAGGTGTGCGACGTCTGAGGATGAGTAGGAACCTTGAGTGTAGGATTCTTGGAAGTGAACTTCTCCTTCCCGTCCTGGATTGTGAAACATATCTTGGCACACTACCTGTTTCTTCAACGTCAAAGTCTACCGATACAAACGAGTGTCCAACTCCTATGAAACTATCTTCAAGAACTCCCTTGGGATAGCATAGTGTCTGATCTACAAGTTGGCATGATGTTGACACTTGCTCCAAAGTCACAGACCACTTCTTCAAAAGTGTAAGCTTCAATGGAGATTGGAATGATAGGTCTCCCTGGATCTCCTTTCTTCATTGGTAGAGTGTCATCCACCCATGCTCTTGATGGTATGGTGAAGTGTCCTACTCATAGAAACAAGGCAGAGATCAAGTACATGGGCTCTGCTGGTGGATAAACACCAACAAAACCAAAAGTTTATTCATTCATCTCTAACCTAAACATATTTGAGCAAGAATGATTTGTATTTTATTTAGCCATGACATGAGTGATCAGTCCAGAGGATGAGCATGAATGTAGCATTTCATAAACACTTAGCATATTAGATTGCTTTAACACATGGAAATATTATCTAATTTATTTTTACATCATTGAGATTATCATCTTCCAAGGTTGGATGTGCAAAATTTTAGATGGTTAAGACTGTGAGATTAAGAAGTGGTACTAGGATCAAGCTTTAAAGAACTAACATGTTGAGATAATCAGGTTGGATCAAGTAAAGTTACAGCTCAAACATGTTTAGATCTTTATTTATGTGAATACCAGAATCAAAGAAGGGCTTTTAGAGTGATGCTTACTTACCTTTACCGTTGTAATTGGAGAATGATGGCATCGTACCTTCATGGAAACTTCCCTTGATCAACTGGTTGTGCATTAACAGCTTGTCTTCTTGCTCCACTCCTCTCTCATCCTCGTTCTTCCGATCTTGAAATTTTTGTTGATCTTGTCTTGAAGTTTTGTTCACCCTCTTCCATGGATTGAGTGGATATAGATTGTGTCCTTTGTCACTGCCTTCTCCTTTCTCCACAGAATTCATCATGATGAATTAGCTACCTCTCTCTTGTGAAGGTTGTTAAAGTTCATGCGTCTTTCTTCATCTTTAGTGTGAGTTCATTTCAGGACTTCCCAATTTGATATTGAAAGTTTTCCTTCAGGGGTTAGTCTAACAAAATATCCAATATCTACTCTAATATACTATCGGTTCAAAAATCAACCTAGACATCATGTATAATTTTATTTAGGAGGACATTTTAACCTAAGCACTAAACTTAAATTAAAAAGCCTTTAGATGTAATATCCAAATACCTTTAAAGTAAGCACCATGCATAATTTAAAAGGTGTATGAATATACTTCAAAACCTAAACTTATACTTTAGCAGACAAAGGTAGCATGAAAGTATTATAGAGATTTACTTAAGTGACGATGGAAGAGCATGATTAGCAATTTAGTAGTTTGAGCATGCCTTAAAGGTAGGTACAAATAAGATGATGTAGCAACATGGCAAAAGGTGTTTTTACGATGGGTTGTCCCCCAAGCTTGAATTTTGCAAAAATCAAGATTGGATGAATGAAATTAAATGTTGCATAATAATTGGTTGGACATACCTTATGCTTGTCATTCCTTCATTCTTTCTGCTCTATACCTAGAAAGGTTAGTGACAAAAATACCCGAAGGAATATAATCATATAATTCTATGCTCAATTTACAAGGGTAGGCAACATAAAGGTGAACACTTATGTTAGGATCTGAGAGGTGCTTGTTTTAGGACACTAAGCTTGTCCTTGGGAAACCTTTTAAGATGTGTTTTTAGTGAAACGGTTTCCCTACTATTACCTATCTCAAGATTTAATACAATGAGATCTGCAATATTTATGATAAACATATGCATCGACAACCACCCTTTTCAAGTATTTGTAAACAAAAAGTGTGAGGGTGTTGAAGATGTTATGTGTGGTAATAAAGAGACCAATGGGTATGGGAGATGTCTCATATGAGCATGGATTTAAAGAGATTGTTAAGGAATAGATTTCATGCTCATAGATATCATCTTCCTCTCCAATCTCTATGGTTAATTCTAGATGGATGTTCAAAATTCCACTTGGATTGATAACTCTCAAATTGGTCTTGTTTGGGGCCTCCTATATACTTGGATGATTCATATTTTCAACTTGATTTAAAACTAAACCAAGGCTAGAGAAAGATTTCTCCCAAACCATGGCTATATAAGCAGGGCAGAGCTCATAGCCATTAAAAAGAATAGGGTGTGAAGATGATGGAGTCTCCAACAAATCGCCCTTTGGAGTAAAATATTTATATATGTGGTAAGAAGAAAATGGTAAGGTGAGAAAGATGGTAAAAAGGAAAAAGCAAAAAGGAAAAAAGGTAAACGGATGAATTCGGTTCGAAACTAGCCCAGCTACCGTTCCCCGGCAACGGCGCCAGAAGGCTTGTTGGTATTTCTTAACGCACACAGATAAATCCGCAAGCGCACAGATACCGCTGTAGCTTTCACCCGAGAGTATTCCAAAAGGGTATCGATTTCCACGGGGAATATGAAGTGTACTAGAGAAGAACTAAGAACGTCCAAGGATAGATAAGATAAATGGGTAGAGAGATTTTAGAGTTTTATAAGGGGTTCTATCTAATCAAAGGTCCACAACACTCTACTTACTTTGAAGCAACAATACCTTCCCGACTCTCGACAAAGACTGGGAAAAAGGTAGTCCGGGGGAGGCTGCCAAAAGCTCTACAAAACACCAATCCGAATGTGGTGGACTACAAAGGCCTTACAAAGCTGTCACCTCTGGGGCTACCACAACTATCCGTAGGATTGAGTGCAAACTCAGGTAAACTGTAGTCTAGACACCACGTCTACACTATTGCTTACTACTCTAATCCCCTGAAAACTAGAGCACTCAATACGAGCGGAGATCCCGTAAATAGAATAACGCAAAAACTGAAATAAGATACTTAGAAATAATAAATGAAAAACCTGGAGATTGCTCAGAACTAGATGTTGCAAAGGTACAATGTTGAGGAAGATCCGACTCCTCCTAGCTCTCTCCTCTCTCTCTCACCTCTAATTACCACTAGATGAGCTAGAACTAGAAGAACTAGATCTAGACAACTAGAGGGACCTTTCTCCTTCTCTATAATTGAAACCCTAGCTTTTGCTCTGGAGAAGAATAATGAGATGAGATCATCCTCAGGGGGTCAGGGGCCTTTCTTATATAGCCTCCTCAAATGAGCGTTGGTCGTCGGATCAAACCGACCTTAGGCGAAGGGTTTAGATTGATCCTCAAAGGCGGTGGAGCACGATCCGCAAAGTTGACGCTGATTGGCCACAGGAGTAGGGCGGGCGCCCTTGCTCCGGGCCCGATCCGCTTCCCATTCGTTCTCGTGTACTCTGGAACCCTCTAGAGTACAAAAAATTGTGCGGTTGATAATTATCTCTATGTAAACATGACATGTGGGCCTTTCCTTGGTATTTCCTGATAACCCCCTGCAGAATTAGACATTCACCAAAAATTATTGAATTTTGTTAGTATAAACCCTAATTCTAGATATTGTTTTCATTTAGATCCTTTTCCTTGTTTAGTTGATGGTTAAAATTGGTACTTAAGGACCATCAATAGTGCTTATGGTGATGCTTAACTTAGATTCACTTTGATCATTTGATGTATGATAGAGCTAAGATAGAAAGGCTTTTAAAATTGACCTTAATTTCCTATTCACCTCTGAATTGGCACTAGTATGTGTAGGACTTCATTGAGATTCCTATGACTGTTTTGTGTATGCCTTGTTGTTATGGCTCTTACATTGAATTATTTACTTCCTTAGAGCACCTTGTTTATGCTTCAACTTGACATTAAGATGAACATAGCTCTATGAGTAGTGAATTGAAAAGATCGAGATGGGTTTGCTTGAAACCACACATCAATGTTTCGAGAATGCTTCTTTTTGAACTTTGAGATGAATTCGAACTTGAGCATTGTAGTGTTTGACCAAAACCGTGGCCTTAAGCTTCTTATAGTCTTTTGACTTAGGCTTCACCCGGTTGATAAGTGGCTTGACTCAGCTTACAACCTCTCGCATACAATTGCTTTTACCTAAAACTTGACTTTCCTGCAAACTCTAGTAAATCTTAAATTGGTTAAGTTTTTGGGTCTTTGGCATGATGTATGATCCTTGTTAGGGATAGCTCACTCGATATACATAAGATTCTTTTAGGTTGATCTTATTCATATACCATGCTAGATGCTCTTTTCAGTGGTGATGTCTTTTGTATGCTCACACATGTTTCCTCTCTAGTTTTAGCTTCATTAGTGATCTTTTGCTCAACTTGAGCCTTTGCTAAGAACTTGTAGCTTATATGCTTTTCTCATAGGATCACATCACTTAGAGCATATTTTCATTGTATTTTCTCTATTTATAAAGCTTTTGCATTCATGGCATTTGTGTCCGGAGAGCTTTTGACTGCCTTGATGTGGTGCATATATCAACAAGGGGGAGAAAATTGTGCATTTTACCACCTCATCTATCCAAAGAGGAGAACTCACCATGGGGGAGATCTTATGCATTTTTGCATTTTAGAGGTTTTCCCATTGGTATCATGTGAATGGGGAGAGATTGTATTTTTAGCCCATTTTGCTTCATTTGGTGTCATGGCTCTTTGTGCTTCTAAATTGGTATCTTGTGATGGGGATCTTTTACTAGATGTGTTGAACCTTTGCCTCTTCTGGAGGGTCTAGTGCTTTCGTTAAGGCTCTGTAAGGTTTCACTTGGTATCTTGAGTTTTGCTAGCGGTGTTGAGCCCTTTTCTGCCTCTTCTTGAGGGCTAGCTATGTTTTGCTTGGTTGTGTTTGGGAACCATGTTTTGGATGCGTTTTGCTCTTCTCAAGTGATACTGTTTGGCTTTGATTGGCTTCTGGTCACTTCGAGAGTTTTACCTTCGTTGGCTCAAGCTGAAATGCACTTGTGTTGACAATGCACTCATCATAGGGGAGATTACGAACACATGGTTGATATGTGCCCATGTTGTTTAGTTTTAGTGATGAGTGATTGCTCAACATTCGAGTATTTTAGTTTGAGCATGGTACACTAATCCACTATGAAAGCAGAAATGTACTTGTTTATCGGCTTGTGCTGCACAGGAGCTGAGTCCGGAGATGGTAGTCAAATGCAAGGTGAAGGTCGAGTAGAGGCTTGCCATGCCGATGGACCGTGAGCGGTGAATGGCGAAAGCAAGGCTCGGACTGACGGACCGGAGGGCTGGAGGACTAGCCATGGTGGCTAGCAGTTGACATCAACAAGTGAGAGAGGACATGGAGGTAGACCGTGTTGACCAAGTCAAGACGACAGTCATGCAAGTAGAGTATGGGGGACGCATATGGAGTATGATCTCAGCTTCAGACTTGGCAACCGACTGGGTGAGAATGAGGTTTGGTGGTTTGGGCCTCAAAATCAACGGCGGACGGTTTCCAAGTTTGGGCCTCAAAACTCAGGGTTCGATGGTTGAGCCAAAAGCCATCAGTGGACCGGTTTATGGGTTTGGGCCTCAAAACTAGAGCGGAGCTTCCGAGGAAGTGAGGATAGCATGTGGTGAAATCTTGGAGGTTGCGTCGAATCGACGGCAAGTCCGAGCAGGAAGCGGGGCCATCTGATCAAGATGGAGAAAATATCTGCCGAGTTGTATCGCAATGTCTTAGGGCTAGGTGATTTGCTCATGTATCTAGGGGGTGTTTTGGAAACTTCCAAACACGCCGTTAAATAAGGATGATGGGGCTCTTAGCACCCTCACCTCTTTCATTCCATCATTTAACCCTCCCAATCTGTAGTCTCCTCCCCCTAGGTGTTCTTCCTATGAGGTCCTCAGATCAATTTTTTCATTCAATTCGTATCCTCAGATCAATTTTTCATTCAATTCGTATAAACACTTGAACCAAGTTGTGAACACGAATCAGAGGCCCTATCCCTTCGTGTGCCATGGTTGATTCAATTAGCAAATTTGTCTCCTGATTTGCTTGATTTTTTGGTGTTCTTGTTTTGCTCTTTCCCCCCTCTTGTTCATGAGATGAGATCTTTTTGGTACAGATTGTTTTGGTTGATTCCACTTGAATAAAGTTGTGCTAGGACGTGAGTAGATGATTTCCACCGACGGAATTCTCTTGAATCCTCACGAGCACATAGATCGAGCGAAATCAATTTTGAGTTCATCTTTTGGAGGTTTTTCCTGAGTTCATCCTTCTCCCTTTTGATTCTCACCAAATTGAATGATGATCTCCTAGAGTTAGCTCCCCAACAGTCTTGGGATCATGCCCACAAAGTTTGGTTGTTGTTGGTGAAGATTTGATTGAGTGTTGGGAAGATTTAGGGAAGAGGCGATTCAAAATTACCACCAAATCGCCTTTGTTCCGAGGTTCCCGGTCAGTTCGTGCCCTATTGGTAGATAGTCTGGCGATTGGGGCTGAGCTAGGAACTCTACGCTGCTCAAGTCCCTGAGGCCACGGAAAGTCTGCGGCCAAGCGCTGGATAGTCCGGGAATTGGTCTATAGCTGGGCAGCATGGTTTCAGAGAAGTTGTGTTTTCTTAGGATTGAACTGCAGATAGTCCGCCCACTCACCTCAGACAATCTGGAAGTGTCTTGTTACCGGGCGCGGACAGTCCGACACCCATGTCCAGATAGTCTGGGACCTGTCTAGTGCTTGTTCTAGAATAGTTGTTTTTCTGCTCTTTTGCCTGTGGACAGTCTGCACTCTAAGCTCGGACAGTCTGGCGTGTTAACTCCGGACAGTCCGGCCTTGAGTCCTGGACAGTCCGAGAAGTCCCTGTCTTAGCTGTTTTGAGTTGCTTCTTCCGAGGTTCATTCGCTCACGTTTCTTGATCGCTCCGCTGTACCCCTAGGACCCTTTCTAAGATATCCACCCACATGTTGGATCGTGTGCGCATCATCCCAGTCGAACGTGTGTGTCAGATGTGATTTTGGGATAAGGGTCAAGTATTTGAAGAAGTTTTTATTGGCTCCCATTCACCCCCCTCTGGTCGCCGTTCTTGGTCCTTCAGAGGATGGTCGCCAATTTAACTCAGTGTTGACAGTGGATAACATCAACATTTAATATAGAGTAAAATGCACCACAGGTCCATTACCTTGATAACGTCAACATTTAAAGTAAAATGCACCACAGGTCCATTACCTTTTTGTCTGGGTAATATAGGTCCATTATCTTTCAAAGTGCAGTTTTGGGTCCATTACTTTTTTTCTCTGTGTCATATAGGTCCATTACCTTTAAAAGTGTAATTTTGGGTCCATTACCTTTGTTTGGGGTTCACCAGAGGTCCAAATCTGTCTAGAAGCAGGTTGACATCCGACGTGGCTCTCCACAGTGGCTGCCGACCGTACCTACACTGCCGATTGGGTGCTATTTTTTCTATTCATATTATAAATAAAAAAAAACTATAATAAATAAATAAATAATGATTCAATCATATTTAAAAATATATATTATAAAATAAATAAATTAAAGTATATAAATAATATTAACAATAGAAAAATAAAGGAATATATTTAAATATAATTTTTAGCAACAAATATAGGATTCAAATTAAATACATATTTAAATATATTTTATCATGTGCATATTCCTTGCAAATACAGATAACAGTTAAATACATATTTGGAATTGGATAGAAAAATGTTATGAAAAGTGGATATTTAATATGAATATCTATATTTAATATATGGAGTATCAGTTTTAGTATCCACATCAGAAATGGAAGTGAATATGAATATCTATTTTTACTATGACTAATGATATTAGTTTTAGTATTATTAATGATGTGTTCAATGAAACTATTTAAAAGCTCTCTGACAAATATTAATGTGAAAGGATAAAATATTTAATATGCACATAGCAATATTAACTTTAATTTAGTATTGTTATATGATTTAATTTGAATCATATATTTATTGCTAAAAATTATATTTAAATATATTCCTTTATTTTTCTATCGTTAATATTATTTTATATACTTTAATTTATTTATTTTTATAATATATATTTTTAAATATGATTGAATCATTATTTATTTATTTATTTATTATAGTTTTTTTATTTATAATATGAATAGCAAAAATAGCACCCAATCGGCAGTGTAGGTGCGGTCGGCGGCCACCGTGGAGAGCCACGTCGGATGTCAACCTGCTTCTAGAAAGATTTGGACTCCTGATGAACCCTAAACAAAGGTAATGGACCCAAAACTGCACTTTTAAAGGTAATGGACCTATATGACACAGAGGAAAAAGATAATGGACCCAAAACTACACTTTAAAAGGTAATGGACCTATATGACCTAGACGAAAAAGGTAATGGACCTGTGGTGTATTTTGCTCTTTAACGAAGCATAATGAAAATATAGAAGTATAGGCCTTTAACTAACAAATTCCACGAGTTTTGTTATTTTGTTATATGCCAGGGACTATTCTAGAAAACCGCAAGAAAGGATTTAATTATCATAATAATTATCAAAATTGTCCTGCAGTAGGATATCTTCTATAATACTCAGGAAGGATCTAGAAGACGCGTGAAAGAAGCGGGGCCCGAGAGGCTAATAGGTGGGGCCAGCCGGCCCCACCCCCTGGCCGGCCGGCCACCCCCCATGGGATCTCTCTATGAGCTTCTGGAGTATTACTTCACCGCCTCTAAGGATTAATCTTGGCTCTGCGTGAAGTCGGTTTGATCCAAGGGACGATGTTGCACCCACCGGGCTATAAATAGAGGGCAGAACCCCCCCCTCAGGAGGCATTCAGTTCATTCAAGTCATTTAGAGCCACAAATCCTAGTTCATCTAGAGCCTCTCTAGTTCATAGCTTAGCTTAGTTAGATCAAGACTAGAGAAAGTCAAGATACGTCAACTGATCTTGGACTCCCTATGTTGTCAAGAGTTTAAAGTTTGGTATAGTTCTTATTCTCTTTTCTCTTATTGTAATATCAGTTGTACAATATTTATGGGCAACACTATTTTTCATTACTATGTTCTTGTTTACATTGTTCATTGTCTACTTCAATATATCTAGTATAGTTAGTTTTCTAATGATTTCATGCACATGTTCGTATAGCGCTCGTCTACTCGATCCTATGGCGTGGTTCTTAGATACCTTGCTTATCTCTACGCCGGGTCGTGGGATAGATCGTGGACGTGACAGGTCAATTGAGTCCTTTGTAGGCCTCCCCTTATGCAGTGGTTTGATAGGGAGGGATTGTTAGGTTGAGGATATATTCATATATCTGAGGTTTCTGAACTCAACTCTTCTTGTTCATGACCCCATTGTGGTTGGGAACATTGGTAGTATTATTTAACGATAATTGTTAGATGTACTTGCACTAAATGACGTAGCTTTGACTGTAGCTAGAATACTTAGGAGTTATTTCTTTATTAATTATTTGTATTGGATGACACTTGTGTAGTGACTAGAGAGCTCTAAGAACTTTATCTTTATCATTATCATGACTGATCAATGCCTATTATCATATATATTTGTCATGTGATTTACCCCTGTTATGAGTAGAGTACATGACGTTGGTTAATCCCTTCATTGATTTCATATGAGTGTTATCAATACTATAGATTATCAGTTTAACTAGACCTTCCTAGTGGTATAAATATAATTCGACAACCTAGTAATACTCTAGGTAAAATGCTACAATGGTGTATTAATCTATCCGCTTGTAGAATCATTTGTTCATTATAATTTCATATTCATCATTATTCATTTCTGCCTAGTCACATAAAATAATAGAATATTTCATAAGTACCATTAATTATTCCTAGCTTTATAATTAAGGATGACAACCTAGTTCCACGCTGACGAGTATAAGGTAAAATATAGTGGCTAGTTGCTAAAGACAAGTTAATTACATACCATGCATTTATGGCACCATTCTAAGGATAGGGAGTAATCTCTATTTTCGGTGCGACGCTATCTAATGTCAACAAGCATTTTTGGCGCCGTTGCCGAGGAAGGTATCTAAACTTAGTAAGTATTGATAACCATATGCAATAAATAAGATCGATTAACCAATTGACCTCTTACTCAAACATGTTTACCCTTGTTTCTATCTATCTATGTATCTTATGCAGGGTAAATGAATGCACAGTTTTGTTCTTCCAGATAACTTCACTAAAAATCTAGAGAAACTCCTTTGAAGAAAGTAGAAGTTTGCACAAGTGAAAGACATTTTCGAATCACCATCAAGAACACCCTCTATTGAAGCTCACTCTTCGAGAGAGGAAGCTCCAACATCTGAAGAAGAAGAACCGAAATCAAATTTAGCAATTGCTTTTGAAGCTATGGCTGAGAAGACACTACAAGAGTTCTCTACCCCAACTACCGCCAACATCGGCACTGGACATGTAGTTAATGTTGTGGAGAGTGGATTTGAGCTCAAGTTGGCCCTCATCACCATGGTTCAAGCAAATCAGTTTTGTGGAAAGGCTATGCAAGTGCACACTTACAACACTTTCTAGAGATCTGTAGCACCTTCACAATCAAGGGAGTACCAAGAGATGTCATTCTAGTCCGCCTTTTCTCATTTTCACTTTTGGGAAGGCAAAACAATGGTTCTATATAAACAAAGATATCAACACTACAAGGGATAGATGTTCCATTGCTTTCCTGGCCAAGTTCTTTCCTGCTGACAATACTAATGCTCTGTGTGGTAAAATTTCAAGCTTTTAGCAACAACATGATGAATCGTTCGTTGATGCATGGGAACTTTTTCAAGATTATATCGTGAGTTGTCCTCATCATGGGATGGTGATGCAGAATTTCTATCACAGACTAGTCGCTAGCACCCGTGAATCTATGGATGCTGCAGCTGAAGGAGCTTTTCTATCACTTAACATATCCATTGCAACATTACTTTGTGAGAAGATGGTCCCAAATCAGAGCTAGAATGAAGAACGTGTTCAACCTCGCAAGAGAGGAGGAGGTATACATCAACTTAAGGAACCTAAAATGGTCACCGCTAAGCTAGACCTTATAATGAAGAAGCTTGAAAGTCAAGACATAGAGAAGAGATACGTCATGTACATTAATGATTCTCGCATGACTTGTGAAGAATGTGGAGATATTGGACATTCAGGAAACATTTGTCCTAAATTACAAGAGGATGTGAACTTCATCAATAACAACACCAACTATTGTCCTCATCAAGGCTAAGGACGGAACCAGCTGAACAAAGGATGGAATCAACAACCTCGACAAGGTAATTGCTAAGGTAACAACAATAGCAATTATAATTTTCCACCTTTAAGAGAATTTGTTCCTGGTCAATCCAAATTACTCAAAAAAATGTTTAAAAAGGTAGCATCCAATGATAAAGGTTTAGAAAATATAAATACTAAGATGGATACCTTTGCTTCTGCTATTAAAAATCAAAACAGTTTTAATAAAATCTTAGAAATTCAATTAGCTCAGCTGGGAGCTACTGTTCCTCCAATGGAAAAAGGTAAGATTCCGGGCCAATCGGAAGATCTAGAAACTGCAAATATTGTCAACAATTTCAATGCAGCCAACTAGTTTGCTCAGCCCGCTGATGTGAAGTGGATTGACTATTCACTTCTCGAGAAGAAAGGTGATCCTGGAAGGCCTGTCATTCCTATCTGCAATTTTGGTGCTAGTGTCAACATCATGCCTAAGGTAATTTATGACAAGATGTTGGGAGATCCCCTGTTGTACACAAATATGCATTTGCAGCTTGCAGATCAGTCCATCTATTACCCCAAGAGAAACCTAGAAGAATTCGTCATTCGAGTGGGACAATCATATGTTCCCATTGACTTTGTGCTCATGGAGACAGGGGGAGATGAAAGAGCACCTATCATATTGGGCCGACCATTCTTATGCACAACTAAAGCCATCATCTATGCGGAGCATGCCAAGATTGTCTTTTCCATAAAAGACAAGAAAGAAAAGTTCTCATTGAATAATCACATGATAAGCACTCCTGCACTCCCATGAAGGCAATATGAACAAGATCAACCAGAAGTACCCAAGAAGAAGAAGAAGAATAGAAGAAGGAGGAAGAACAAGCAAAACCAGATCCCAAAAGGAACCGTCTAAATAATCAACCCAATCAACATAGAGCATGACCATTTGCTAGCCTCGCCAAACCTAGTCAAGAAGGAAGACCTAGGAGTACCAACCATTGAATGCACAATTAGATAGACAGTCTTCCCTAAGACTTTCAGCGACACCGGGTCAGGTGTCAACATAATGTCAAAGGTAACCTATGATTATTTATTTGACGGTATACCATTGTACCTAACCTACTTGCAGTTACAGATGGCAGACCTAACATCAATATTCTGTGAAGGCATAGCAAAGAATATGGTGGTAAAAATTCAAAGTTATTATGTACCTGTAGATTTTGTAGTTCTTGACATGCAGGATGAAGATGACATGCCTATCATCCTAGGGAGACCATTCCTCGACACTACCGGAGCCATCATCTTCATTAGATCTGGACAAATCCACTTCAACTTACACATTGGAAAGGTATGCTATAAATCCAATAGTTATACTAACCATGAGCAGCCCAAGAAGCGATGCAACAGAAGAAGACGCCATACCCGCCATCAAACAATCCAGCCGTTGAAGGATGGATGAGAGGACTATATCCTGGCGAAGTTACAAGGTATGAAGACCGATTCAATGATCAAGATGAAATTGAAGAGAAGGAACAAGAAGCAGTGAAGGAACCTCACTGGAGTGAGTGGGAGAAAGAAGCTGAAAGAATGGACCAAATCGCAAAAGAAGAAGTAGAAGAAACATGAGTACGAGTACAAGAATGATGGGAGGACAACAAAGATGCACCACAACATAATGAGGAGTTGTTTGAGTCTACCTGAGATGATGAATCAAACAAGTAATTACTCTCTCCTATCTAGTCCTATCAGTAGACTATAATTCCCGTTCCTTTGCCACAAGGTAAAAATGGTAGTTATCTAGTTAATTCCCATTAGCAACTTTATCACATTTATCTTTTTGCTTATTAAAGGAAAACAAATATTTATTTATGATTGCATCATAAAATATATTAAGCCCCATGTCAGAGAACTTATGGTAACACCATAAGGGAATTTACTATGGTGGCATAAAAATAATTTTTATTTCTCTTCCATTATAAAATAGAAAATCCTAAAAAAGAGATGAGATATTCAATTCCTGCTAGAATCTATTAAAAGATTAAATTAGCTCATGAGAATAATCAATTACTCTTTTGGCTAACCGCTAACCCCATATCATAATGGAGCCTCGAGTTTTGTTTGTTCTTGTTGGAGTATAACCATGCAGGATTAAAAGAACCATAAAGGAGTGAGTCCAATCAGGAGGTTACCACTGAGAAGCATACATTGAAGATCATGCAAATCAACCATAGCAAACATCAAGCTTGGGGAAGGCATCCCCCAGTTATTAGGTAAGTATACCTATGCGATTATTGAGTCTATCTTAAAGCCATAAAAATATCAAAAATATGTGAGCACATGAAGGTTCACCATAGTATCATAAGAAAACTTAAAATTTCTACGAACACATGGTGGATAAGTACCCATGATGTTCAGTTTTGTGATGAGTGATTGCCCAACACTTGAGCGTTTCAGTTTGAGTGGCTTACTACTAATCTTTGCGAAAGCAAATGCGTGCCTGTCTATCGGCTTGTGGTGTGCAGGTGCTATGCCTAGTGACAGTGGTCAATGGCGTGGAGAAGGTCGAGTAGAGGCTTGCCGTGCTGATGGACTGAGAGCGGTGAAGGGCGGAAGCGGGGCTCGGACTGAGGGACCATGGGCGCCGGCGGACTAGCTGTGGTGGCTAGTGCCTGGCACCGGTGAGTGCGAGAAGACATGGAGGTAGACCGAGTCGATCGAGTCAAGACGGCGGACGAGCGGGTCAAGCGGAGGCTCAGGGGACTCGGAGTCCGACCGGGCGAGGACAAGGTGGCTCGCGTCGAGTGGTTTGGTGGTTTGGGCCTCAAAACCATCCGCGTCGGTTTCCGAGTTTGGGCCGCAAAACTCGGGGTTCGGTAGTTGAGCCGAAAGCTACCGGTGGCGGGTTTCGCGGGTTTGGGCCTCAAAACCCGGGCGGAGCTTCCGAGGAAGCGGGGATGGCACGTGGCGGAATCCTGGAGGTTGCGTCGAGGCGACGGCAACTCCTGGCAGGAAGCGGGGCCGTCCATTCAAATCGAGGGAGATATTTACCGGAGCTTGGACTGCAATGCTTAGGCTAGGTAGTTCACTCATTGTATCTAGGGGGGTCTTTGGGAAATAGCCAAAGCCTCTAATAAATAGAGGATGAAGGGGTATCCTCATTCTATCTCTTGAACCCTAATCATTTGCCCCAACTCTCTCTCTCTCTAACCTCTCTCTAGTTCATGAGATCCCTAGGTTGATCCCACCAACCTTTGTAAGAACTCGAGTTTGTTGCAAGGAATCGGAGGCCGTAACCTCCGTAAGCCATGGCGGCTTCGTTTTCTTGATCGTGTCCCCGTTTTGCTTGTGTTCTTCGCGTTTTGCTTTTGCTCTCTCTTTTTCCCGAGATGATTTCTATTTGTTGGGAGTAGCTCTTGTAAATCCGTTGGAATCAAGTTGTTCGTATTCGAGAGGAGCATCTTTGCACCGAAGGATCCATCCTCAAACCTCTCGAGTACGCAGATCGGGCGATTTCTTTGCGACGTTCTTCGTTTTCCCTTTTCTCCCCCAAATCCGAGTGTTCCCACTCATCCGACCCAAATTGAGCGATGATTTCTTCGGGATAGCTCCCCAACTGCACTAGGATCATGCCTACAAAGTTTGGTTACAGTTGGTGATCATTTGGTCGAGATTTGGGAAGATTTGGCGGAGGAAAATCGCTTTTCGGGGTTTCTGCGCGATTTTCGGGGGCGTCGGACGCTCCGAGGGTTTTGCGTCGGACGCTGGTGCGTGCTGACGTCAGCGTCCGTCGCTCGGTGTGTCTGAGCTTTTGGTTTGGCGCCGGACGCTCCTCAGGGTCCGTCGCCGACCGTCCATCGCCTCTGCTGTTTCTGAGTTTCTGTCTGGCTCTCTGGAAGGCCGACGGACGCTCGCCTAAGCGTCCGTCGCGCACCGTCCGACGCCAACGGATGCTCACCCAAGCGTCCGTCGCCTAGCGTCCGACGCCCTGCCTTCTGCTTCTCTTCTGCAGTGCTCTCTGGAAGGTCGACGGACGATCTCTCTGCGTCCGTCGCCAGCGTCCGTCGCCCTGTCCTGCAGCGTCCGTCGCGTTGTCTTCCAGCGTTCGTCGCCTGTTTTTCTGGCTGTTTTGCTTAGGGTTTTTGCCTCTTTCTCATAGGGGTTGAGAACTCTATCTTGGGGGTTTCCGGTGAGTTTTCCTCCACTGCCGGTGAGCTCTCATTTCTCCGTTTTCGTCTGAATCCCCGCTCGCGTTGCTCGGGGGAGGTTGAGCACCCAACAACTGGGTTTGTTTTTTTTTTTGGGAAGAGTGGCCCGAATATTTCGAGAGAAATTTGAGGCTCCCATTCACCCCCCCCCTCTGGTCGCCGTTCTCGGTCCTTCAATTTCTAAAAATACATGGGCACATGAAGGTCCACATCTATCAAGTCTTTTTGAGTCCTAAATAAAATTGCAAAACCAAATAAAGATATGTTAGAGTATGTGTTTAATTTTTCTAGAGTCAATAAAAGCTATGAACAATAATTTTGTCTTGGAGATGATGAATAGTTGCTCTGCCGTAATCTCTTTCAAGTACCAAGTTTTTAACCTTAAATTCTCTTGAGTTTTGGTTATGACTGCTTTGATATAAGAATTTTCTCTGAACCAAAAACTTGTGGAGGCATATACTTAAACTAAGTCTAAGAAATTGGGAGATATAACATGAAATTCTGAGCTGCTATTTATCTTATTCCTAGCAATACTAAGTTCTGGTGATTTATCTTTTAAAAATTGAAAACCTGACATGATGAACTCTTGTATGACAAAGTTTAATTTCCTACCAAAGCCATACATTTACATACATTTAGATTAGGAAGACTCATTTACGCTACTTGTCTTTGTATTGAGTGTTGTCAACCTTTAGACCCTGTGAAGAGTCTCATCATGCTTTTAAAATCAAGATCATGTACACACTACCCAAATATGCACTACTCTACACTAGAGTAGGCGCAACAACATACCATTTCATCCACCAAAAAAAGGTTTTACTCTTACACTAAGAGTAACTACCATAAAAAATATTCATCCCACTTTCATTCATTCAATAAAAGCTCCAAGTTCTTGTTATAATCTCTTAGTAGTTTTTCTTGGCAAAGAAGGTATGAGCTAGGCAAAAGCTATTCTAAAAAGAGAGAGAGAGAGAGAGAGGAATTAAAAATGGACAAGTGTCTGATGCACCTCTTAGAAAAAATATATAAAATAAATAATAAAATAGCCATTTTGTTCAAAATTTCCAAATTCCAAAAGAGAGATTCATTTCAAGAAGCAAAGTAGAACTAGGTTTTCACCATCACCACCATATATCCACCATATCTGCACGTATGCCATCTTGATTTGATTGTATGACTTGACTCTCTGTGGATCTATTGTTTGACTTTATAATATATATGAAGTACAAGTAAGCTAACCTTGTTAAGACAATCCTATGAACTCCACTATAATTACTAGTACAGGAGGGCATGTCATCATTAATGCCTCAGTGAGATCCACAAATACCACATATATAAGATTCTTTAGGGTGTCATACAATTAAGCTCTGAGTTTTATTTCAAAAACATTACAAAACCCAGAATTTTTGTAGAGTGAAGAATTTGAGACATGTGCTGATTTGATTATTCTGACTTTCGATTGCTCAAGACCCAAGTAACAGTTAAGAAGCCCCATGGTTAAAGATAAAACAGGTGAGTTCGAAAGTTAGAGCAGTTTTTTTCTAATTCAAAGAAGAATTTTTGTTTGAAACCATGTGAACTTTTGAGGTATGAAAGCATTGCAGCAACTCCTAATCCAAGTTTATTAGATAAGCTTTGCTAAGGGACTAGCAAAGGGTAAGCTTGGGGGAGCTTGTTGGCGGTGAATAACGTCAACATTTAATATATCTATAAACCTGATAAATGGATCAAGGATTATGAAATAATAGAAGTATAGGGCTTTAACTAACCAATTCCATGAGTTTTGGTATTCTGTTATTTGCTAGGGACTATTCCAAAAAACTGCAAGAAAGGATTTAATTATCATAATAATTATTGGAATTATCTCGCCGTGGGATATCTTCCATAATACTCTGGAAGGATCTAGAGGACACGTGAAAGAAGCGGGTCTGAGAGGCTGACAGGTGGGGCCGACCGGCCCCCACCCCTGGTAAGCCAGCCACCCCCATGGGATATCTCTACGAGCTTCTCGAGTATTCCTCCACCGCCTCTAAGGATTAATCTCGGCCCTATGTGAAGTCAGTTTAATCCAAGGGACGACTTTGCACCCAACGGGCTATAAATAGAGGACAGACCACCCCTTCGGAGGCATTCACTTCATTCAAGTCATTTGGAGATCTAGTCATCCAGAGCCACAAACCCTAGTTTATCTAGAGCCTCTCTAGTTCATAGCATATCTTAGTTAGATCAAGAGTAGAGGAAGTCAAGATACGTCAACCGATCTTGGACTCCCGACATTGTCAAGAGTTTGGAGTCTGGTACAAATCTTATTCTCTTCTCTCTTATTATAATATGTGCAATTGTACGATATTTACGGGCAACACTATTCTTCATTACTATGTTCTTGTTTACATTGTTCATTGTATATTCAATATATCTAGTATAGTTAGTTTGCTATTGATTTCATGCACATGTTTGTATAGCGCTCGTCTACTCGATTGCATGGCGAGTGGTAGGCAGTATGTAGGCATGGTGCTTAGATACCTTGCTTATCTATGGATGCCCCATCTGTGCCGAGTCATGGGGTAGATCGTTGATATGACAGGTCCATTGAGTCCTTTGTAGGCCTCCCCCTATGCAGTGGTTCGGTAGGAAGGGATTGTCAGGTTGAGGATATATTCGTATATCTAAGGTTTCTGAACTCAACTCTTCCTGTTCATGGCCCCATTGTGGTTGGGAACATTGGTAGTATTTCTTAAAGATGATTGCTAGATGTACTTGCACTAAATCATGTAGCTTTGACTATACCTAGAATATTTAGGAGTTATTTCTTTATTACTTGTATTGGATGATGCTTGTGTAGTGACTAGAGAGCTCTTAGAACTTTATCTTTATAATTATCATGACTAATGAATGCCTATTATCATATATATTTATCATGTGACTTTCCCCTATTATGAGTAGAGTACATGATGTTGGTGAATCCCTTCATTCATTTCATATGAGTGTTATCAATACTATAGATTATCAATTTAACTAGACCTTCACAGTGCTATAAATATAAATCGACAACTTGGTAATACTCTAGGTAAAATGCTACAATGGTGTATTAATTTGTCCTCTTGCAGAATCATTTGTTCATTCTAATTTCATATTCATCATTATTCATTTCTGCCTAGTCACATAAAATAATAGAATATTTCATAAGTACCATTAAGTTTTCCTAGCTTTATAATTAGGGATGACAACCTAGTTCCATGCTTAGGAGTATAAGGTAAAAGATAGTGGCTAGTTGCTAAAGAGAAGTTAATTACATAGCATGCATTTATGGCGCCGTTCTGAGGGTAGGGAGTAATCTCTATTTTTGGTGCGACGCTATCTTTGTCAACACTCACAGTATGATCAAGTCCTTCCATCACCTTATCTCGCGAAGCGGGACAATCTAGGAGTACCTAACATTGATTGCAAGATCAAGGAAAGTACATTCTACAAAACATTCTGCGACATTGGATCAAGCGTCAACATAATGTCTAAGGTAACATATCAACATTTATTTGGCAATAGACCCCTATAGCAAACATATATGCAGTTGCAGTTGGCAGAGCAATCATTATGATTTTCGAGGGGAATAGTAAAGGACGTCATGGTCAACATCAAAGGTCACTTTGTTCCCGTCGACTTCATGGTCCTAGATATGGGTGATGAAGACGAAGTCGATCTCATTCTAGGAAGACCTTTCTTCAACACCAGTAGTGCAATCATCTACATGAAATGAGGAGAGATCCACTTCCTATTCCATGAAAAGAAGGTACGTTGTCACTTTAATAGCTATACCGCTTATGAGAAACCAAAGAAGAATAGGTTAAGGAGACGTCACTCTCAACACCAAAAGAAACAAGCCAGCAAGGATGGATGGCCAGACTATCTAGGAGAAGTAACAAGTGATGAATATTAATCCAATAATGAAGATAAGAGTTACTTGTTACCACCAATAGAGGATGTACCACTCAGCAAAGAAGCAAAACCTCAGACCAGTGAAACCCAGGAAGCAAGACCTCAGACCAAGAAAGTGTGGAAGAAGTAAGAGACACCATCAGAAACACCAACACAATTGGGGGGGGGGCAAACATCTAAGTCCTCGCCAGGATTGGACAACGCTCCTGGAGAATTTTGAGCCAAAAAAGATGTCTAGTTTGACGGATCTGAATCTCCGAACCTTAGCCTAAAGGTAAACTCAGTAAGTTATCTGCATATTTACTTCTCCATTGCATTAATTGCATTTACTTTAGCATATCTGGCTCTATTTTGTTAGCATAGTCCTTTTCATATGCATCTTAGTTATAGCATATTTATATTTTTGCATTGCATAATAAAAAGAAAAATCTTTAAGCCCCATGTGAATAAGTCTTCCGATAGTTTACTGTGGAAGCATACAAAAATATATTACATTAGTCATTTGCATACTAAAATTGAAATTTCCAATAAAATATTTGAATAGAAGAATTTTGTAAAGCTCTAGGAAATCAAGGCATAACTGGTTTACTGCTAATGCTTAATCTGTTCCACAAGCTTTGTTGTCTATTTGAGTTTAGCAAAATTTGGAAAGACAAGACAGGACTAGATATCTTCATCCACTTTGAGAGTACAACTATATCAACTATCAATCATTGAAGTCTCAGAGAAGTGAAGTTTGTCTACATTATCAAGATAAACGACTACATCAACATCTAGCTTGGTGGAAGCAACCCATACAAACATATCAAAATAAGTATTTCTATCGGGTTATATTATTATTATGAATTTGTTGATGCCAAAAATGGGTTCTGACGTCAGCACTGCGCAAGACTCTACAGAGGTCATTGTGGAAGCAGAGTCCAGATATCTAAACCACTGATTGGCAAGGCCACTTCGGCTGATTTGATCTCAAGGAGTGCTAGTCAATTTGACCTACAATTGACAAGGAGACAAACTGTCAAATTATGGAACCTACCGGTTGTTGCCAGATAGTTCCATGAATGTGCGGCTCTCAGATAGACGATGGTCAAAGGACATTGACTATAGAGTCAACTCCTAGCAGTGTAAAGCTCAATGACAAGATGCAAACAACTTTCATGATATATCATTAATAAAGCATGCAATTAGCGGATATCATCAGTATATGTAGTAAAGATGCGATACATGCAACATTTACTGACTCAAGCTACCAGATCTGGTAGACATATTAGATAAAGATTAACCATTAACAAAGGTGCGTTCCCATGTAGCAGTGATGACAGTTAACCTGATAACTTAGCTTACTTACTAGCATTGGGGTGTTTCCATGTAGCCATAAAAGTAAACAAGCTAAGCCATGTCCAGTATATCTAATAGATCTAATCATGTTGAAACATCAAAAGCACAAGTATCGTATGAAGAAAGCACAACCAAATCAGCTATTCAGCCGATATGGGGTCCATGAAGCATGAACAAGACCCATTCACTGTTGACATCTCTTAACGCCGTTACCAAAAGTAGAGAGATTTCTATTTCTGATAACGGTGCCAAAAATAGTTAACCACCTCTCATGCCACTTAAGCCAGGTTGTCATCCCCAGCATGACAGAGAGATGTGGTATTAAAATATGCATTTGCTCCTCTAATAAATATAAATGTGTTTCTGCAAGCGCACAGATTATACCGATGTAGCATTTTAACCAGGAGTATTCTAGGTATCGTTATTTATATTTTTACCACTAGGAAGGGATACTAAGGAATAAATGAGTAATGAGTATCACTGCATGTGTAATGGAGAGTTTCCATCTATCTCTCTCAATACAGGATAAATGTCAC
Organism: Microstegium vimineum; assembly: GCA_022036555.1. Lineage (NCBI taxonomy): Eukaryota > Viridiplantae > Streptophyta > Magnoliopsida > Poales > Poaceae > Microstegium > Microstegium vimineum. The sequence continues at coordinate 29,972,069 of CM039134.1, forward strand.
ATAAGATATAGATAATGAATGAATAGTGACAAAAGATAAATACTGATTAGCATATATTAGCCACATAAGATAATGATAAGCACCTCAACATATATTCTAGCATGACATTAGCATGGAATTAGGACGAACTACAAAGATATTTCCTAAGTCATTCTTAACTATACAGTCTAGCATATTATGATTAGTGCAATTATACTTGGCAATCATGGCGAGATAAGATTATAATCATGCATAGTGAGATTACTAAGGAAGATGAGAAACATAGCAATCATTTCCCCGTAATGGTTCCACTCTACGTGCCCTATAAATGGGAGGAGGACTACAAAGGACTCAACATGACTGTCACTCCTGCGATCTACCTCACGATCCGGAATATAGGGTACAATCGCAGATAAATACGGTCTAGGCACCACGCCTACACAATATCTATCATTTACCCATAGTACTGATAGATAAACGCTATACGATCCTAAACATGAATATAGATCAGATCTAACTAAGCCAAGCATATAATCATAATAGACTAAGAACAATATAATTGAGAACATAATCGAATAGAGTAAAGTCATAAACAATATAATTAAGTAGATCAAAGTCATATTCATAATACTGAAGAGCAAATGATGAACAAATGAAGAACTAGAGAGAGAATTACCAAGAATCCTCTTGACAGATCCGGAAACCAATCAAAGATTGACTCCTTCTAGTTCTAATCCTATATAGCTATGCTAAACTAGAGATCTAGTTGATGTGGTGGCTCTAGGTCTTGATCAGGGACCTCTTATCTTGAGATAAATAATGAATAATGAAATTAAGTCTTTGGGGGGCTCTCTCCTCAGGGTCAAGGGGCCTTCCTTATATAGCCTCCTCAAATGAACGTCAGCCGTCGGATCAAACCGACCTTAATGGAGGGCTTAGATGCAACCTCAAAGGCGGTGGAGAGGCGGTCCACGAGGCAGAGCCTGATAGGCTTCTGCCCCAGGGCGGCCGCCCCAGGGGGTAGGGTGGGCGCCCTACCCCTGTGCCCGCTGGCCCTCTCGTTTCTTCCCGTGCCTTCTTGATCCTTCTAGACTATTCTTTTTCATGCAGATGCTAATTATCTCTATGTAATCCTTACATGTGGGCCTTTCCTCCATATTTCCTGATACCCCCCTGCAGAAACAGACTTTCACCAAAACTCATGGAATTGTATTAGTTTAAACCCTAATTCTAGCTATTGGTTTCATTTAGATCCTTTTCCTTGTTTAGTTGACGGTTATATTTGGTATTTAAGGACCGTCAACAACTCCCCGAAGCTTACCTTTTCCTCGTCCCTGAGCAAAGATAGACTCAGTGATGGATCAGGAGTTGCTACAATGCTTTCATGCCTTAAAGGTACACATGCTTTCAAATAAGATCTCATCTCTGGATTAGATCAACTATTAAGAGTTAAAACTTACTCATTTTACCTTCCACCATGGGGCTTGTAACCGTCACCTGTGTCTTGGGTAGTTGAAAGATAGAACGGTCAAGTTAAGCGCCATGTCTCATGCTCCGGAGTTTTTGCAGATTTTCAAAATAAAACTCAAAGATTCCTTGTATGACTCTCAAATCTCTCCTTTGTGGTATTTCTGGATCCTTACCAAGGCATTGATGGTGTATGCCCTTCTCTTAGATATGTGGTATTTGTGGCATAAGGTATTGTGGTATTGCCTTCTCTCTCACCTTACTTCTAATAAGCCTTATAATATCTAGAGCTCATAGATGGGAGATAGCGAATACACACTTACAAGACATATGTTGCATAGTCAAACCGTGAATCCAAAGGAACAAGTCAATAAGTCAAATCAAGATGTGCATGTGTCGCGAATGAATGGTGTATGATGATGATGGTGGTGGTGATGATGATAGCAGAGGTGAAAGTCTAATTCTACTTTTGCTCTTTTTTTGATGGAAAATTTGAAACCTTTCGAAGGGAATGAGATGATCGATATATATATATATATATATATATATATATATATATATATATATATATATAAGTGGGTATCTTGTACCCCTAATTCTACTATCGGACACTTGTCCATTTTTACCTCTCTTTTCTTACTTTTGAGGTTGGCGGGCACTTGCCCCTTATTATTACCTCGTCACTCTCTCTTTTTTAGAGCACTCATCCTTGTTGAGCAATAAAGCAAAAGCTAACTAGAGAGTTTATTTCACAGGAAAAAACAGGAATAGGAGAATATATATTTGTTTCTATTCTCTCCCGGATTAGGAGTAGAATATTTTTGGGTGGATCTGGAGATGGAAATGAGTGGATGTATGTGGATGTGTACTTCTGGGATAGAAGTAGCATGTATGGGTGGAGTGTACGTGAATCTTGATTCAGACCGCATGACTAGTTCCCGAGGGTCGCACAGCTTGACCACACTCAATGCTCATAAGTAGTATGTAAATGTGTGGTTTCTTAATCTAGTAAGCATGTATATGTGGCTGTGGTAGGAATTTAAACTCTCGTCATACAGGAACTCATCATGCAAAATTTTTAAAGTTTTTTGAAAGATAAAATTCTCCAGAATTCTAGTATCTCTAGGAATAGATAAATAGCAGCTCAAACCTTCCCATATCATATCCGTCAATGACTTAGACTTTAGATCAGGTACTCTTCCCACAAGTTCAGGTTTAGAGCAAAATTCAAATCATAAAGTTATGTCTAAACTTGAGAGATAGTTCAAATTTGAAAACTATGTACTTGAAAGGTATTACGACAGAGCAACTATTCATCATTTCCATTTTAAGAGTTTATCATTGAGGTTTATTTTAGCATAACTACTTTATTTTATTCTCTCCTATTATTTATTAGCAAACTTCTAAACTAAGCAAAAACATAATAAGTGGTAAAATATTTATTGGGTTTTAATATTATGCACCTTTTTATTTTTAGATGAGTATAGATATAAAACTAATAGGTAGAAATACTTAGTTGAGTATGGGGGTGCTCTCCCCCAAGCTGGATTTTGACGTAATTTCTTCTGATGTAACTGATAGTGGGGGTGCTCTCCCCCGAGCTTGATTTTGACGTAATTTCTTCTGATGTACTGGCACGTGGCAGAGGTGTCCCTCTCTTATCAGAGTACTCTGACAGTGGATAGGATGTCCTCTGGTTGTTGTTCTCCTTTGATCTTTGAATTCTGTGAAGCTCAAATAGACAACATGCGAGATCCTCCATGTACCTTTTGTTTGGGTCATCTCCTCCAAATCCAAGATCTAAACCTCTCAATTCAAGATTTGGTTCAAATTTATGGCAAAACCTCCACCTCCACACAATTTGGAAGAGAAACACCTATGGGAACGAAGAGGGGCGGCTGCAGAAAGAAACAAGAAGTATTACAAAAGCAAAAAACAAGCTTTCTCTCCCATGCATGGCTTCTAGATCTAGATCTAGATCCTAGAACTAGCAAAAGGCACAAAGATGAATAAAATACGGTTGAGAGAGCCTCCATGTACCTCTTGTTGGGTCCTCTTCTTCCAAATCCAAGATCTATACCTCAATTCAAAGGTTTGGTTAAAATTTAGGGCAAAACCTCCCCCTCCACGATTTAGAAGAGGAAGACCTATGGGGAAGAAGAGGGGGGCGGCGGCTGTATTTATTTCCAACAATTAACTATGGCGGGCAAAATAATGTGGCCGCTAAGGTAAATGACTATTAACCGCGGCGGACGGCATAAAGTGCCCGCCACGGTTAATTGATTTACCGAAGCGGACGGTATAGGGCACCCGCCGCGGTTAATAGCGGTTTACCGTGGCGGGCGCATTATGCCTCCCGCCGCGGTTAATCGTTTACCGCAGCGGGCGTTGGGGCGTCCAGCCCGGGGAGGCCGGCCACCCAATTACCGTGGCGGGCAAATTGTGTGCCCGCTACAGACCCCAAAAATGGGGAGCTGCGCAAAATCATTTTCGTAGTAGTGTGAGGACAAGCTCAACAGTCTTTGCTTCTACACCGATGCCAAACATGGTGGCTTCTGCACCATGGCACTTGGAGCTGAGGAGGTCGGCGAGTAGGAGAACGCGTCCGACGATGACTCCAGCACACCCGAGGTGACACCCACCATTGAGTCTCTCTCTCTTGAGCTTGAGTCACTCAACGTCACTCTTATTAGTCAGGATGCTTTGCTTAAGCATGCAACCCGTGAGTGGAACGATTTCAAGGCTAAGTATCTGAGTACGCTAGAGGAACTCGAGTTTGCTAGATCGTCTGTGGTGGTTACCGAGGAGGTAGAGTGTGATGCTTGTGCCATTCACATGTCTAGTCTTGTCACTCTCTAGGACAAGTATAGCACTCTACTTGAGGAGCATAGTGAGCTAAAGGCTAGGCCTATCATACTTGGTGCGTGTAAGTCTTCTGTAGGCTTGCGATCTGAGTTGGCATAGAAGGATGCTAGGATTGCTGTGCTAGAGAAGTTCAGCTCAGATAGCACCTGAGAGTCGGACCGCTTTGAGGCTTTGGAGTTTGAGATCAAGTCATACAGACGCGATTAGACACGTGCCGAGGAGGACAACACATTCCTTCGGACCGTCTTGTGCTGGGTTTCCTACTGTGAGCCGCAGTTGGGCATGTTGCTTAGCCAGTGTAGGCAGGGAATTGGCAGCATGGGAGTAGGCTTTGCTATAGGAGGGAAGGATGATAACTTGTTTAGTAAGATCGGTGAGTGCAGTGGTTTGAGCGAGAGTGAGAAACCCACCACAACTCCCAAGCTTACCAAGATCACTCCACCTAAGCCTACCGAGTCACTTGTGAGAGATGGCGTGTTTGAGGAACCACCCAAAGCCACTCCACAAAAGCAAGTGTGGATTCCAAAATCGAACCACCTTCAGAACCCACTTGACACTTTGCCCAACATCTCTAGTGACCCCCTTCTTAAGAAAGCTAGAGCCACCAAACCCAACAAGAGAGTGCCTACCAAGAAAGCGGTGAGGTACCATTGCGAGTATTGTGATCGGGATGGGCACTTGACTGAGAGATGAGAGGCATCAGGATGAGATGAACAACCGGGACATGTACCACCCACCAGTTGGGGTGCGTGAACCAGAAGTTTGGAGGCCCAATGCTAGGCCAAGAGGTGCAAGACCTCAAGTTGCTAGGCCTTAGGAGGTGACCCCATGAGATGGTCGTGCCCGGCGAGGTACCAGTCGTGAGCCATACGGCTATGGACCTCGTGGCGGTGGCTTCACTACCCCTAGCTTTAGCGGACCACATTTTCCCTATTGTGGTGATTGTTATCCTCCCATGGGACAGGGGATGTTTGGTATGTCTCCTAACCCTTTCTTTGGGTAAATGAACCAACACTGGTATCACAGTGTTGCTTCGTTTGCTCACCCTATGTATTTTTATTGATGTAGGAAGAAGGACTGGAGAACACTTTTCTTTTGAATTCCAGATGTTCAAGCCATATGACCGGAAGTGCCAAGTAGTTCTCTAGCCTCGACCCTGTGCGCCACACCGAGTACATCACACTTGGGGACAATAGTAAAGGTAAGGTTGTCTCCCGAGGTCAATCCATGTCAATTCGTCTTTTGTCCTCAAGGATGTTGCCTTAGTTGCGAATTTGCATTTTAATCTTCTTTCGGTTTCACAACTCCTAGAGGACATGTTTGAAGTAAATTTCAAGATTGGCTTTTCTCGGACTCTTGACTCTCGGGGTGATCTTGTTTTGCCGAATCTTGCCTTTTGGGAAGGTTTTTTGTGCAGATTTTTCTATCTCTTCCGGACCTTTTTGTTGTCTTCTTGCTGGTTCTGCTTCCGATCTTTGGAAGTGGTATAGAAGACTGGGACATCTTAGCTTCGACTAGCTTGCAAGGCTTAGCTCAATGGACCTTATCCAAGGATTGCCAAAACTAAAGTTCGAGAAGGACTTAGTTTGCCATCCTTGCAGGCACGACAAGATGGTTGCCGCTTCCCATCCTCCGGTGACTGAGGTCATGACCAAACAACCCAGCAAGCTCTTACGCATGGACACAGTAGGTCTAGCTTGGGTTAGGTCGGAGGGAGGGAAGTGGTATGTGGTGGTAGTTGTTGATGACTACTCAAGATACTCTTGGGTGTTCTTTTTGGAGAGTAAGGATGAGGCTTTTTTTGCATGTTCGAGATCTGATTTTGAGATTGCAAAATGAGCTACCCAACATGCCATGAGAGCGATACATAGTGACAATGGCACAAAATTCAAGAATGCTCAATTTGCAACTCTTTGATCTTCTTTGGGTCTCGACCACCAGTTTTCCTCTCCTTACACTCTCCAGTAGAATGGTGTTGTTGAATGCAAGAATCAGACCCTTCTTGAGATGGCTAGGACAATGCTCGACAAGCATAGGACTACTAGGAGGTATTGGGCCGAAGCAATCAATTCTGCTTGCTATGTCTCCAACCACATTTTTCTTCGGGCTTTCAAGAAAAAGACATATTATGAGTTTTGATTTGGGAGACTACCCAAGGTAAGTCACCTATAGGTGTTTGGGTGGAAGTGTTTCATCCTCAAGAAGGGTAAATTGGACAAATTTGAGTCACGATCTTTAGACGGTATCTTTCTCGGTTATGCATTAAATTCTCATGCTTATCGTTTACTTAACCATGAGACTAATCGAGTGATGGAGACTTGTGAGGTGACTTTCGATGAGACTATGCTCTGTCTTTTGACTGCTATTGAGCTTGCAAGTGAGGATGATTTTAACACTAGCATCTTTGTGGAGGAGGACCAGGACAATGCCGATTGGGATGATCCCGAGCCGACTCCACCGGCTTCCCCTATCAACCTTGCGATGATGACGTCCACTCACGGTCCTGATCCCTCTACATCCACTTCATGGCGATCGTTCGAGTAGCTTCCTCAGTCCGTGCCCGTTGGACCTGAGGGAGCACCAGCTACTGTCAAGGGGCAGGCTACTTCTTCCAGGCAAGCTCTCCGCTACATCCATCAGCAACATCCGCTAGAGAACATCATCGGTGACATTGACCTGCGAGTCACCCAGTCCAGGTCCTATCTCTCTCACTTTGCTCATTCTCCTTTTGCCGTGTCTTTTGAGCCCCGAGATGTTGGACACGCCTTGATGGATCTGGATTGGGTCAATGCCATGCATGAGGAGTTAGAGAACTTTGAACAAAACCATGTTTGGGTCTTAGTGCCACCACCACCAAGTTGAGACCCTATAGGAAGTAAGTGGGTTTTCAAAAACAAACAAAGTGAGGATGGGATGGTAGTGCGAAACAAGGCTAGGTTGGTAGCACAAGGCTTTTGTCAAAAGGAGGGAATAGACTATGAGGAAACTTATGCTCCCATAGCTCATTTAGAAGCCATTAGAATACTTTTAGCTTTTGCGGCTTCTAAGGGTTTTAATTTTTTTTCAAATGGACGTTAAAAGTGCTTTCTTAAACGGCTACATAGAGGAGGAAGTGTATGTTAGACAACCTCCCGGTTTTGAAAATCCCAAGTTTCATAACCATGTGTTTAAACTGCATAAGGCTTTGTATGGTTTTAAACAAGCCCCTAGAGCATGGTATGACAGGTTGAAAACGTTTTTGCTCCAAAAGGTTTTTAAAATGGGATCGGTCGATAAAATGTTTTTTCTCCTCAAGCAAGGCAAAGACACTCTCCTAGTCCAGATTTACGTGGATGATATCATCTTTGGTGGTTCTTATCATGCTCTTGTTGCCAAGTTTGCAGATCTTATGAGCAAGGAATTTGAGATGAGCATGATGGGAGAGTTGACATTCTTCCTCGGGTTGCAAATCAAGCAAACCCAGGAAGGGACGTTTGTGCACCAAGGCAAGTACACGAAGGAAATTCTGAAGAAATTCGACAAGGGTGAGGCCAAGCCTCTTTCGATGCCCATGGCAACCACTATGGCCTTGGATGTGGATGAGGAAGGAGAGCCGGTTGATCAGACAGAGTACCGAAGCATGATCATGTCGCTTCTTTACTTGACGGTGACCCGGCCAGACATACCGTTCATCGTTTGCTTGTGTGTGCGCTTTCAGGCATCGCCACGCACTTAGCACAAGCAGGCGGTGAAGCGCAGCATGAGGTACTTACGCTTTACCCCCAAGATTGGCTTGTGGTTTTTGGCTTCTCCTCTCTTGTGCTTTGTGGCTATTCCAATGCCGATTTTGCCGATTCGTCTTGATCGAAAGTCCACGTCGGGGATTTGTCACTTTCTTGGATCTTCTCTTGTATCTTGGTCCTCTCGCAAACAGTCTAGTGTTGTCCAATCCACGATAGAGGCTGAGTACGTTGCCGCCGCTAGCTGTTGCTCATAATTGCTTTGGATGATTGCTACCTTGCGGGATTTTGGCTTAGAGCTTAAGCTAGTTCCTTTGCTTTTCGATGGCACGAGTGCCATTAGTGTTGCCAAGAATCCAGTTTTACACTCCAAGACAAAGCATATTGACATGAGGTTCCATTTCTTGAGAGATCACTAAGAAAAGGGCAACATTGACCTCTGGCATGTCGACACCCATAACCAGCTGGCTGACATTCTCACAAAACCTTTAGACCAAACTGCGTTTTCCCGTTTGCAAGGTGAATTGGGTGTTTTCTTCCCTTTTTAGTTTAGGGAAGCTTTGTATCTTAGTTTTTCTGATTCATTTTTTTGGTGTTTTTATTTGACCCTTCTTTTGTGTCTTATTGCATTTTGCATTTCATACATCTTGTGACATAGAACATTTTGAGCTTCACATATATAGCTTGTATAATGAAATTATGCTTTGTTTGAGATGATTTATGTGCTTATGTAGTTGCTTAGCTTAGACTCACTTTGATCTTGTGATGCACAATTGAGCTAAGCTTGAAATCTTTTAAAATTGACTTTTATTCCTTTTTTCACCTCTGAATTTGAGACTAGCATGTGTAGAGCTTATTGTAGATCCCTATGACTATTTCTTGTATGTCTTGTGTCTATAGATCTTACTCTGAATCATGCACTTCCTTAGAGCACCATGCTTATGTTTTAATCTAAAATGGAAAGTAGCTCTAAATAGTAAATTGAAAAGATCGAGATGGGTTTGCACATGTTAGCACCTCATTGTATCGAGACTACATCTCTTTGCACTTTGAGTCAAACTTGAGCAGTGTAGTGTATGACCGAAACCGGTGCTTTAAGCTTCTGATTGTCTCTTGAGATAGGCTTCGCCCAGTTGATAAGTGGCTTAACTGTGCTTACAACCTCTCGCATACACTTGTCTTGTGCCCAAAACTTGACTTTTTGTTGCAACTCTGATAAATTACAATTGAAATTGAATTGGTACAAGTTTTGGGTCTTTGGCATGTTGTATGATCTTTGCTAGGGATAGATCACTTGTTATACCTAAAATAGTCTAAGGTTGATCTTATTCCTTATACCATGCTAGTTGTCTTTTCAGTGGTGATATCTATTTCATATGCTCACACATGATACTTTCCTGTTTTAGCTTCATGAGTGATCTTTAGCTCAATTTGCGCCCTTGGTAAGCACATATAGCTTACATGCTTGTTCTCATAGGATCACATCACTTAGAGCATCTTTTCATTGTATTGGCTCTATTTATGAAGCTTGTGCATTCATTTGCATACATAACATTTGTGGTCGGAGAGCATGTATTTTGGGTTGATGAGGTCCATATATCAACAATGGGGGAGAGAACTTGTGCATGTCACTCATTTCATCCATCTATCAACAAGGGGGAGTTTTAGAATGCATGTCTATCCAAGGGGGAGATCCTGTGCATTTTTGCATTTTAGAGTCCGAACACGCCAAAATATGGTGTCAACACATGCCCCCCAATTTTGGGATAAAATTGTTTTATTCCAAAATTCTCTAGAAATTCTAAGGGTTGCACCAAGAGTCGATTCTCCTTATCCAAAATATCTCTGTACTGTTGGGACTCGAAAAGGCTGACTCCTCCACTTCTCCATTAGCTCTACACCATGGAACTTCTTCGGGGTAACTATTCAGATTCCACAGGGGATCTATATAATGTTATGTGTCTCCCGGTCTAACACAACTACTCCATCTCCATTTTGCATTGTTGCCCCAATGCCTACAATGTAGCTTTCTTCGGTGCTTTCAAGAAATCACTTGAGAAAACCCCAATGGCTAGAGGTGATGACCATGGTAAGAGTCTGGTGGGCAAGATCCTGATCAAAGATCTTACTCCATCGCAACAGCTCTGTGCGATGCGGTGAGTTGATTTCTTTCACACGTATTCGATGATCTTATTGCTCAATCTTCTAATCTCCACACAACACGGTCATCGATGGCAGCAATCGCCAAATTGATATCCGGACCGGCACTCCTCTGTTCCCTTCCAGGCCTATGGAGGGTGACCCCTCTGGCGCTCTAACTCCAGCGTCAATTTGTCACACCCGGTTTTAAGAACAAAACCAGATATACCCTATATGTGAGCCCAGGAAGTCAAATCCCACATATAGTCACAGAACAAGGTAATATCAAAAGACAACACTTAAATACATAACATATAAGGTCAAAGAAATAACCTTAAGAGAGCAAACAGCGGTAAGACACTCCGATCTTTAGGTGAAGACTCCACTCCACAGTGACCAACTGACTGGTTGATCACAAGCCTACCTCTTCCAACTCTTGCTAACTGGTACCCATCCGGGATTTTTATCCAAAGATTGAAAAGAAAAGAACAAGCGTAAGTACTTTCGTACTCAGCAAATATACATGGGGTTCATGAGGCTCAAGAAGGTAGGACACTGGTTAAACTGCATCAGCTTTTATGTTGTCACAATTTTAGCATTACAGTAGCATCAAAGTTATCAATAGCCCAATAACCATATGATCAAGTGAACAGGATATAAAGCTTATATGAACAAGTAACAATAATAAATCACAGATAACAACTGATGAGCCATGACATAAGGACATCACACGGCAAGGAGCCCAAGCCACTCGTAATCGTGAGCACGGCTATCATGATAGTTTTTTAACTCTGCGTAGAGGTGTACATCTTTACCCATAAGTCGTGAATTTCCCTTTCTTCCGAGGTAGCTAGTCTCTTACCCACTTCCAAGGTGGGCCGGCAGGGTTCACTACGAGATCCTAGAAGTCACCGCAGCGCACCTTCCAGGCATCTCTGAGCACTTCTTGTGCCCTCTCAGGTAAGTTGCCACAAACTAGCAAAAGCCTAATACTGAGTCAAGCCAGAGCCCATTAGCTTATGGTAGTACTATTTTCTCGGGGTAATCTCTTACAGAAATATCCCTATGAGTGAGAACACAGGTGTGAGTTCCTGATGTTCCACCTATAGTCCACGTTGCTAAAAAGTCATCTTTTATTGTCAATTCATATATCATTAATCAAGTTTACATGATCATAGTTATTCATACAGAGCACTAGCTTGATCTACCCAAATGCATAAATTCCCAGGGTGACAAGGTATAAGGTACAAGACTAGGATAACCTTATAGGGTAACAAGGAAACACATGCATATGATTACTGAGTGATTATCATGAATAGGACAACAAGGATAATCCCATGTAATACTTGCCTTAAAAACAGATCCTTCTTCTATTTTTAGTCTTCAAAGAACTCCAGGAAAACCAACTTCTTCTTGATCACCAACACAACACTCACCGATTGGACAAGATTATAAGCACCACACAAGCAGCTGGACAAACATACATAGCATACAAATATGGCTAAATTAGAACAATACACCAATCAATGAAAATGATTTAAAGAGAAATCTACGCATTGCTACGATCACACAGTCGCGAAGAACACACTAAACGGAGCTACGAAGATCGAGATACAACTAACGGAAGATTTGCTTTTATAAAAGAGAACCACGGGCTTTATCAATTTTATAACTATATAAAAGAGTGTATAAAGTATTTCCAAGAAACACCTTGATTAGGTCAAAAGTGTATTTGAATTGAAAACGGAAGTTGGAAACTATCATCATTTCATGTATAAAACAAGTTACGCCAATACAGAGCTATTAACATGGTATTAAAGATCACTAAAGAAAAGGTTACGCCAATACGAGGCCAACGCAACTTGAACGGATCGAAACGGATTTAAAACGGAGAAGATATGATTTAAACAAGATTTTCTATACAAGATTAATTCATTAAAAAGGATTAATCTAAACTTTATTTTCAAAATACTTTTACATAGATGAAAACTATACCATTAGATAGATTATGAAATTACGGAACTAACGCAACTCGTTTGGGTCAAAACAGATTTAAAACAAAGAAATTATAAGCACTTGAAGGTGGGTGGCATAGTTGTAATTATGGATTTCCAATTTATTTCTGAAATAAAACGAAACCGAACGGAGTACGCTTTTCAGAAAGGAAAGCGGAAATCAGAGAGTGCACCAAGGGAACTGCAGAGCGGGGTCGGCTGCTTGCCATGTGGCAGCACGGGACAGGGCGGGTGCACGACGTGGCGGTGGACCAGCCGCTGAGGCGCGGTCCACGGGTCCACGGTGGACCGGAGGGCGTACCCCTTCGGGGTTCTAATCCCAACCATCTGAGCTCGGATGGACGGCTCAGAATGGACAGAGGGGAAGAGGGAGGGCAGCAGGGTCGTCGGGGCAGCGCGCCTGCGGCGGCGCTCCATTGCCAGAGTCCAAAAGCTCGCCGGAGTTCGTCGGAAGGACGATTGCGGCCGTCTCGGGTTCAACCGATAACGCAGGGAGACTCCGCGTGAACTCGCGAGTGCGTGGGTGAGCTCGGTTGAAGCGCTGGCTCACCGAGACCGTGCATCCACGGCGGCGCCATGGCTGGGGTGATCTGTGCGTGCGGACTCGGCGGTGTGGGGTGCTAGAAGCGAAATTGAGGGCACGGGAAGGTGTAGCGTGCTCGCGCGAGTGCTGTGAAGTGCTTGATTGAGGCGATAGCGCGCCGGTGTGGGACGACCACAGTGGCGCCGTGGCCGGTGCGCTCGGCGTGCGACGAATTCGTCGTTCTGGTGGCTAATCGAGCGAACAAAGGGTACGGGGAGGGAGAGGAGTATACCTCGAGGATGTTGGAGTGGTTCGCGGGGTCACAGTGGCTATGGCGGTGGCGGCGTTCTGGGGCTACGACAGGGCGAGGCGATGGCTCTGGTGGAGGCGGTAGGAGCTAGAGCTCCGGCTTTTATAGTCCGAGGATGATCCACAGAGAAGGAAAGGAGGATTCGGGAGGCGGCGTCGCGCTCGGCAGAAAAGGAAGCATCGGCGCGGGAAAGGAAAGAGAGGGAGAGGAAGAAAGGTAAGGCGGCCGGGCGGTGCTTGTCTTAACCAGGCACAGGTGCGTCGGCGAAGGGAAGGGATAAGAATCCCGCTCGGATTGCGCTCGGCGGATTTGGAAACCGCCGCCACAGAGGAAGGAAAGGGAGGGAAGAAGAAAGGAGAAAGGGGAAGGAGAGACTGACAGGTGGGACCTATCTGTCGGCGAGAGAGAGAGGGCGGGGCCGTGATGTCAGTGATCAAGAGGGGGAGAGCGGGGTCGCCGTCTCGGTGGCTGGGCCCAAGAGCGAGGGGGGGGAGGAGAGCTGGAGCAGGCCGAGGGCAGTCTGGGCCTGCAGGTTGAGGGGAAGGGGGGAGAAGCTGGGCTGGGTGAGCAGGCCTTCGGGCCAGAACAGAGGGGGGAGTTTGCTTTTTTCTTTTTATTTTGAATATCCAAACACAATTTTCAAACTGACATTTGAAACTTCATTTGGAAATTGAAATATGACAAACAAACAAACAAAAATTCCAAAAATGCAGGGCATGGATGATCAAACATGTTTCTACCAAAAGAAAATTTTAATTTCATAAAAAGTTTTTATTTCCTATGATTTCATGAGCACCAAAATTCAAAAATAAATCATTTTATTTCTATTTTCCATAAATTAAATTTTAGGGTGTTACACAATTCCTTCACCTCTAACCCCATTGAGGAGGAGCGCGCCAACTCCGGGAGACCCGTGAGGTCCACTCGGAAGCGACCGAGGAGGTGGACCGCCTCAAAGAGGTGGTGAAGGCATAGCAGGTGGCCCTAAATGCCATCGGGGATGAACTCACTGAGGCAAGGAATCAGCTATCCACAGCCGATAATATGGTGGCATGTAAGACAATACTCGATCTAGTCATTTGATTTAGATTTCCTTATATCCTTGCCTCACATTTCCTTGATCCTCCTTGATTCCTGTAGCACTGATGACGCAGCTAGAAGACCTGCGTCAAATTGCCACCAACGCCACCAATGCCATGAACGCTCGCGGCGAGGCGCTAGAGCACCGCCTCCAAGACATTCGGCGCCATGTCCGGGAGGTGGCTCTTCACACTGTCCATCATGGTGCTGTTGTGGCCCTCGCCGCCGTCGAAGCTACCTCTAACATCAACCTCCAGGACATAGAACCTATATTCCTAAGGAATGAAGGTCCTGAGGATCATGAAGATCTCCAGGAAGCCTTCCAGGAGCACGGCAAGGTGGTAGTCCAGGTTATCGGTGCCGAGAACATTGTCAATAAAGTGTTCCTCGACAATTAGTTTGTATTAGGTGCAAGCTAATGAAACAATATTTTGTGTGAATATACTTGTGTGTTGGTTCTATTTAAAACCCTGCACCTCTGCTTCGCTAGAGTTTGTGCCCCATCATATTTATTTCTTATTATTTTTTGATCTAAAGGCGATGTGTACCTCATCGGCTATCATCAACCTTCTGTCAATCCGGTTGATCATTCTTTGTGCTGAAGGCGATATGTCTCATATCGGCTATCCGATCTGAGTGACCATAATGTGTCGACCCATACGCTGGGGTAATACTTCTTGAAATATTTTCCATTAAGTGCTCTAGAGTACTCTTCTCCTTCTAGAGTTTCATAGAAGTAAGCATTGCAAGGAGCACTTCTTGTAATCCGGTAAGATCCTTCCCAGTTTGGTGACCATTTGCCATATTTACTGTCATTAATTCCAATGGGCAAAATAACTTTCCAAACTAGATCACCTTCATTGATCCTTTTCTCCATTACTTTCTAATCATAGTACTTGGCGACCCTGAGCTTGTTAGCCTCAATATTCTCTAGGGCTCTCAACCGATGTAAGCTTAGATCATCAAGATTGTCCATCATAAGGTTCTTATAATCATCTGCCCCCAGATTATCTTGCTACACGATTCTCCAAGATCAAACACTCATCTCTCATGGTAGCACAACTTCATATTCGTAGACTAGTTCGTAAGGTGAGCATTTAGTGGACCCATGACAAGCCATCCTATAAGACCATAGAGTCTCCACAAGTATTAGGTGCCATTTTCTAGGATACTCTAGGATCTTTTTCTTGATCATCTTGATCAATATCTGATTGGATACCTCTGCTTGTCCATTGGCCTGAGCATAATATGAATATGAGTTGGTCAACTTGAAACCTGTCTCGGTAGCGAAGCCTTCAAACTCTTTAGATGTAAACATTGTCCCTTGATCAGTAGTGATGGTTTGAGGAACACCAAATCTATAAATGATGTTCACCATAATGAATTCAATTATATTGGCTGACAAGGCCTCCTTCAGAGGAATAGCTTTGACCCACTTGGTAAAATAATATGTCGCCACCAATACAAACTTGTGCCCTTTACTTGATGACGGGAGCACCTGACCGATCAAATCTATTCCCCATTGTTGACATTTCTTAGCGACATACTAAAAATAGAGACGAATCCCCATCCTTAGAATGGCACGAAAAATGCAGGAGTCTCCTTCTAGCATCACTTATCACTAAGTTGTCATCCCTGGCATGATATCAGAAAATGTTGAAATAAATCTACACTTGACAATTCATAAAATAATTCTCTAGAATATATCCGCAAGCGCACAGATAATTCTCCTATTGTAGCATTTCACCCGGTGAGATTCTTCGAGTATCGTTGATTTGTTTATGCCAAAAGGAAAACTTTCAACTATTTACAGGAATTAAATAAGGATAGAAAAGGAAACCTAAATGCATATAGTTTAGACTAAAAATGTGCAGACCTAAGATTAGACCAACCTTTCTAATGCTTTAGCAGGGGTAAGTCATGCCAAGATAAATAAATATGATAATAAAGGTATAAGATAAATGGTATTCCAGAGATAGAAATAGACTCACTAATAATATAGTCTGGCAACTCGAGACCGGCTAGAGTAAAAGAATCCTATGTAATTACCAAATAAAAAGG
This sequence comes from Microstegium vimineum, assembly GCA_022036555.1. NCBI lineage: Eukaryota > Viridiplantae > Streptophyta > Magnoliopsida > Poales > Poaceae > Microstegium > Microstegium vimineum. Next base: position 29,988,227 of record CM039134.1, read on the forward strand.
AACTAAGCACACCCTACCTAATACTATCATCTATAACTGACTCAGAAAACATCATAAGGAGCATCAACTAGGGAGGTTATTAAAACGGAACTATCACCTCCGTCGCGACCGCGCTCTGTCAAGCCTATGTGCCAATCGTGGACTATAGAGGAATCAACGAAGCTATAAGAGTCACCTACGTGAACTACCACATGACTCAACACATCAGGAGACATTCGTAGGTACATATAATATCTAGGCACCAAGCCTACATAATACATACCACCTAACCCACTCGAGTATTGAATTAGGCGCTTTACGATCTTATAAATATAATCATCACCAATCTTATCTATATCTAATATGCAAATAGAATAAACTAAGCACTCAATAAGTAGCAATATAATAATGAAGTATAAAGTCATAATGAGATAAAAGAATAATTACCAATCTCCGGACAAACGAATCTCGAATCCCAAGCATATCGCCCAACTCCGATTGAATCTTGCTAGCTACCTAGCTAATAACTTGAAGCACTAGAGTTCTAATCTAATCTCATGAAACCCTAGATCTATTCTATTCTTGCTCTGACTTGACCTGGATATTCTTCTGATCTGGTGCCTCCTGGGGGTACAGGGCTGTATTTATAGTCCGGTGGGATGCACGACAGTCGTTGGATCAAACCGACTTCACGTAGGGCTCAGATCAATCCTCAAAGGCGGCGGAGGAAGCTTCCAGAAGACGGGCGGCCAGTGGGCCCAAGGGGGTGCCGCCCGGCCCCACCCCATGCCGGTCGGCCCCACATGGTAGGTTCTGGGGCTCTGCTTCACTCTAGTGTCTGCGGGATCCTTCGTGAGTATTTTGGCAGGTGTTTTTCCGTGGAATTTGTTTAATATCTTCTCTAATTTGCTTTCCTTTATCCTCTTTTCTGGAATAGTCCCTGGAAAATAATAAAACACCAAAACTCGTGGAATTTGTTAGATCAAGCCCTATATTTCTAGATATTATATTTGATTGATCTATTTATTCAATTTATAATTGCTTAAAAAGTTGACGCTAACGACCGTCAACAAGCTCCCCCAAGCTTACCCTTTGCTTGTCCCTAAGCGAAGTCCAAGTGGAATTATTTATTTTTATTCTTATAATAGAAATGTCTTAGCGAAAAACATTGTCTCTTATGGAACTTATTACTTCACTCTAGTCATTAGTAGCTGCAAAATAGATAGGTTTGATTAGAACTGCTTTTCTCTTATTCCTTGAGCAATTTCCTTTCTGTAGTTTTTGATATTTTGAGAGAAAAATAAAGTCCTGCAAAAAGAACTAAATAGGATACTCTGCTTATGCCCTTAGATCAGAATGATTAATTTGCAAAACATTCTTTTGTATTTTCTGGTTTTTCTATGCTCTTCTTTCTCTCCTTGTGAGAAGTATGGGCTTCTTCTTCTCTTTTTTTAGAGGTACGTCGGACTTTTGTCCCTTTTTGATTCCTCTTGAGGGTGTGTCAGACTTTTGTCCCTTTTTAATTCCCTCTATTTCTCCCATGCATCTTTGGCATGGATTATTTTCACATATTTTTTTATAGCCCATACAACTCTTCTAAAGAGAAATATTAGAACATATGTATCAAAAATTATTATTTTTATTATGTAGATTAATTCTGATCATAGGCACATAACAAACTACTCAACTTTATTTTCTTAGAGGTTTTGGAATTTTCAGTACTTAATTAAATTCTCTAGAAATTAAATCTCTCTTAGAACAAGATTATAGCAAATTCTTTTTATTCCCTATCTTATTTAATAGTAACTTAGACAGAAACAAAGCTTTTATCCCACTAGATTCAGGTTCTTACAATGAGATAGTAATTTTTATATTTAAGGGAATAACTAATTTACGGACTATATATACATATGTGAGAAGCACATATATATATACATAGTTATTTATTCATTATTATAGCTAATATTTTTTATTTCTTTTTTCATTTTTCTTATTTTTATTTTCTTTTCTTAGATAGCAATAATAGCAAACTTAACTAAAAAGTGAATTAAATGCGGAAATATAAATATGATAGTATACTTACCTTGGGGGGCTCTCCCCCAAGGTGTCTGATGACGTGGTCTACAACCCTGGTGGTGGCGGTGGGTAGCTGAAACCCGAGCTGCGGATCAGGTACCATAGGTCCTGATGTTCTTCATACTGCTACTGCTGTATCTCTTGGAGATGATCATTTATCTGGTGCTGAGTCTCTATACTCTAGTCCAAGGTGGACTGGAATATTTCTTGTCTCTACTGCATATTTGCAAGATTGTGGCCAAGATTATTATTGAAAATACTGGGAGTACCGTCACCTGGCTATGGAGGCTCCATGTGCTGCTCTGGTGGAGGATAGTAGTCATTTGCGGGAGGTTGATGGTACGGGTATGGTCCTCTAGTGCTGAAGTTTGTATGCGTCTGGGTAGAGAAAGACATGCGTCCTCTCTGGAATCCTGCTGAGGTACCTGGATCCTGCAAATAATTAGTAAAACTTTCCGGTCCCCAGCTATCCCATCCTACTGATGTTCCCTGATATGTGGTCTGCTCCTCCCATCCTGAGTTATGGCCCCATGGTTATGTGGACTAGTATGATGGACCTGCCTGATCAAAACCAATATGGTGAGTAAAAGCTGGTATGGCTGGCATAGCATCTGCCCCTTCATAATTTTTTCTCTGTGATCTGTTGAGGCGTGCTGAAGTGCTTCTCCCAACTATGGGTCTACTTTTTTGCATTAAAAAACAAAACTCTTTACTGCATAGAGACCAAGTTCTCTGTCTGGTAGTGCATATTCATTTGTGTAGTTGTTATAAATCATGATTATTTTATTGTTCTTTCTCTTAACCAAATGAGCACGGGAAAAGAAATCATATCCAGTTATTCTTCTAGTAGTAAGAATATAAATAAGAGATGCATTTTCTAATACATTTAGATTTGTGGCTAAATGTGTAATCCAAGAAGTAAATGATACGCCACATTTCTTCATTGAAGGAATAAGTACCCAATATTGTAACATTAATTTGACAGGGGATACTTTCCTCTTTTTAATCATGGTATAGAGTAACTTCATTTCTTCAATTGTTATGGTTCCTAATTATTCTTTATGAAATAACGTAACAGCTATCCATTTATGCAAAAAAGTGTAAGGTTGGATGGTTGATTTCCTCAATGGCTGGCTTGTGACATGTTTTTAATCTAGATATACTTTCCCAAACACGTGTTCTATCAAAATCATTTAAAATATCATCTATGTCACATGAGCAACCACTAGCAAAGCCTAACATAACACTAAAATTTTTCCATGAGAGAGTGTGTGATTTATTAAACATTCTAAACTTAACCTCATGATCACTGAGCTCTAAGGTGCATAAAAATTCTATGGTGAGTAATTTGCTGCCTTCCTCAGTTATGTTGGATGCATTTTCCCAACCAACATTTCTAAATACGAGCTGGAAATCAGAATCCATACCTGTCTCGAGAAGTAGTGTATCGTCGAAGGTCGGGGTATGTGTGAATTCTTTGTCCTTGATGGCATCGCGGATGTTCCTTTCCTTTCTGACTGCAATTTAAGATGAGTATCTCTAGTAAGCACATACCTCTTTTGCTCACCATGGTGAGAAGAGGATGAAGTTCTCATGGGTGATGGAGTGTCTACGTCCATCTCGAAACTGGCTCTTGATGGCGCTCTTGATGATGTTTGGCTCTGAGTGGTGCGGAAGGAAAGAGCCTTCTCGACACTCTTCGCAGCGTTGATTAATTTCTTGCTCATGTTTCCTGCAAAATTAATCAAGAACAAACAAAACTAGTGGAGAGATTAGAGGGGGTTAGAGGTTGCTTCACCGTGGGAACCTTGAGCTTAACCCAAATCTCTCTAACACTTGATTTATCTTGCTTAAATGAAGGATTTTGTGGTGTCAAGCTCTCTGGAGTGAAGAACAAAGTGAGGATTTGTTCTTTGTGAATGAAAGTGAGAGTGGAGTGAGTGAGAGGAAGGAAAGAGGGGGAGGTGTTTATGGGGTGCTGGCCAGCATGGTTTGAGGCCAGCCAGCCCCACTCCGTGGCCTCCTGGCTCCTCGTCTTGCTGGTGTCGACATGAGCATGGGAGTGATCAAAATAATGCATCTTGGATGCTCCTTTCGGTGGGAAAGGTGTTTTGGCTGGTGGTGAGTGAATGAATGAGTGGAAAAATGGATGGTAGTGCATGGTGGTAGGTGTTGTATGAGTTGAGGTGATGGTGAGGTGATGTGTGGATCCCACATGTCTCTCGTATTTATACAGTATAAAAGTTCAAGAATGAAAAACTAAATTACTTTTATGAATTTAAGAAAAATAAGAATTCTAATGACGGTCTTTTTGTAATTTTCTGAAACTATAGTAAAAACTGCTTACTGTGAATATTAATTACTAGAAACTAAAACTCTACCATGCAATAAATATTTTTGTTTTGTTTTATTAATGTACTGCTTAAATTAATGCTTGGAAAGTAATGCAGAATTAAGTTACCTGATAACTTACCGAGTTACCTCCCGGCGAAGGTTCGGGGTTTTAAGTCCAGCGACCAGACTTCTCCAAATTGATTATTCTTCAAGCTTGATCTCCTGTGCTAGAGATGATGACCTTGATTATTGCTTCTCATGACACTCCAAATTCTGACAATGCTCCGGTCTTGGCTTGAATGTGAACCGTACTTCTTCTCTATTAATGATGAATTTGATTTCTCCGGCCCCGACATTAATGTGTGCATTTGCAGTGTTGAGAAACTGTCTCCCGAGGATGAGTGGTGTCCTCATCTCTTCGTGCATATCAAGTACTACAAAATCTACACGAATAAACAAGTTTTGAATTTTTACTAGGATATTCTTTGCAATTCCTGCAGGATAGCGAACCGATTGGTCGGCTAGTTGCAGACACATTGATGTTGGTGTGAGCGTAGAGTAGTTGAGCTTGTCGAAGACCTTCTTGGGCATAACGCTGACGCTAGCTCTAAGATCACATAAAGCATTTTCAAATCTCTGATTTCCGATTGAGCAATCAATAGTGGGGCACCCTGGATCCTTTTTCTTAATAGGAGAAGAATTCAGAATTGCCGCACTACACTCCTCTGTTAACTTGATGACTTCAATAGAAGGTAGTGGTATTTTGTTATTGAGGATGTCCATTATATACTTCATGTATGTAGGTACCTACATGGCGTCTAGCAACGGAATGTTGACATATAACTTTTGAATTACCTCTACAAACTTACCAAATTGTGCATCTTCTTTGGCCTTCTTATTTCTGCGTGGGAATGGTAGGAGAGGAGTGTCATGGTAATCTTGGCGTAATTCTTCTGGTAAATCTTGTAGTAGAACTTCTTCTTCTGGGTTGTCTACTTCTTTTTCTACCTACACTAACTGTGGTGGTCTACGTGCCCCTTCTGGATAAGGTGGATCACAAGTAGTCTTACCTTTCCTTGTAGTTGTTCCTTATACCTGCTCAGGGTTAGTGACAGTAGACAGAGTAGAAGCGAAATGTGCTATTTGTAATTCTATCTTCTTATTAAATATTATTTGTTCCTTTATAGAGGAAGAGAAATTATTTAACTTAGAATTTATCCCTTCTAAGATTTGGTCATTATAAGCAAGCTTGTTATTAATACTTTCATTAATTTTAGTTTGTTCTAATATTAATGCTCTCAAGGGTGGAAGTCTTTGATTAGAAGAATTATTACCTTGGTACTTACCTTGACTGGTAGACTGAGGTTGACTTCCTTCTTGCTTCTGTGGAGTTGGTTTGATGATGGTATTGATATCTTCTGGATGATTAACAAATTCAACTCTACATTGATTCTGAGCATTGAATGCATCTTGAATGGCTTGATGATCTCTTTTGTAATTGGCTCTTTGCTCTAGCCAATTCAACAATACATCCATCTTGGTTGATTGTACGCACACCTCCTCTGGAACAGTTTCATTCATATGGCAATCTTGACTGGTGCATGTCCAATTCTGATTTTCCGCCATCTTTTCCAATAAACCTTAAGCTCTTCCAGGGGTGAGTGACATAAATGATCCTTCAGCAGTGGTATCTAGTTGTTCACATGATTTCTGAATTAATCTATGGTAGAATGTTTGCATGCGCAACCATTCTTCCATTCCATGATGTGGGCAATCTGAAATATATCCTTGAAAACAGTCCCAAGCTTCTGGAATAGGTTCACCTTTCTGCTGATGAAATTCTGAAATCTTTCCTCGTAAGGCATTGGTCTTACTTACGGGGAAAAACTTTTCTAGGAAAGCTTTTGAACATTCTTCCCATATCTTGATCTGATCTTTATTTTGATAGAACCACTGCTTCACTCTTTCCTCCAATGAGAAAGGAAATAAATGAAGTAGCACAACGTCTTGAGCTATGTTCTTGATGCTGATGGCGCTGCAAATCTCTAGGAAATTCTAAAGATGAACACTTGCATCTTCATCCTTCCTTCCTTTAAATGTGATAGCTTGCACCATGTTGATGAGGCTTGGCTTTAGTTCATAGTCTTGATCTTGAATGTTGAGCTCTGGTCCAACGTGAACATTCTCAATGTTTGATGCAGAGAATTCACGTAGGGTCTTCTCAGCCATGGCTTCTTCAACTGATGTTAAGCTTCTTCTTCCTTGGTTGTATCTGATTGATATGAATTGATGCTTCACAACTAAGCTTGATCTTACCCTATATAGAATGTAAACAAAGTTGAAATAAGGGTAAGCCTGCTAAAGCAAAAGGTTTTGGTCTATCTATAGATATTTATGTCTAAGCCATATTTCTCTTTTCTTCTAAATATGTATTTTATGAAAACTTTCCCTATTAAACTTATCTTGGCAAATTCAATTGATCATCGCTTCCCCGGCAACGGTCCCCATCCTTCGCACGGCACTAGAAATGCAGGAGTCACCTTCTAACATCACTTAGCACTAAGTTGTCATCCCTAGCAAGATATCAGAAAATGTTGAAATAAATCTACACTTGACAATTCATAAAATAATTCTCTAGAATATATCCGCAAGAGCACAGATAATTCTCCTACTGTAGCATTTCACCCGGTGAGATTCTCCGAGTATCGTTGATTTGTTTATGCCAAAAGGAAAACTTTCAACTATTTGCAGGAATTAAATAGGGATAGGAAAGGAAACCTAAATGCATATAGTTTAGACTATAAATGTGCAGACCTAAGATTAGACCAACCTTTCTAATGCTTTAGCAGGGGTAAGTCATGTCAAGATAAATAAATATGATAATAAAGGTATAAGATAAATGGTATTCCAGAGATAGAATAGACTCACTAATAATATAGTCAGGCAACTTGACACCGGTTCGATTAAAAGAATCCTAAGTAATTACCAAATAAAAAGGAACTAAGCACACCCTACCTAATACTATCATCTATAACTGACTCAGAAAACATCATAAGGAGCATCAACTAGGGAGGTTATTAAGACGGAACCGTCACCTCCATCGCGACCGCGCTCTGCCAAGCCTATTGTAATACCCTAAAATTTGAAATAGAAATTGGATTTGAATTTAAATTAAATTTGTTTTATTTCAAACAATTTTGTCATCATAGAATTAATTAAGTAAATTTAAAATAAATATCTCATGCTAGGGTTCAACTTGTATGTGCATTTCATGCCTCTGCATATTTTCTTGGGTTGGTTGAGTTTGCAAAACCTAAAAAGGATTTCAAAACCCTTTTGAAAATCAGTTTGCAAATCAGTTGCAAAAAGAAAATAATTATAAAAGAAAAACCCTTTTCTCCCTCCCCTCCCTCCTTCGGCCTGCCGGCCCAGCTCGCAGCGACCCTCACCCTCGGCCCAGCTCACCTGAAGGCCCGCGAGGCCAATGCTGGCCTCTGCCTTTCCCCTCTCTCGTTGACACGGCGGCCCCGCCCGTCAGTCCCTTCTCCTCCCTCCCTCCGAGTCCCCTCCGGACTCTGCTCGGCGCACGCGGCCGCAACCGACGGCGCAACGTCCCCGCGCCATATCCGCGTGGGACTCCCCCTCGACCCCTTTAAATAGGAGCCGACCCCGTGCCGCCGTTCCCCATCTACTCGCCTCGTCTCGCCTCGCAGCCGCAGCCGCGCCGCTCGCGAACCGCCGAACCGAGCACCACCGTCAAACCGCTGCACCGTGTCTCCAGCCACAGTAAGCCCTCTCTGAGCCTCGCATCGTCTTCGCGCGTCCGCCGAACGCCTCCCCTCTCTCTTTTTCCATTCTATTGCGCTCCGGTTGACCCCGTCGGCGTTGCAGGGAAGCCGCCGCCGCTGTTCACCGTCGCCAGCCGTCCTCACTCATCTCCAAGCCCCGCAAGTCGCGTAGGTGAGTTCTCCTTCATTTCCTCTTTATCCCGGTGCTCGCGGTTTGAAAAACCGAGCACCGTAGCGCCAGATCGGCCTACGCCGACGAGCTTCGGGCTTGGCCGGCAATGGCGCCGCCGCCCTGGCTTCCCCTCCGGTGGGAGCGCCGCCTGTTCCCCCCCCCCCTCATCTAATCTGAGCCATCGGCTTCAGATCCAATGGATCAGAGCCACCGATACCCCTTCGTGGGTAATCTTGCTAAAGAGCCCCTAGGTTTTCGGCTATTCAACCCGCAGTCCCATGGCTGACTCAGTAAATCCGAATTTCCGATTTAATTTAATTCTTTAAAGTTCAATCTATTCACAGTTTTTCCACTGTCTTTAAATGCTAATAGTTTGTTCGTTTTAAATCCAAATCGATCCGTTCAAGTTGCGTTAGATCCATAATTTTATGCTCTATCCAGTAGTATAGATTTCATCTATGTTAATCACTTTTGAAAATAAAAGTAAATTAATTCTTTTAATGCTTTAATTTTGCCCTTTAAAATCTTGTTTAATCTATAGTTTGTTCGTTTTAGATCCGTTTAGCGTGATTGTCGCGTCTATGTGATCGTAGTATCTTATAGATTAGTTTTATAACCTTTTCATAACCTCTTTATTGTTTATGGTGTATTGTTCTAATTAAATCTTTATTGCTTCGTGTATGGTTGTTCGGATGATTGTGTGGTGATGTTGATCGAGTACAGCCGGTGAGATTTTCGGTGTTCCAGAGTTCTTTGCAGCAGGTCAGGACCACCAGGAGCTTTGTGATCAAGGCAAGTTTAACATGGGATCATCCTTGTTACCTATTCACTTTAATTGACCTAATCATGATTGCATGTGTCTCAATTTACTTCTATTTAGATCTTTACCATAGCTTGTTACCTTGTACCTTGTCACCTTAGGTTTCTATGCATATGGGTAGCTTTGCTATGCTTTACATGATGAATATTGAATTGAATATTGATTAATGATATATGCAACAATGAGATAAAATTGGATTTTGTAGCAACATGGAATATGACCCCACTGTAGGGCAAAAGCTGGGATTTAAATGCAACCATGAGTGCTATAATGGCTCTGGCTTTAGTTAAGTATGAAGTTTGGACTAGCATGCTTGTGGTTCGTGAAAGGAACCTTTGCCAAGCTGGTTATGGGGTATAGCTTGTATGGGGACCGCTGCGGGTGGTACCATCGGGGTGTCCCATATACCCCTTTGCATTGGGTCCGTAGGGTCCGCTACATGCTAGGAAGAGCTTTTGAAAGACTTCGTAGTGTACCCTGCCCGCTCACCTTGGCAGTGTTGTGGGAGTTATAAACCCGGGCATATGGGCTACACGGCTTGTGGGTAAAGTGCGTAACCTCTGCAGAGTGTAAATCTATCATGATAGCCGTGCTCACGGTCACGAGCGGCCTGGAAAACTCACAGTGTAGATGATCATGTTGTTTAATTGTTAATGTTGGTTATTAATCTTATCATGTGGTTATTAATTGGGTTCTGGATAACTAAAGCTAAGTGTTGGTAAAACTTGACCAAGTTAAAAGAAACTGCAGTTCAGACAGTGTCTGCCTTTGAGCTTCATAACCCTGTGTTACTCTTGCTGAGTACTTTAAGTGCTCACCCTTGCCTTATCATCCTCATCAGATGGCTATGAAGACTACCGTGAGGAGTACTAGGCTAGTGGTCAACCAGTTGGCGTTCCCTGTGAAGTGGAGCTCCGTCGCGAGAGTTATATTTATTTCTGCTGTTATGTTTAAGAAAATTATTCGTTATGTAATAAGCACTCAGTGATGGTACTATTTGGAGATTTGTCAGCTTATGTGTGAGATTGATCTCTGGGCATACATGAGTTATTCGCATTCAATTTTATTCTTAAAATTGGGTGTGACAAATTGGTATCAAAGCAAGTGTTGACTGTAGGACGCAAGCCTAGTTAGAATGGTCTTCTTATCTTGTCTTTACCTTCTCTTTTCATGCTTACATTCTTGTATATATATTTTCTCAAACTGTTTATGCTACACTTGACTTATTCTATTGTGAAAATGTTGTTCTAATCTATCTCCATCTTTGTCATGTTCAAGATGTCTAACCTTCGTCGGTCAACCCGTATCAGCACCGGAGGATGTGCCCCTCCTGAACCTCAATCGCCAATGGTGGAATCTCAGGAAGAACCAGAGGAGGAGGTCCAGGAAATCTCCAGTAGCGAAGAGTACCACGGGGAAGAAAGCCCCCATGCCCCAAGTGCTGACGTTAATTCCTCTACTCCTGATGTCGTCGAAGAAGATCTGCCAGAAGAGCCAGGGTGGATTCGCACCAAGTATATCCGAGGAGGAGCGCACAGCAGCTACGCTCACTCCCAGCTGGTGGACCTTGTGATAGAATGCCACCCAGGACCCGTGATTGCAACCATGTACACTTGCAAGGAATTCAAACACCCCTCGCCAACACCTACTGGAAGGCGAAGATCTATATCTGTGGAAGTGCTAGTGGGCAAGCAGCTGAACGTGTGGATTATACCTTCCATAGTTGTGTTGCTCATCCTACCATGGAAGCAAGCATGAAGGACGCCGCGTTCTCTGCATATATGGCCATCCACAACAAATTCAGGGAAAGGATCGCCAACACTCGGCGCCGTTTCATCCCTCGTTTCGATGCGGAGCAAGGTTGGATAATCACCGAACCTAACGGGGAAGGTGGCTCCGTCCTGAATGAGCTCGTCAACTTCGTTTAAGAGATGATGAGCATGTATGGTCATCTCTTAGTAGAAGCAAGGGAGCTGCGCAAGGAGCTCAAGCGCAGTTACCAACAACAAGATGAGCTTCGTGAAGAGTTTGGGCTGCCTATGAACTTCAAGAAGATCAAGAAGAATTAGGACTAGGAGTCCCTTTATAGTTTATTCGCTAGTTCGTGAGTCGTGTGTGCTAGTGTTCTTCTAAGTGTTTAGTTGCTTGTGCTTTTTCTAGTGTGTGAGTTGGTTCTTTGTAATGATTGTTGAGGTTGTGGGCCTGTCTACAACACTCATAGCTTAGGTTGGGTTATTTGAAAGATAATAATATATAAAGTTGCAGTTTTCTTTAATCTGTCTTTTCGGACCTCCCTGTCTTGTTATTTTTTCCTAACTAATTCTAAATGTCCTAAAATCACAAAAATTTAACTAAAAACATTATACTTCCTTATCTTTCCGTGGCCGCAAGAAGCACCTTCATATCTGTTCGGAGTTAAGAGAAATAATTCCTGCAAGTTGATGTTTCTGTGCAGTTCGGTATTCTGGACAGATCTGTTTAAATGTGATTCATGACTAAGTTAATGTCAGAATCAGAAAAAGTCAGAATTACGAAAGTTGTAGATAATTTCTTTATATTTCCAACCACGTAAGCTTTGCCTCTGTTTGAGTTCGGGAACTTCAGATATGACTGTTTTTCTAGACTGATGTTGTGCTAAAAATCCAGAAAAGTTGCAGACTCATCTCGTGTTAGGTTTTAAAATCGTTCTTATGTTCTATGTGACAGATGCCTCGCACCAGGACTAACTCCGGATCCAACACCAATGGCAATGGGAGTCAGGATAACAACAACAACAATAACCAGCACTCTCTACCTCCACCACCTGTGATGACTCCAGAGTAGATGCAGGCTCAGATGATGCAGACAATGCAAGCTATGATGCAGTTCATGCAGAACCAACCCCATCAACCTGCTGGAGCTCCACCTGTCAACAAGCAGAGAGAATTTCTGCAAGGACACCCTCCTGTTTTCTCTCATGCTAGTGATCCGTTGGAGGCGGATGATTGGTTGCGTGCGGTGGAGAAGCAACTCAACATCGCACAGTGCAATGACCAGGAGAAAGTGTTGTATGCTTCTGGTCAACTTCAAGGTGCAGCTCAGACTTGGTGGGAGACATACCAAGATGCTCGCCCCGGCAATGCTCCCGCTATCACCTGGGAAGAGTTTTCCCGGAACTTCAAGGCGTGCCACATTCCAGAGGGAATCATAGAGCTGAAGCAAGAAGAATTTAGGAACCTTCGGTTGGTACAGATTTCAGTCAGCGAGTACCATGACAAGTTCTCGCAGCTAGCTCGCTATGCTCCCAATGAAGTAAGGGATGATACATGAACTCCGGTTGTAGCTGAAGGGTAATACATACCCGAATTTCCAATCCCTGGTGAACCGTGCCATCGTCCTGGACAATGAACGCAGGGAGATGGACAAGAAGAGGAAGCTTAGGGGACAAGCTTCTGGGAGCAACACTCGCCAGCGTCCTAACTATCCTCAGCAGGGTTACCAGCAGAGGTACCAAGGCACATCCAACTTTGGGAACCGTAACCCGAACCAACAACGTCCACCATTCCAGCAGCAGGGTGGTTACTCAGGACCTCGTCAAGGCTCATCCAGCAGTACCCCAGCAAAGACTAATGTTCCCAATACCCCATCAAGTGTTTTGCTTGTGGTGAATCCGGACATCTCTCCTATAACTGCCCCAAGAAGCAAAACTCACCAAACCCTCCAAGTCAGAACAGCAACAATCAGAGAGGAAGGTACTAGCCGCCCTCACATAATAGGAGCGTGAACCATGTGTCTGCAGAAGCAGCCCAGGAAGCGCCAGAAGTGATGATGGGTACGTTCCATGTCAACTCCATCCCTGCTACTGTTCTTTTTGATTCTGGAGCATCACATTCTTTCATATCACAAGCTTTTGTTAGAATGTATGGAATATCTTTGTTAGCAATGCAAAATCCTATAATCGTAAATTCACCGGGTGGGGTTATGAGAACCGATTGTTTTTGTCCATCGGTTACTGTTACTCTAAGGGGGGTAGACTTCAAAGCTCAGCTTACAGTTTTGAGGACCGCTGGGATCGATGTTATATTGGGTTTGGACTGGATGAGAAAGCAAGATGCAGTGATCAAGTGTGATAAGAAGATAGTTGAATTGTCTACACCTACAGGGGGCAGGATCAGTGTTGATGTGGTCATACAACCTCCACCGACAGCCGCCGTCAATCAGCTTGAGGAGAATGACAACCCAGCAGAGCAGGTTGTTGATGAATTTCCAGATGTGTTCCCGGAAGATTTGCCAGGTATGCCTCCCGATCGTGACATTGAATTTATAATTGAGTTAATACCTGGAACTGCACCTATAGCTAAAAGACCATATAGGATGGGAATAAAAGAATTATAAGAACTTAAGAAACAAATTAAAGAGTTGTCGGATAAAGGTTTTATTCGTCCTAGTTCTTCACCTTGGGGTGCACTGGTTATTTTTGTTGACAAGAAAGACGGTAGTCAGAGGATGTGTGTTGATTATCGGTCACTTAATGAGGTAACTATCAAGAACAAGTATCCTTTGCCCAGAATCGATGATTTGTTTGACCAGTTGAAGGGTGCTTGTGTGTTCTCCAAGATTGATCTTCGGTCTGGTTATCATCAGTTGAAGATCCGTGCTTCAGATGTTCCCAAGACAGCATTCACTACGAGGTATGGGTTGTATGAATATACGGTGATGTCTTTCGGTCTTACCAATGCACCTGCATATTCATGTATTTTATGAACAAGGTCTTTATGGAATATCTGGATAAGTTTGTGGTGGTATTCATTGATGATATTCTGATCTACTCCAAAAATGATGATGTACATGTTGAACACTTGAGATTGATATTACAGAAGCTTAGAGAGCACCCGTTGTATGCTAAAAGAAGTAAGTGTGAATTTTGGTTGAAAGAAGTTTCCTTTCTTGGCCATGTTGTGTCTAATGGAGGTATATCAGTTGATTCTAGTAAGGTGGAAGATGTACTAAATTGGAAACCCCCAACCAATGTCAGTGAGATTCGCAGTTTTCTTGGCTTAGTTGGATACTATAGAAGGTTCATTGAAGGATTCTCTAAGCTAGCTAAACCTATGACCGCGCTGCTTGAGAAGGATGCCAAGTTTGTTTGGTCAGAGAAGTGTCAGGCTAACTTGGAAGAATTGAAAAAGAGATTGACTACAGCTCCTGTGTTGACGTTGCCAGACTTGAGTCAGAAGTTCTCTATCTATTGTGATGCCTCTCGTCTTGGTTTGGGTTGTGTGCTTATGCGAGAAGGAAGAGTTGTTGCGTATGCTTCGCGACAACTAAGGAAACATGAGTTGAATTATCCGACTCATGATTTGGAGTTAGCAGCTGTGGTTCATGCATTGAAGATATGGAGACATTATCTTATTGGTCATAAGTGTGACATCTACACCGACCATAAGAGCTTGAAATACATCTTTACTCAATCAGATCTAAATTTGAGGCAACGCCGTTGGTTGGAGCTGATTAAGGATTATGACTTAGATGTTCACTATCATCCTGGTAAAGCCAATGTTGTGGCCGATGCTCTTAGCAGGAAGAGTTATGCTAATGAGATTTGGACAATACCCATGCCTGAAGAGTTGTGTGCTGAACTTGAGCATCTCAACTTGAGCATTGTTGCTAATGCTATGGAGATGGTAGTGGAGCCTACCCTAGAGAAGGAGATTCGTGAAGGTCAGCTGCAGGATAAGAATCTGCAGCTAATAGTTGAGAACATGAAGGAAGGAAGATCACCAGGTTTCCGGTTAGACGATAATGGTACATTGTGGTATGAAAAGAGGATCTGCGTCCCCGACATCAAGTCTATTCGACAAACGATTCTGCGAGAAGCTCATGAGTCAACCTACTCAATACATCCTGGAAGCACTAAGATGTACTTAGATCTTAAAGAGAAATATTGGTGGGATGGGTTGAAACGTGACGTGGCAGAATATGTAGCAATTTGTGATACATGTCAGAGGGTTAAAGCAAAACATCAGAGACCCGTAGGACTGTTGCAACCGATGAAGATACCTGAATGGAAGTGGGATGAAGTTGGTATGGATTTCATAGTTGGGTTACCGCTTACTCGGAAAGGTTATGACTCAATCTGGGTCATAGTTGATCGCTTGACTAAGGTAGCTCACTTCTTGCCAGTTCGAACCACTTATACGGGAGCACAGTTAGCGGAGTTGTACATGGAAAGAATAGTATGCCAGCATGGAGTTCCAAAGAAGATTGTGTCAGATAGAGGGACCCAATTCACCTCGCACTTTTGGAAGAAAGTGCATGAGTCCCTCGGAACAGTGTTGAATTTTAGCTCAACCTATCACCCTCAGACAGACGGACAGACAGAAAGAACAAATCAAGTGCTAGAAGATATGTTAAGAGCTTGTGCTTTGCAGTATGGTACCAATTGGGACAAGAGTTTGCCCTATGCTGAGTTCTCATATAACAACAGTTATCAGGAGAGTCTTAAGATGGCACCGTTTGAAGCTTTGTATGGACGGAAGTGTAGAACTCCGTTGTTCTAGAATCAAATGGGAGAAACCCAAGTGTTTGGACCAGATGTTCTGAGAGATGCAGAAGAACAAGTCCGAGTAATTAGAGATAATCTGAAGATAGCGCAGTCCCGACAAAAGAGTTATGCTGATAACCGAAGAAGAGATTTGTCTTTTGAGGTAGGTGATTATGTTTACTTGAAAGTGTCACCTATGAGAAGCGTGAAATGGTTCAATATGAAAGGAAAGTTAGCACCCAGATATATTGGTCCGTTCAAGGTTCTTGAGAGACATAGAGAAGTTGCTTATCGGTTAGAGTTACCAGAAAGTTTGTCAGGAGTTCACGATGTGTTTCATGTATCTCAGCTCAAGAAGTGTTTACGAATACCCGAAGAACAGTTACCGTTGGAGGAACTCATAGTTAAGGAAGATTTGACCTATGAGGAATATCCGGTTAAGGTTTTGGAAACTGCTGAAAGAATTACAAGGAGTAAGGTCATCAAGATGTGCAAGCTGCAGTGGAATCGATATACCGACAAAGAGGCCACTTGGGAAAGAGAGGAAGATCTAAGAAAAACCTACCCTCAACTCTTTAAGTAAGTAAAATCTGGGAATCTCGGGTCAAGATTCTTTTAAGGGGGGTAGATTTGTAACACCCTAAAATTTGAAATAGAAATTAGATTTGAATTTAAATTAAATTTGATTTATTTCAAACAATTTTGTCATCATAGAATTAATTAAATAAATTTAAAATAAATATCTCATGCTAGGGTTCAACTTGTATGTGCATTTCATGCCTCGCATATTTTCTTGGGTTGGTTGAGTTTGCAAAACCTAAAAAGGATTTCAAAACCCCTTTGAAAATCAGTTTGAAAATCAGTTGCAAAAAGAAAATAAAAATAAAAAGAAAAACCCTTTTCTCCCTCCCTCCCTCCTTCGGCCTGCCGGCCCAGCCCGCAGCGCCCCTCACCCTCGGCCTAGCTCGCCAGAAGGCCCGTGAGACCACTGCTGGCCTCTGCCTTGCCCCTCTCTTGCTGACACGGCGGCCCCGCCCGTCAGTCCCTTCTCCTCCCTCCCTCCGAGTCCCCTCCGGACTCTGCTTGGCGCACGGGGCCGCAACCGACGGCGCGATGTCCGCGTGCCGTATCCGCGTGGGACTCCCCCTCGGCCCCTTTAAATAGGAGCCGACCCCGCGCCGTTGTTCCCCATCTACTCGCCTCGTCTCGCCTAGCAGCCGCGCCGCTCGTGTACCGTCGAACCGAGCGCCGCCGTCCAACCGCCGCACCGCGTCTCCGGCCGCAGTGAGCCCTCTCTGAGCCTCACATCGTCTTCGCGCGTCCGCCGAACGCCTCCCCTCTCTCTTTTTCCCTTCTATTGCGCTTCGGTTGACCCCGTTGGCATTGCAGGGAAGTCGCCGCCGCTGTTCCCCATCGCCAGCCGTCCTTACTCATCTCCAAGCCCCGCAAGTCGCGTAGGTGAGTTTGCCTTCGTTTCCTCTTTCTCCTGGTGCTCGCGGTTTGAAAAACCGAGCACCGTAGCGCCAGATCGGCCTACGCCGACGAGCTTCGGGCTCGGCCGGCCAAGGCGCCGCCGCCCTGGCTTCCCCTCCGGTGGGAACGCCGCCTGTTCCCCCCCCCCCTCATCTAATCTGAGCCATCGGCTTCAGATCCAATGGATCAGAGCCACCGATACCCCTTCGCAGGTAATCTTGCTAAAGAGCCCCTCGGTTTTCGGCTATTCAACCCGCAGTCCCATGGCTGACTCAGTAAATCCGAATTTCCGATTTAATTTAATTCTTTAAAGTTCAATCTATTCACAGTTTTGCCACTGTCTTTAAATGCTAATAATTTGTTCGTTTTAAATCCAAATCGATCCGTTCAAGTTTCGTTAGATTCATAATTTTATGCTCTATCCAGTAGTATAGATTTCATCTATGTTAATCACTTTTGAAAATAACAGTAAATTAATTCTTTTAATGCTTTAATTTTTCCCTTTAAAATCTTGTTTAATCTATAGTTTGTTCATTTTAGATCCGTTTAGCGTGATTCTCGCGTCTATGTGATCGTAGTATCTTATAGATTAGTTTTATAACCTTTTCATAACCTCTTTATTGTTTATGGTGTATTGTTCTAATTAAATCTTTACTGCTTCGTGTATGGTTGTTCGGATGATTGTGTGGTGATGTTGATCGAGTACAGCCGGTGAGATTTTCGGTGTTCCAGAGTTCTTTGCAGCAGGTCAGGACCACTAGGAGCTTTGTGATCAAGGCAAGTTTAACATGGGATCATCCTTGTTACCTATTCACTTTAATTGACCTAGTCATGATTGCATGTGTCTCAATTGACTTCTATTTAGATATTTACCATAGCTTGTTACCTTGTACCTTGTCACCTTGGGTTTCTATGCATATGGGTAGCTTTGCTATGCTTTACATGATGAATATTGAATTGAATATTGATTAATGATATATGCAACAATGAGATAAAATTGGCTTTTGTAGCAACATGGAATATGACCCCACTGTAGGGCAAAAGCTAGGATTTAAATGCAACCATGAGTGCTATAATGGCTCTGGCTTTAGTTAAGTATGAAGTTTGGACTAGCATGCTTGTGGTTCGTGAAAGGCACCTTTGCCGAGCTGGTTATGGGGTATAGCTTGTATGGGGACCGTTGCGGGTGCATTCGGTCCGTAGGGTCCGCTACATGCTAGGAAGAGCTTTTGAAAGACTTCGTAGTGTACCCTGCCCACTCACCTTGGCAGTGTTGTGGGAGTTATAAACTCGGGCATATGGGCTACACGGCTTGTGGGTAAAGTGTGTAACCTCTACAGACTGTAAATCTATCATGATAGCCGTGCTCACGGTCACAAGCGGCCTGGAAAACTCACAGTGTAGATGATCATGTTGTTTAATTGTTAATGTTGATTATTAATCTTATCATGTGGTTATTAATTGGGTTGTGCATAACTAAAGCTAAGTGTTGGTAAAACTTGACCAAGTTAAAAGAAACCGTAGTTCAGACAGTGTCTGCCTTTGAGCTTCATAACCCTGTGTTACTCTTGCTGAGTACTTTAAGTGCTCACCCTTGCCTTATCATCCTCATCAGATGGCTATGAAGACTACCGTGTCGGCATTCCCTGTGTAGTGGAGCTCCGTCGCGAGAGTTATCTTTATTTCCGCTGTTATGTTTAAGAAAATTATTCGTTATGTAATAAGCACTCAGTGATGGTACTATTTGAAGATTTGTCGGCTTATGTGTGAGATTGATCTCTGGGCACACATGAGTTATTCGCATTCAATTTTGTTCTTAAAATTGGGTGTGACACCTATGTGCCAAGGGTGGACTACAGAGGAATCAACGAAGCTATAAGAGTCACCTATGCGAACTACCACACGACACGACACATCAGGAGACATCCGTAGGTACATATAATATCTAGGCACCAGGCCTACATAATACATACCACCTAACCCACTCGAGTATTGAATTAGGCACTTTACGATCTTATAAATATAATCATCACCAATCTTATCTATATCTAATATGTTAATAGAATAAACTAAGCACTCAATAAGTAGCAAAATAATAATGAAGTATAAAGTCATAATGAGATACAAGAATAATTACCGATCTCCAGACAAACCAATCTGGAATCCCGAGCGTATCACTCAACTCCGATTGAATCTTGCTAGCTACCTAGCTAATAACTTGAAGCACTAGAGTTCTAATCTAATCTCTGGAAACCCTAGATCTATTCTATTCTTGCTCTGACTTGACTTGGATCAATTATTCTTTTGATCTGGTGCCTCCTGGGGGGTACAAGGCTATATTTATAGTCCGGTGGGACGCACGACAACCGTTGGATCAAACCGACTTTATGTAGGGCTCAGATCAATCCTCAAAGTCGGTGGAGGAGGCTTCCAGAAGACGGCAGCCAGTGGGCCCAAGGGGGTGCCGCTCAGCCCCACCCCATGTCGGCCGGCCCCACATGGTGGGGTTCGGGGCTCCGCTTCGCTCCGGTGTCTGCGGGATTCTCTGTGAGTATTTTGGCAGGTGTTTCTCCATGAGATTTGTTCGATATCTTCTCTGATTAGCTTTCCTTTATCCTCTTTTCTAGAATAGTCCCTGGAAAATAAAGAAACACCAAAACTCATGGAATTTGTTAGATAAAGCCCTATAGTTCTAGATATTATATTTGATTGATCCATTTATTCAATTTATAATTGCTTAAAAAGTTTACGCTAACGACCATCAACACCCATCCTCCAAATGGCTACGGATTAATGATTGGGTTCATAGCCGATGTCAGAGATTTCTGAACATTACCAAATTTCTGGCACTTCTGACAACCCTTATAATATCTAAAGCAATCTTCCATTATGGTTGGCCAAAAGTAGCCTGTCCTCTTGATCATCCACTTCATCTTCTGAGCGGACTGATGTGCCCTGTAAATGCCTTCATGGATTTCCCCCATCAGCAACTTGGCTTCTTCTCTATTAAGGCACTTGAGCAGCACACCCTTGACTGTCTTGTAATAGAGCTGATCGTGAAGAATGACAAACTTGGTAGCTTTGTACCTCAGCTATCTAGAAACTCATTGTAATGGATTCTTTAGGTACTCGATGATCTCAGTTCTCCAATCCTCATCATCAACAAGCTCATCAGCTAAAATTTCCACAATCTGCGGATACCTCGAAGCACTTTGAGCCAATCTCTTAGCCTCCTGATTCCAATCTCTGGGGACATGCCTGATACTGACAAAGGAAGAAGGATCAAGTAGTTCATCGTAATCTTTATAATACGTCTTGAGTATTTCGTCCTTGCACTCGTATAGGCCGACCAATTGGTTAACTACTAATGGAGAATCTCCAAAAATCTTAATAGCTTCGGCCTTTACCTCATGCAGCAGTTGCAGAACTTTGAGAAGGGCTTCATACTCAGCATGGTTATTGGTAGATGTTGGCCTAATTAGGAAAGCATACTCTCGGCTTGCCCCCGAGGCGAAATCATGATGAATCCAATGCCTCCACCATGCTTGCAGTTAGATCCATCAAAGAACAGTGCCCAAGGAGTCATATCCACCAGTTTGATTTCCCTTTCATGATGATGAGTGATGAAGTTAGCTATCACTTGACCTTTGACTGCCTTAGCCGATTCATACCTCAAGTCAAACTCTGACAATGCAAGAATCCACTTGCCAATTCTCCCATTCAGAATAGGCATATATAACATGTGCTTGATTACGTCAAACTTTGACACCACTGTGCACTCGGAAGACAACAAGTAATGTCGCAACTTGGTGCATGAAAAATAAAGGCTCAAGCACAACTTCTTAATGGGAGAATACCTCATTTTAGGATCCAGTAGTCTCTGGCTCAAGTAGAACACTACTCTCTCCTTCCATTCAAATTCTTGTATTAGATCCGATCCAATCGTATGTTCATCGGCTGCTACATATAGTCTGAAAGGCTTCCCTCTCTAAGGAGGAATCAACACTGGTGGAGATTTCAAGTATTCTTTAATCTCCTCAAAAGCCCTCTGCTGTTCATTACCCCACTTGAACTCTTGGTCCCCTTTCAACTTTAGCAAAACTGAGAACGGCTGAAGCTTGGCTGATAGATTTGATATAAACCTTCTAATGAAATCGATCTTGACAATCAGAGATTGCATCTCGGTCTTCGTGGTTGGGGCTTCAACCTTATTAATTGTGTCAAAAATTTTCTAACCAATCTCAATCCCTTTCTCATGTACCATGAAGCCTAGGAACTGTCCAGCTGATACTCTGAATGCACAATTGTGAGGATTCGTCCTCAATCCATGTTTCCTTGCACACTCCAAAGTGGTTCTAAGATCCTCGAGGTGTTCTCGGTATTCTCTGGACTTCGCAACCACATCATCAATAAAACTTCTATGATTTTGTCGATCAACTTATGAAAAATATAATTCATGGTTCTGTGATAAGTTTCTCTAGCATTTTTCAACCCAAATGTCATGACCACCCACTCATACAGTCCTAGTGCATCAGGACATCTGAAAGTGGTCTTGTGGATGTCTTCTCCTGCCATGAAGATCTGATTGTACCCAGCATTGCATCAATTAAATTGATCACTCTGTGGCCTGCTGCTGCATCAACTAGCATGTTAGCCACTGGCATTGGGTACCCATCCATTGGGGTAGCTTTGTTGAGGACCCTGAAGTCAATACAATCTCTTACTTTTCCATTCTTCTTGTACACAGAAACCACATTTGCAATCCATTTGGAATATCTGCATTGGCGAATAAACTTTGCTTCATAAAGTCGAGTGATTTCTGCTTTCACATCAGCCATAACTTCAGCTTTAATTCTTCTGGGATGCTGCTTAACCGGTCGATATCTATATTTAATTAGCAGACGATGTTCAACTAACTTTTGGTTCAAGACCAGGTATTTCATAATACTCACAAGCAAAACATTCCTTGTACTCTTTTAACAGAACAATCAATTCCTCTCTAAACTTGACATCTAACTTAGAACTAATGTACATCAGCCTCGGCTTATCACCATCTCCAATGTCAATAGCTTCTAACTCGTCGGCCGACGTAAATCCCTTGCCCATCTTGCCCTCATCGTCGTCGACCGATGTATGCATTATTTTATTTTTCCAAAGTCGACTGCTTGGATTGGCTGTTGAGTCACACTATTGAAAGTGACACAGTCTTCTTGCAACCTTCTTCCAGGGAAACACTCACATGCATAATCTTCCAAATCCCAATAAACAAGTTCAACGGTTGCTATGGAAATTAAGTCAGTGGCTGGAATTATCTCAAGTTCATCATTGTCTAGCCACTGTACCGCACATTGATGCATGGTTGATGGGATGCAACTGTTGGCATGAATACAGTCTCTTCCCAAAAGTAGATTATATGAGCTCTCTCCATCAATGACGAAGAAAGTGGTCAATAGGGTCTTGCTACCAATAGTCAGCTCCACTTGCAGGACTCCACGAGTCCCTGATGTTCTTCCTCCAAAGTCCCCAAGCGCCAGATAAATTTTGAGGAGCTCTTTGGATTTCAGTCCCAACTTCTGGACAATGTGGAATGGCATCAGGTTAATGGAAGCACCACCATCGATCAGTATCCTTCCAACCAGTCTCTGGTTAATGTGTCCTTGGATATACAGTGCCTTCAAATGCCTGTGCCTCTCAGGCTTCCCGTAGACTGCCTCAAAGCCATACGTGAGCCCACCGGTCTGCTCCCAAAACTTTGACTCATCAAAGTTAGAATAAACTTTGGTATCCATCACTACTCTGAACTCTATAGCAAGAAAAACCGTGCGGCACGACCCGACAACTCCCTTTCGGCTTTCTTTTGCTGTCGGATCCTTTTCTTCTGAGTCTTGGTTATATTAGCCCTATGGGATACTAGGGCTAGTGTTCATCACGCTGGCCTTCTTGAGGTTGGGCCTGATCAACATTGATGACTTCAGTACTGGGCCAACTGCTAACACCATCTTTGACACCACATCGATTCCCATCTTTATATTCCACTTGTCCATGAGTGAATCGGCTATTAGCTTGAAGTCTTGGGTACTCTTCATATCGCTTGTTGCACCTAGGACAATTATCCTTGGCAGGTGCCTCCAAGCCTTTAACCGGACAATACATGAAGAAAGGCAGTTTTCATGTATGTCGATCTGCTCTCCAGCTTTGGAGTGCTCTCCTAGTGGCTTCTTTCCTCAAGCCTTCTCGCTTTGATGCCACCATCTGTCGTGAGGTGCTGCTGAATGACATTGGTCGGCTCGGCTAATCCCGTCAGGATGCACCAAGCTCTCTGCCTCTCCATCCTTTGCAGGATCTCTTGGTACTCTTCCTCGGTTATCCAGGAATCCGGACCAAGGACTCTTGACCCTCCGGCTTGAGTTGGGGTTAAAACCTTGGCTTTGCCTTTGTCCATGGTTGATGATTGTGGTCCCACTGGGCGTGACAAAATGTGTTGACACTAAAAATGGGTTCTAATGTTAGCACCGCACAAGGATTTGCGGAGACCATCATGGAAGCAGAGTCTTGATCTATTAAACCTCTGATTGGCAAGGCCACTTCGGTTGATTTGATCTCAAGGCGTGCCAGTCAATCTGACCTACAATTGATAAGGAGACAAACTGTCAAATTATGGAACCTGTTGGTTGTTGCTAGACAGTTCCATGAATGTGCGGCTTTGAGATAGCCGATGGTCAAAGAACATTGACTAGAGAGTCAACTCCTACGAGTGTAAAGCTCCAAGAAAAGATGCGAACAACTTTCATGATATATCATTAATAAAGCATGCAATTAGCCGACCTCATAAGTATATGTAGTAAAGGTGCGATACATGCAACATTTACTAGCTCAAGCTACCAGATCTGTTAAACATATCATATAAAGATTAACCATCAACAGAGGCGTGTTCCCATGCAGCCGTGATGACAATTAACCTGATAACTTAGCTTACTTACTAGCATTGGGGTGTTTCCATGCAGCCATAAAAATAAACAAACTAATCCATATTTAGTATATCTAATAGATCTAATCATGTTGAAACAACAAAAGCACATGTATAGTATGAAGAAAGCGCAACTAGATCGGCTATTCAGCCGATATGGGGTCCATGAAGCATAAACAAGACCCATTCACCCAATTACAGATAGATCTAAGACTAAACAAACATAGCCTAACATATACCTAGCAGTGGAGTCCGGTAGATGAAGCCATACCAAACACATTAAACCAAATCCACCTATTCTCAGATCAATCTAGTAACTAAGCAAAGGTCTCGAACACACAGCATGTAACAACCACGATCAACAGATTAGCTGATAGGATCTTAGATCTATAGCTTTGACGAATATAAGAATGAATGCTTATAAAACAATAGATCTACATAGAATTGAGGCTTAGGCCAATGTGTTGACCTAGATTGGGAAAGATATAGTTTCAGTAAATAAACAATGCATAACAAATAATATCGGTAACTTAATGAATCTATTAGATCGCCAATCTAATAGAGCCAATAACTAGCTTGAAACAATGACTCATGTGAGATTGAAGCAATGAAGCCACATGAAACACAGATTCAAACCGATAGCAAGCTCAGATTGAGCTTGCACGAGTTACACAATATAGCCATACAAACGATACATGAACCATGGCTAGACTTATAAGCAAACCGGAGGTCGATTTGATCGATGCAGCCCTGTTCATTGAAGGTTCACCGAAATCTACTCTACTCCTACTCCTAGGGTTTTGACCGGTGGCCGAAGGGTTTGTGTTTCATTGATTGGATGTCCTTTACAACTCTCTCGATTTGGCTATTTATAGACCATAGCACGTACCCTGACCGACCATTCTAAACATAAGGAAATAATAGATAACTGGGGCCTCAATCTTTCCTTTCGACAAAGCCCGATGTGTACGTTCTATTGCAATTGGCCGAAGAATCCTCTCATTGTGATCTCCCTGATTAGTTACGTTGGTCGATCCTTCAGGTCCATCTGAATGGCGTCCTTTGAAGCCTGCCACGAGGGCCCATACACATATATCCGGACGTGCCAAAATATGGTGTCAATATAATTATAAATATGATCGCTATATTATGGGTATTATCGCTATAAATATTATATGGGTGTTATAATTATTTAAATATGGATTTATATTACTATACGGAACTACGTTATTATATACGGGTTTATAAACTATAATATACTATTATTAAATAGGTGATTATGATGCTATTATCTATATGAGTTAATATTATTATACTATTATATGGGTTATTAATATTATCTTTAGAAGACATATTCGGCAAGGAAACCAACCTGGGAAGACTCTAGAAGACGCAAGAAGACACCAAAAGGCAGCGAGAGGTGACAGGCGACCAAATAGGACCGGCTGACCCCACCACTATGCTAGCTGGCCTGCCCCCGGGTCTTTTGCATCCTATCTCGATACGACACCTTCTAACCGATATTAAGATCCAATCTAAGCCATTATTTAAGGTCGGTTTGATCCAGGGGTTGCGGTTCATCCCACCAGACTATAAATAGAGGGGTAGACCGCCCCTTCCTAAATAAAATTCATTCATACAGAATCAATCCAGTCAATCTCAGTTAGGCCAAGAGGTGTCCCTTGAAAGGATAACCTTATAGTTCCACCATATAGGGCATAGCTAGATTAGAATAGAATTAGAGGCGCCAAGGATATCTTGGGTTCTAGATTAGTCACGAGGAGACTCGGTAAACCCTTGTAATCCTCTCTAGTAACACAATATTATTTACCTAATTCATCACTGTTATCATTGTTCATCTCTATTCTTCTAGTTCTTATTCTAGTTCTTGTTCTTGTTCTAGTTGAATATTATTGCTCTAGATATGACTACATGTTTAGTTGTTTATACATTCATAGTTATAATGTCTATCATCTACTTTAATTATATGTCTAGTATAGATAGATTATATGCATTTCATTACTCATGTTCGTATAGCACTCATTTATTAGAACAATGGGTAAGTGATAATCATAGTGTAAGCGTGGTGCTTAGACATTGTTTATCTGTGAATGTCCCCTATTTTCTAGGCCATGTGGTAGATCGTGGGTGTGATATTCCTGTTAAGTCCTCTGTAGTCCACTTCCCGAATTTAGGACTATGCATGACTATTAAGTCTTAGGTCACGATTGTGCTCTGTTCTGAGCCGGGCTTAGGGATGGTCGCTTGGTTATACACATTAATATACTTTATCTATGATTGCTAGATGTATTGCACTAATTAGGGTAGGTTATAACTTATAATTAGAATAACATAAGACTAGTCTTTAATCTTCTATTATTGTCAATGCTACTGCTATATGTGGAAAGGCTCTTGAGATAATCCTTGATACATCTTTATCTATCTTTATCATTTATCATATTGATTCACTGTTTTGAGTAATAATCTAGTGGAACTCATATCATGTGTGTGCATACAATTATTAGCTTCTCATTATCCTACCTCCTAGATCTTTCCCAGTGGTAAAGTATAAATAACGATACCAGGAACTTTCGTGTGTGAAATGCTACAACGGGTTTATTTAACGGTGCGCTTGCAGATAAACTTTAATATATATCTTTGGAGTAAGTGTCATGATTGTAATACTTCGATGTCTCTAGTGTCATATTAGGGATGACGACTTAACTTAAGTGATGCTAGTAGATGTGACCCTCATTTCTTGCGTCGTTGCTGGGGATCTCTCACCGTGGTGATGACGTTAAGAAAAGCCAACAATACTCTCCAATATCACCAAATGATGGATCAATTAACTAGAATGAGTGTGAGATGATTGGCTAGGCTCACAAGTTTGTATTGTCAATAAAATGCATAATAGTTGCAACCCTAGCTGGCCAACATCAATATATAGAGCCCCTCAAAAAGCTAGGCGTTATATCCCTTCATTATGATTTTTGCGTGTTGACCAGATGCGCGTCCAGTCAAGCGACGACCGGTCACCCAGATATGACCACTTGTTCATCACGTTTGACCCCAGCTGTTGATCCACAATGGCTATCTCTTGTTACACGTGTGTTTATGCGTTTAAGTTGCACTCTACGCGCCAAAGAGATTGACCGGACACACTGACCCTCAGTGTGCAGGCATTTCTAGAGAGCTCCCATACAGCCAAATTAGGGACAGATGGGTCCAGTGACCAGATTCTGACAGGTCCGGTCCACTTCTCCTTCAGCTTAGTACACCACGTCACACTAATCGAACATGGGAACAATGCACTCACTGCTGTAGAAAACAAAAACAATGCCATTTCAAAATACCCTATCACTGTCGGATTTTGAACCAGCACAACAACTTCGGCAGTGATGAGGTGATCACATCACTGCCGGTTATGTTAAACCTGCAGTGATGATCCACATCACTGCCGGTTCGTTACGAACCGACAGTGATTGATGTCCAGCAGAAATCACATTTTTAAAATAGAAAAAAAAGATTTAAATTCTAGGAGGGCCACTAGGAACCCACGAAAACAGTGCCGGTTCAAAATCCCCTATTACTGCCGGATTTTGAACCGGCACAACCACTTCGGCAGTGATGAGGTGATCACATCACTGCCGGTTATGCCAAACCGGCAGTGATGATCCACATCACTGCCGGTTTGTTACGAACCGACAATGATTGATGTCCAGCAGAAATCGTATTTTTAAAATAGATAAAAAAGGATTTAAATTATGGGAGAGGCCACTAGGAACCCACGAAAAGAGTGCCGGTTCAAAATCCCCTATCACTGCCGGATTTTGAACCAGCACAACCACTTTGGCAGTGATGAGATGATCACATCACTGTTGGTTCGTTATGTCCAGCAGAAATCGCATTTTTAAAATAGAAAGAAAAGATTTAAATTCTGGGAGATGCCCGCAGAAATCGCATTTTTAAAATAGAAAAGAAAATATTTAAATTCTGGGAGAGGCCACTAGGAACCTGCCCGTCCGTCTTTGCCGCAAGTCGCGCATTTTTTCGCGTAAAATCTGGAACGCGCTCCGAAGGGGATTCGAACCCTCGACCTGAGCCTTACGCGATCCCTCCTCAACCAGTCCAGCCATGAGTCACTTGTGTCTGGATTCCGTTTTACTTCCTCATATTCTACACTAAACCGATTGTAAATTGATTGTTTGAGCCACTAAACGAATTCAAATGAAAAAGTTATAACCTACGAAATTTCATAACTTTTCGAGAGGTTCCACTGCTCATAGAGTTGGATCGTTATTATATAGAGAGGTTCCACAAAATGGAATTTTGTGACCGAACATGTCCGGTGAGCACTGACTGGACACACCCTGTCCGGTTTACTCTGCGTGAACTGCTCGCCCGATTCCATGGGGACCAACATCCAGTCATGAACAGTGAGCCCTGATTTTTCTCTAGTCACTTCACCCTTGCTCCAAATGCTAGACACAATGTATATCAGCTTTATGCATGTGTGTTAGAATTTTCACAAGTCTTTTTCAAAGGTTTTAGCAATCACTAGCATCTAAATGCATATGCAATGAATTAGAACATCTAGTGACATTTTGATAACCGCATTTCACATATGAAATTTTCCCCTCTTCATAGTAGTTCTATAACCAACATGTGATCACACTATGGTTTCTTCATCGGCAGACCAAAAAATGTTCCTATAGGTTATACTTTTGTCTTGAGCCCATTTTTATTTGTATTTGTCTTCTTTTCCATGTTGAAGCTTGATCACCATCTTGTGTCCATCACCACCATGGACTTCATCTTGCTCTATTATCTGGTATCTACCAACCGGTCTCAATCGATACTTAGCGCCAAAGATTAGTACACAAGGTTTCATCAATTATCCAAAATTAAACTAGGGCTTTCGTCATAGGGGTGATTAGATTCTAAAAGAAGAAAAAATCGAATAACAATTACTATTAAAAAAACTCAAAGTGCGGGGTAAGATAGCTCTCAGACATTGCATTAAGAAGAACTTCTCAAAGCAAGTAGAGAAAACCACCGGACCACTCAACCATGACTAGGACCTGACCTTAGACCGGTTCTTTAGCATATGGGGCAGACAAGAATTTTTTTAAAACTAGCCTAATAATTCTCACACAAAGGGAGTCAAACCTAAGAGCAACTCCAGCAGGAACACATTAGACAGGATGTTAGTGTGGTAGCACATCGGTTTCGATCGACCATGATTCAAGTCGGGCAGAGAGATAAACCACTCCAAAGTCGCATGAATGAGGACGTAATGGGAGAATCTTAGGACCTCCTGCATTTGGGGCCTGAGTAAGGATCCTGTGGGACACATTGGCCTTATATTTTATTTTAGAGGATTATTCGAGGGCTTTGATGGAATTACTCTAACAATCACGGTTAGAGACCCTTGGCACAATTATTATTAATGATGATTAGAATGTACTACATATTGAATTGATGGTGGGATCTCTTTTGTTTTTTATAAAAAATTGTAGGCTGTAGCCTTTTATTTTTTAGCACGTCTTGTCTTCTTAACGTAACAATATTTTGATAAATTTTCATAACAATTGAATTCAGATTTGGATTTTCACTTATTTTATCAGGTTTTGGTAATTTTAAAAGTTATAATCTCTGTGATCTATAAAGGGCCATTTTGATCCTTTCATTTTGGAGGAATTAAAATCTTCTTAATAGATTAGGTTATTTGGTTTGGAATATGATATTTCATAACTTTTTTCTTATATGACTATCTCAAATTTATAGGGTTAAAGATATAATTTGATTTTATAATCACTGCTAGTTTCTACTCTATAATTTTACCATAGTTCTCAAATATATTCTATATATAACTATATTAAGTTATTAATATCTAAATTATTAAATTAAATTCAATTCGAAAGATCCAAACGGGTCTACAAAAGACTCATATTTATCTTAGATTTGGGGTGTCACTTATTCTTACGTGGTGATTTTAGAAAATATCTCTAGTCAGTATCTAAACCAGTAGCAAAGATTCACCATAGTTACTACAGGAGACCGAGAAAGTAATTGGGGAAAGTGCTAGCAAACAGATTTTCCTTGGTCGAATTGAAGATTTTTTTTCGCTACATGTCTACACCTCCCATAAATCGCTTTCAAGTTATCTCATGAACCGATCCGCGCGGTGATCCACTCTATGGGGGCTCCATGGCCATTTATTCACCACCACAAAGTCGGGACGAACGAGCGGAACACAAGCCTTGATTTAGTTGCTGAAATGAAGAAAGGACCGGCAGTCCATTCACATTTAGTGTGGTACTGACTGACAGCCAATAGTTACGTTTCTTCATTCTCAAGCTTACTTCTAGCGCTGAGGTAAGCAAAACCAATAATGATCTTGCGAGAGCAAGCATCACGCCAGCTGAGGGCGGGATATCGATATGATTCGATGGGGCTCTAGATATTTTCTTCTTATGTCTTCCTGAAACTACGCTCTCCACACTTAGAACCGGTTTGGTATACAGATGCTTTGTTTATTAAACATCTATTTTTAAAACTGTTTTCTTCCTCTGATATTAAGATATGAGGCCACGCCGTCTAGGCGGCCTCCCAGGGTGTCCACGTATGTTTAATTTCGTTTGTCTGTTAGATAGAAAATCCACGGCTCAGATGAAGTAGTTTGAGAGTCGTCATCCTTCTATGCGTGTTCTTGTATCCTAGACCAACTGGATACATTGAATGAGCCTGACATCCTTACATTCAATTGGCTCCATTCAGTGAAGGAGCTAGAAAATTGAATCACGCAAGCATACATACCGACACAATCAACAACTATGGCTTTGCATGGAGGCTCTTGCATGCGAAAAAATTACTATGTGCGACCACAATGTGCACCGCATGTAACAATACCTTTGCCTTTTACGTGAAAGGACTTACTGCCACCAAGCGTTTACATGCAAGGAAGCCATCCTAGGTGAGGCGGTAACAATGACGTTTTTACCTAGAGTTAAATTGTGAAGCAGTACAAATTTCCATCGCGGCAACTACATTAAGCCATGCATGCATGCACACAGGAGTGCTGAAAATTCTAGGTGCTGGTACGGCCAACAATAATTTATATCACACCTAACAATACCTTCTCCTTTTACATAGTTCACCACCAAACTTTTACATGGAAGGAAACCTTCTCCTTTTACATAGTTCACCACCAAACTTTTACATGAAACCAAGCAACCCCAGCTCAGACTGACCAACATCGTCTTTACCTACAACTAATTTATTAGTCACCTCAAATTTACATCACCGTAGCTAGATCAAACCATGCATGCATGCATGAGTGCTCCCTAGGCTGTATAAAAATTATAAGTGTTCTTACCATCCAAATTTACCATGGACTGTGTGTCATGGGTTCCCAGTAGTTTAGTTTTTACTTCTACTAGATAAAATGGTACATTTTCTACACCATGCATCCTTACCTTTATGTTTTTACCAGGTAAAATTATACATTTACTACATCATGCATCCGTACCTATATTTTTTTACCAGGTACAATGGTACATTTTGGACACCATTCATCTCTTGCCTATATAAACATGTGGTCTGCCACCCGGTTGCTTCATCGCCCTCCTCTCATTGCATGAAGTTCTCCTCGTGTAATTCATATAGTTCATCCCCGTAGTCCCTTCTGTTCTTGCTCCTAGCCTATTTTACACTAAAACCAACCGTCCATCTATGATGGTGTTTCCTAGGCATGAGTAATGGAGTAACAAGAACATATTACATAGGACACGGTAGGTGTAACCTGAGAACTTGCTGCAGGGAAATATTTTATAGAATAGACATCTAATTATGGACTTAGCGAGTTGTTGCCAGTGGTCAGACAAATATTAGCTTTGTGTTTCTTAGTTAGCGTGTGCATGTACGACCTTAACAGGCACATTGTGTGTGCGTACACGTGTTCTGATCATGGATGGACATGTGATTCCATTGTGTGTACATACGTTTACCTCTTGATTTTGTTTTAGGAAGTGCCACCCGTAGCCTTGTTTCTATTGTTGCGGCTATATATTCGTCTTCATGATTTTTTTGTTTTATTTTGTTCACATCGTTACTCCCCTCTCTTGCCCTCCGTTGACCCCGCTTGTCCCTCCTTTTTATATGTAAAATATTTGTGGTCTTATGATCATTCACAGGACCACATTGATGGCACATGGAAGGCGCTTCGTCTAGCCAACCCAGGAAGAGGCAGCGTGGGAAGGGTACACCTTCAGTTCCAGGTGCCGCCGCATGCTTCTAACACTTTTGTTGTTTCATATATCATATTGGCATGTTTTCTGCCTCCTATAAAGAGCCCATGATGTCTCCTTTTTATTGTTGACCATTTCAATTTCAGTTATGTTGTTTGCATCCCTAATTAGACATTCCTCCATCTTGTTGTCTTCGCTTTGTTACTTTTGGCCGTCGCCTCTAGCTATAGGTGAGGGGACAATACGTGAGAGACAGCAGCGTCGGAGATCTAAAAGGCAGCTAAAGAGGGAAGGTTAGTTGTGTACTTTTGTTTCTCTCGTGTACCTTCTCGTCTCTATATGTTTGCGCGTAAGTGTTGCGTGCCTTTCCCTATAGGTTCAAATGTAGGTTCTGATTCTGTCAACAGCAGACTGTGGTGGGTCTCGGTAAAAAAAACATGTGCCAATATATGTCCTATGTACTACCTCTGTTTTCAACAAATGCCTCATTTTAAGAAGTCAATGAAAAAAATATGACAAACCACTAATAGGCGTGACATGAAAGTAATATCAACAGATTAGCCATAGAGTATATTTCCATACTACTGCTATTTAGTGGCCTTCATGGTAAAACTTTTTAATATAATTCCAACCAAATATTAGTTACCTTGATTGGCATGTTACGGCCGGCGACAGTACTATTGAAAAAATATATTCCTAAGTTCTCTGATGCCTTGCGTCGTGTGCAAATTGTCTTCCAGCTGAAGTTTCATATTACGGGTCTCCGGCACACGAGTGCCAGCACTGCGGTGCGCAGTTTTGGTACCAAGAGCGTGTGAAAAGGTCATATCGAGGTGATAAAGGCGCTATTTGTTTCCATCTTTGCTGCAAGGGAGGGAAGGTCAGTTTGCCTTTCCAAAAAGACCCTCCTCCATTTCTAGATGGGCTGTTGAATCCAGCTGGTGGTGTGCTTTCTAAATATTTTATTAAATATGTTCGTTCTTACAATTCTATGTTTGCATTCACCTCCCTTGGTGCTAAGATTGACATGGCTGTAAACAAGGGGCCTGGTCCATACGTATTTAAGATTAATGGACAGGTCCATCATAGAATTGGATCTTTGCTGCCGAACGAGGGTGTAGCCCCAGTTTATGCCCAACTTTATATTTTTGACACTGAAAACGAAGTTCAAAATCGAATATCGATTTTTGATAGACATAAGGAACCAGACAATGGCCACGACGTTGACAAACAAATAGTTGAAGGTTTGATAAAAATGTTTGATGAATCAAACGAGCTGGTAAAATCATTTAGGGTGGCTAGGGACTTGCTGGCACAGAGCAGTTGTCAGCCTTTACGCCTTAGGCTATTACACGATATGTCCAAGAGCATGCCCCAGTATAGTGCACCAGCAGGATCCGAGATAGCTGCTTTGATAGTGGGGGACTTCTCTGAGGAAAAGAAAAGTCCAGATATAATAATTCAGGATAGAGGTGGTAGCCTTAAACGAATTAGCAACCTACATGCAAACTATATGTCCTTACAATACCCCATCTTGTTCCCTTATGGGGAGCAAGGTTTCAAAATTGGAATTAAATACAGTAGGTCATGAACCTTGAGGGTCGGAGCTAGAGGTGAGGTCACAATGCTTGAATACTATGCTTATAGATTACAACAACGTAGATGTGAGGCAACGACATTGATACGTGGCGACCGATTATTCCAGCAATATATTGTTGATGCCTTTGCATCTGTGGAGGAGAATAGACTTAGGTTTATAGTTAAAAACAATAAAAATTTGAGGTCTGAGGTTTACAAGGGCCTCGAGGATGCCCTTCGTAAGGGCGATGTTGATGGCAGTGGCATTGGTAAAAAGGTTATTTTGCCTGCTAGCTTTACAGGGAGCAAGCGGTACATGGTTCAGAATTATCAAGATGCAATGGCCATCTGCCGATCATATGGACCTCCAGATATGTTTATTACTTTTACATGTAATCCAAAGTGGCAGGAAATAGCTGATGCCCTTACATTTGTTCCAGGGCAAAAGCCTGATGCTAGACCTGATATAGTTAGTCGAGCCTTCAAGTTAAAGGTCGATGAGCTTGTTACTGGGTTAAAGAAAGGAACTTATTTTGGGAAGGCACGTGCAGGTACCACAAGCTATTTCCACTCTCTCACTATGCTTATTTGGAAAATAGTTGTCCTTAGACATTTAGTGACTCCTAATAATTAATTGCATAACGAGTTTCGCCACAAAAAACAGTTAGTTTGTGTACGTTTGGTCCCTTGTATTTAGTACTTGCAATATAGTTGGGACGTGTGCATGGTAACAATGCGCCATGGAATGTCTATTTTTTTTTACCTTCCTGCTAGGTCCCGTGTATTAGTCCTTGCAGTCCAGTTGGGACGTGCATGGTAACAATGCGCTATCATCTTATTTGTTTACCTGCCACCACTTACTAATACTGGTATCCCCATTTATTCTTTTCAGTCCTCTACAACATCGAGTTTCAAAAGCGTGGACTACCGCACGTTCATATTCTGGTCTGGCTTGAAGGTAACACTAAAGATCCTCGTCCTTCTTTTATTGATTCATTAATATGTGCAGAGGTACCAGATAAATCGTCGGACCTACTAGGTTATAATCTTGTCGATGAATTTATGGTACATGGCCCTTGTGGTCAGCTGAACCAAAATTGCCCATGCATGAAAAGCAGCAACTGCTCGAAGTTCTTTCCAAAGGCCATTGAGCCAAACACAACTGTTGGTGAGGATGGCTTTGTGCAGTATAGGCGTCGTCCTGACACTGGGCACTTTGTCGAGCGATATGGTGTTAAACTTGATAACAAATGGATCGTCCCATACAATATGACATTGCTAAAAATGTTTAGAGCACACATAAATGTTGAGTGGTGTAATAAAACACATCTTATCAAGTACCTATTCAAGTACATTACGAAAGGTCCAGACGGTGCGAGGGCTGTCATTGAAACATGTTCATCTGACGTTACTGGGGCCAATTCATAGCATGAGGTTCGTAGTACCGTCCTTGGTGCCCAGCCACTAGATTCCCAGAGGCAGCCTGAGGATGTGGATGAGGTCCGTGAGTACATTGATTGTCGCTATCTATCTTCCCATGAGGCTAACTGGCGCTTGTTTGAATTTGATATTCACTATAGGACCCCTGCCGTCGAGAGGCTGGCTGTGCACCTCCCTTTCATGAATAGCATTGTGTACCCAGCTAATCAGCCCTTGTCTGCTATTGTACATGACCATCGTTACATGCAGACAACACTCACCGAATGGTTTTCTTCTAATAGGAATTTTCCATGCGCTAGAGAGTTAACGTACATAGATTTCCCGACAAAGTGGGTTTGGAATAAGAAATTTGAGTGGCACCCGCGCAAGGGGTCTAAAAAAATTGGTAGAGCTATATATATATCAATCCTAGTTGTGGTGAGCTTTATTATCTCCGTATGCTCCTCAACGTTGCCAAGGGTGCTACTTCATACGGAGACCTCAGAACTATTAGTGGTGTTCTACATCCAACATTTAAGGATGCATGCCAGGCTATGGGTCTTCTTGGAGATGATAGTGAGTGGCGTGAGGCCCTTAGGGAAGCATCTATGTGGGGATCAACGGCTCAGATGCGGCAGCTGCTTGTTACTATAGTCCTTTTTTGCTGTGTCTGCGACGCATCCTCCCTTCTCAATGAATTCTTCCAATATTTTACTGATGACATACTTTACAACATTAGAAAAATGGTGCAGCTGCCTTCCTATAAGGTTCTAGAGGATCACCTTAGAAATTATGTTTTGCTTGAACTAGATAATTTGTTTGTCAAAAATGGTGGTTCAATGACTGAGTATGGGTTACCAGAGCCTGATCGAAGCATACGTAACAAAATAAAAAATAGGCTGCTAGCTGAGGAATTGGCCTATGACTGTGAGAGTCTAGTGCATATTCATGGTACCCTCGTTAGCCAGTTGAACCTTGAACAAAAGAATATCTATGATGTTGTCACACAATCCGTCTATGAGGAGTCAGGCCATTGCTTTTTTGTGTATGGATACGGTGGCACTGGCAAGACATTCCTTTGGAATGCAATTATTTCACGCTTGCGATCCGAGAAGCTTATCGCCCTTGCTGTAGCCTCATGCGGAGTTGCTTCCCTATTACTACCTAGAGGTCGTACTGCGCATTCCTGATTTAAAATTCCTATAGTCATTGACGAGTCGTCCATGTGCAATATTAAAAGGGGAACTTTTCTTGCTGACTTAATAGGTCATAGCTCTTTGATCATATGAGATGAGGCGCCTTTGACCCACCGACATTGCTTTGAGTCTTTAGATCGTAGCATGTGTGACATCCTTGGGGAGGCAGACTCTTCGTGTTTTAACAGGTTGTTCGGTGGCAAGACCGTGGTGCTCGGCGGAGATTTCTGCCAGGTATTGCCTGTGGTTGAGGGCGGCAGCAGGCTAGACACCATTGATGCATCCATAACTAACTCTTACCTGTGGAACCATGTTCAGATTCTAAAGCTAACAGTCAATATGCGCTTACTTGGGATGTCTCGCAATAGTCTGCCAACTGATCAAATGAAAGCATTTAATGATTGGGTATTGAGTATTGGGGATGGCACTGCTACGGGTGCTACTCATAATGATGATGGAGACTTTGAGTTGGTTGAGATACCTAATGACATCTTAGTTCCACAGCTCGGTTCCCATATTGATAATATCATAATATCTACTTATCCCAACATGGAAACATCCTACTCAGACCCAGATTACCTAAGGGAACGAGCTATCGTTGCCCCCAAAAATGATACCATCGATGAGATTAATAACCGGGTCATGACAAGGTATACCTTAGCTCTGATTCCTTGGTTGAGACCTCCAGGGAACATGGTAACTCAGACCTACTTTATCCTGTTGAATTCCTAAATTCCCTGCAGTTCAAGGGAATCCCTTCTCATAAACTAATGCTTAAGGTTGGGTCCCCCATAATGCTGCTGCGCAATTTAAACCAGAGCGCTGGACTCTGCAATGGTACACGCCTTATAATAACACAATTAGGAGATCGTGTCCTGGAGCCCCAGATAATAACTGGCTCTCACATTGGTGACAAAGTCCTTCTCCCTCGAATTTCTTTACACGTCTCAAGCGCTAAATGGCCATTTGTTCTTAGCAGACGTCAATTTCCAGTAAGATTGTGCTATGCAATGACTATAAATAAGAGTCAAGGGCAAACTTTACATAATGTTGGCCTATACTTGCCATGGCCAGTTTTTTTCTCATGGTCAGCTCTATGTTGCTATATCACGTGTTACATCTAGAGATGGCCTAAAAGTTTTGATTGACGATGGCACAGACCTGGGCTCCAACCTCACTGAAAACATTGTTTACAAAGAAGTCCTTCGTTCTCTATGGTACGTGTTTATTTTTGTCTATATATATTGGGCTCCCACGTTTGTAGACTATGGTCTCCTAACTGAAGTACATTATATTGCTCTATTTGATGCCCTTTTTCCTTTCTGTTGATGGGCCACCACAAGATGGAGTACAGCTTGGTATCACAGATTTATCCATCAAGGCACAACTGGAGCATCAAGGTTAGGGTTGCTAAGATGTGGAAACTATCTTGGACTCCTAGTGGGAAGGGTATAACCGCTATGGAACTTGTTCTGGTTGATGAAGAGGTATGTCCCTTGCTGGATGTCGCTATATGTTATTCCCCCTCATATATGGCTGTATAACCTAAAACTTTCTACATCAGGGTTTGGTATTACAGCTTGCATCGGGCATAAAGACCTTGGAAAATTTGCCAATTCTTTGGTGGAAGGCCGCTCATATATGATTAAAAAATTCCAAGTGAGTAGCCAATCAAGGAAGTACAACCCTGTGCCGAACCCACAGACAATCGATTTTACCCCATGGACTATCGTAGAAGAGATACCTAAAGAGCTATCCACCCAGCTTCCCCTCCATGTTTTTAATTTTGTGGACTTTGAGGACTTATGCCACAGACGGAAGGACCAGCATGGCTTAGTAGGTAGGTACTACACTTGCGTTGCCTATCCACGCTCCCATTTGCTGTGTTCCCGGATTTACTTATCAGGTGTCATGCTGTTTTGCTTTCCAATAGATGTTATCGGGAAACTTACCGTAGTTCATCCGGTGTTGCGATCTAGCGGGCTAAATGGTGTGTCCGTGCGGAGGGTAGTCCAGCTGCGTGATCTAAGGTTGGCCCCCTAATAATTTATGTTCTTCCTGGCTTAGCATAGACTTATTATGCACAATCTTGCAGTGATCAGGTCTTACAAATAACTTTGTGGGGCGACCATGCAACGTCTTTTGAGGAACAGGTCCTTATTGACACCATTGGTAAAGATGAACCCGTTGTGATTGTTTTCGCTGGGGTGCAAGTGAAGCAATACTTAGGTGCATTATATTTGTCGTACCGTTTCCATGTACCCTCTACATTATACAAAGTTCTACTATATCATGGTGAACCCATTTCTAATGTAGGTGCCACAACATGTGCGAGCGGTGATGGCACCAAATGGTACATGAACATTGATCTTGCAGAAATGAATGCTTTTCGTGTTAGGTAATATGATGCTTGTGTTGTTCAGCCTGCCAATTTGCAAGGTGTGTAACTGGCCGATGGCCTTGTCCTCAGTTTACAGGGTAGAGGATCCGAAGTTGTGTTCCTGCCAGGTGATGGTGATGCAGAAGGGGGTGTTGTTGATGAAGTAGGCGCAAATAGGAAAACTATTGCCGAGCTTCTGGCATTGGATCCCCATGACAACAATGTATAACCTCCTTCATAGCAATTCCCTATATAATTGCTCAAGGCATGTTGCTGAAATTTGGCGTGTTCTTTATGTAGGGTGTTCGTTTTACCTGTGCCGCAACCGTAAGAGAAATAGATGTTTCAAATGGTTGGTGGTATAAAGGTTGCAATACATGCAAGCGGGGGCTGAAGGCTACTTTCGATGGCTTCGAATGCACCAACTGTGATGAAGCTAAACCAGTGGTTATGCCTAGGTAATTTTTACTCGAAATAGTTTCCCTCACAGGTTCCTAACTTGTTCATGATGGGTCTTCTTCTTTCTCATACAAGCTATAAGCTAAGCGCGATCATCGAGGACACCACTGGCCGAGTGAAAATATTTCTCTTTGGAGGAGTGGCTGAACAGGTTGTTCGGCGGACTGCCGCTGAACTTGTTGAAGAAAGCTCAGCCAATCAGATTTTACTTCCTGCACCTCTTTGCGACCTTGTTGGCCAAAGGTACGTGTTCCAGGCAGTTATCAGTGAGCAAACATTTAGAACTGGGCAACTCTGCTTCCAAGCTAGGAGGGTGTTCCCTGATTCAGCGACTGCCGAGGCTCGTGGTTCTACTGGGCGTCTGCCACATGATTCTTGGGATCCCAAAGCTATGAATGTGATTGGCCCATCAAGTATTGCTTCCACAAAAGGCCAAACAAAGGTTCTTGCTGTTTCCGAAGGGCCTAGTCATTCAGATGGGGGCTCAACCCCTCCTCCTGAGCTTGCTACACCTGTGGTGGCCAAATCCTCATCTAGCAAGGGGAAGGAGGTACCCGAGACTGTTCATGAGGACCATGGGTATGTACTTTTGCGTCCTAAGTATCTATACCGTTTGCCATACCTACATAGTGTACTCTTCTCACCGTACAGAATTAGTTTATAGGATACTGCGTTAAATTCTTCAAACATTGATCCTTATACGTGGTTGCTGCCACTTTATCGGGTGGAGTACGGGGCATATATAGGTGGTTTGCTTATACATTTGTGTTGGTAGAACTATTCTAGGCAAGCGACCAAGGTTTGCTCACAGGGAACTATTCGCCGCAAAGAAAGATGGGGCAAGGTACCTCTTCATATTTTGGTGCTATTTTGTTGTTTGGTTTAATCGGTT
This sequence comes from Microstegium vimineum, assembly GCA_022036555.1. Lineage (NCBI taxonomy): Eukaryota > Viridiplantae > Streptophyta > Magnoliopsida > Poales > Poaceae > Microstegium > Microstegium vimineum. Next base: position 30,028,532 of record CM039134.1, read on the forward strand.
GGGTGACAAGGTATTTCCAACTTGCAGCGATGAGTGAGCCTGCATCTGGGGGATCTACAACTACCTATCACTACACAGGTCCATGCAATAAACTGATGCTGTTCTATGCCCCCACATGGTGGTGCCATAATCAGTTCTTCAGACTTAAGTGTGCCAACTAGCCAGTCGTGCACCGTTGTGCTATATCTTTTTGCCAGTGAGTCCTTGTGTTCACCTTTGGAGGTCCCTGGCCTCATGTATGTATAAGCTCTTATGCCACCTTACTAGATAAGGATATTTAAGTCTTCACCTTAAGTGTAGTCTTCTATTTCTGTTTCCGTTTTTGTTGTGGTGTACTTTTGCCATAGTTCAATTAAATTGCTTTGTCTACTTTCCTTTCATGGAAGCATATTGAGCCCATGGAAAGTGTTTCCTTCTTGTTTGTTTTCCCTTCGTGTGTGCTACACTGCTATTGCCTCTGCTCGATTATAGTACTGTGTCTACTTTCCTGCCGTGTCCCCATATCCATCGCCCTGGATCCTACGTTGCTATCTATGTGATGCGTCCACTCCCGTCTTGCCTATCTACGTTGCTATTTACGTTGCTAATGGTCTCGTGTGATTTGGTTCCTCTTAATGGTGTACACCCTCCTATCTGTGTAGAGTCTGGTTGGAGGATAGAAAAAATGCAACACGAGGGACTTCTCCCATGAAAAAAACTGTGGAAAGCAGTACGGTGGATTTGCAGTCATGGGCCCTCACCTAATTCCATTGTTGGTTTTCCCGTTCAGCATTCTGCACCAACCAATGGCCCCTCCTTGGATACCTGTTGTGTTCCGGGCATAAATATATTGCCCCCAATGGCAGGCCCTGCACGAGTCATGCCAGAATTTGGTTAGCATGGGAGTGAAGCATCTAATAGTTTTGAGTAATTTTGCTAATTGCCTTTCAGTCATGCCTGGGATGGCTTAGTTTACTCAAGTGTGTCATGTGTTTAAGTATGGTTATTATATTTTAAAATTTGTTGGCTGTGGCATAAAGGGGAAAAATGAGTTTATCTGAATCACCTCTTGATCATCGTTGAAGTCTTACGAATCTCTTCTATTTGTACAGTTGCTATCATTGCATAATGTGAAAACCAAAACTTTCAGCAGCTATCATCAGAGCTTTCCAGAAAAAATCTTTTAGTTGGGAAGAGCTTTGTTGACCATGCTATTCAGGAAATTCCTATATGAAGATGTTTTTTAGGACATTGCAGGTGGTGAAGGTGTAGCCAAGCTTTGTTTAATGAGAGATTGTATCCAAGCTTGCTTCTGTGCCAATATTAAACTTCCTTGTGTACTTAAATTTCCTGTGTTGATGTGCGTTTAGGGTACCCTGCAGGCATTAGTTATCAAATAGCATTAGTTTATTGAATACGAAAGTACAAATAAAAAATGAAATTACATTACTATTAATTCAACACGGGCAATAACTTTATGAAATTTATTTCTGTTTATACCAGATACATGGAACATATCTAGAGACAAAGTGGTTGTGTGGCATCAAAGGATATGATCCATTAGTATATTTGTCAGTTAATATCTAATAATGGTACCAGTAAAACCTATCGGTTACATTGCCAGAAATACTTTAGCACGGTGTGTATTGTTTGCATAATGAAGAAACATTGACAGCAAATATGTTTGTATACGTAAATGTGGTGCATGTCTATGTTTACCAGTAATTGATTGACAAATAGATATAAGAATGGCAAAAGAATGTGCGCATTGCAGCAGCTGCTTACAGAAATTGTTGGATTACTATTGGCTTACAGAACTGGGATATGAACATGGAGTGGTAGAGTCCAAAGGGTGCCACTCTGGTGGTGGACAATTAGTCATCAGATCTAGCTGCTTCTTAACATGGAAGTGGCTTCATCCTAAATTCTTTGTTGCCCCATAAAGTCTTCTAAAGGAACAAAAAGAGTTGTATTACCTCTTGTTTGTCAAGCCATTTGACCTGAAGGTGAAACAAAAAAACATGTATGAAGGTTGGGTATCAAAATAGTAGGAACGTGCACAAATTTGTATTGTAAATTCAAATAACAGGTTCTACAAACTATAAGTTTGATTAGGATGTACAAGAAAAACTGTAATTCTACTGTCAGTTAAGGATTGTGTTTCAAACAAAACCAGCCGGTGTCTCGTAGCTGCAAACAGCGCAGTTGTGGTAATACGATATTTGACCCTTAAAACAATGATTAGACACCTAAAAATATAAGTACCTTGTACAGCTAATTTCGCCAGTCACATTTTCCTAATTGTCATTGTATTTTTGTATCGTATACTATTACGTAATTTGAGATTGATCGTACTGTCTGTAATCAAGAAAATACTTGAACTGTATTCTAACCTGTTAATAGTGCCAGTAGTAGGCATTGCTTTAGGTGTATGAAAATTAAATACTCCCTCTGAAATTAATCCTACAACTATCTCACAACTATTCCTTAGCAAAATATTTTTCTATTCTACAAATTAAAACCAATCAATTTCGGATCAATGACTAAATTGATGAAACTCTGAATCTAATAATGAAAAGAAAAAAAATTAAAAGAGGAATGAAAGAGGGGATGACTTCTCACCCTGAACCCTAGGTCCCTACTGCCGGCCTGGGCGCTTGCTGTGCTGGGGCTGCGGCATGCCGGCGTCCATGTCCCGAGGCTACGGCGCCCTACTGGGGCAGTGGGGCTGGCCGGCTAGGGCTCCGGCCTCCGGCTCCGGCGGTCCAGCCTCCCACCTCCGGGCTGCCTGTCCGGGCGTCCGGCTGTCCGATGCGCCAAGAGCGGTGGACCAGAGGGGCGAAGGGGAGGAAGGGCCGAAGGCGGGTAGGAGGGACGGCGCCGCCGCTCACCGGCATGGGCGAGGCAGCTGAGCATGAGCAGTCGCGGGCGAGCGGCACGTCGAGATGCGGTCGCTACTCACGCGAGGAAGAGGAATACGGCGCTGCTACGTTTTTCTTTTTTTTTTAGGAAGGAAGTGTCCTGCTGCCTTTCTTGTACGTGGGCTGGGCTGGAAAATTGAAACCTGTTAAAGAGTTTCAGCCCATGCGGGGGGGGGGGGGGCTGCGTCCGCCAATGGCTGTAGGGGAAGCGGGAGGCTCCAGCAGAGATGTGGAGGCGGAGACGGAGGCCAGCTCGACGAGGGACGCGTCTGAGACGTGCTGATGGCCTCCTCGGCGCGGCCGCGCGGGGCGACGCCGACGCTGTTGGCGTGGACTGGGTGGTGGTTTGCGTTCTGAGGGCGGCGGCGGCGGTCGGCAGGGGATGAGGAGAAGGGCCGCAAAGAAATTGGAAAAGGACTGTGTTGGAAAGATTTGCGATTAAAGTTTTCTTGAAGGACCTAGACAGAAACACCTCCATGAGGCGATCCGACGGCTATCTATCTCTCTATACATGAAAGTATATGAAAGTAAATTGCTTAGTCAGGCAGCCGGCGGCCCCATAGGCACTACAACCTCAGCTGCTAGCTAGCTAGCGGCTTGGCCAGCCTCTGCTGCCTGTGTGACCAGCTACCAGGTTGTCGGGTCCCTGTCGTGAAGAGCCAACTGCCCCACCATGGTGCCCAGGCGGGGTGTCTCGCTGCCGGCCCTGGCCTGGCCGCACCGTTGTCCCCTGCATCCTCCCGGCGGACACCTACAGGTAGCAGCCGTGTGAGTGCACCCCTATGCGGCTGGCCGCTGCCACCCTGAAGGGTTGGCCGGCCGGCGGCCGACCGCTTCATACTGTCGTTCGTCCGCGCCTTCACTCATTGGCCGATGTACGAGGAGGGCTGGGGGATCCTGGGCTGAAAAAAAACGGAACATTTTTTCAGCCCAGCACATGCACAGCCCAGTAGCCCACCAGCAACCGACCATCAGACACACGCCGCACACCGCACACGCACATTGCTTCGTAAAAAAAATCTCACGGAAAGCGGCATCTCCTCTCTGCATCGCGCCCAGCTGCCGCCCGCCGCGACTGCTTGGCGCCTCGGCTGCTCACGGCTCGCCTACCCCGGAGCCTGGTCGCCGCCACACCGATGAATGGCGGCGCCGCCCCTCCTGTCTTCTGCTTCGGCCTTCGGCAGTTCGGCACTTCCGTGCATCCCGCTCTCCGTGCAACGAGACAGCCGGGGAGCCCGGAGGCCGGACCGTCGGGGCCCTAGTTGGCCGCCGCAGCCCGCAGCCCCAGGACAAGGCCGCCACAGGCCCCAGCTCCCGGCTAGCGTCGACTGTCGAGACGGGAAGGTGTGAAGGGTGAGAACTCATAACTAATATCCCCTCTTTCTCTCCTCTTTTAATTTTTTTATATTTTTATTGTTCGTTTCATCACTCAGTTAGTGATCTAAAATCGATTGATTTTAATTTGTAGAATGGGAAAATATTTTGCTAAGAAAGATGTTTCTAATCAATATCAAATTATCAATTGTAGCTATATCTATTAGTATACTATGTTCAATAAGAGAAAAAAATTAACCTATGTGATTTAGCCCGCCTCTTTGTCGGTTTGTGGATCCGCCACTGCCTTCACTATCTCCCTAGAACTAGACGCAGGTCCTTTGCTGGCTAGGGTCGAGCCTGCCGAGCGCCGATTTAGGACAAGCCGGGTCGGAAACCAGACTATGGGATTGCCGATTTAGGACAAGCCGGGTCGGAAACCAAACTATGGGATTGAGACAGGAGAACGACAAAGGCTATAGGACATGCCCCAGAGTGGCGACTCGCGAGGATGACCTTCTACATCATGATAGGACACACCGGGTGCAGCGCTCTGCATAGTACGCATACGAGCCCGGATCCTAATTAAAACGAAACCCCTTGCATTTGCATGGCGACCCGATCCCCACATAGAGTGCGTATCTTTTTTTTCAGTGCAACGCGAACCCTGCTTGCCTGTTTATATAACTAATAAAACACATTTTACTCATTCGTTATTTATGTGGTTTAAAAAAGTACATGCATGGTGGATAGCGTGACAGCAGTGCACGCGCCAGCCCGTTCATGCAATATATATATCTAGTAGATCGATCCAAGTCTGAAGCTGGATCTAAATTGTTGCATGCACTACAAGCGTAGTAGTCATGAGGCCCACATAGCTAGATAGACTACTCATGCTTAGTTTGGTATTTATATGCACACACTTGTTTTCCCAGTGCCTCTTGCGTGAGGTCCTCGCTCGCCTTGCGTGAGGTCCTCGCTCACCTTGCCGCCCTGTAGATTGAGTGCCATCCTCTACCATGAATGAGCGCTTAGGCAGCGCGTCATCCTGTACCGTGAGAGATCCAACCTCCACCTGCATAGCATCGATTCCAAAAATTAATCATCAAGTTTAAGAATGATTCACACGGATGGATAGCCTTATAGTTGTTATAGGGTTAAAGTTAAATCATCATACGTACTTTGCACCCGATGGAGCAAAAGTTGTATGCACTCGAATTTAGTTTCCATTTGCAGGCCACACATGCAAGTGTCGTGGGTACCGAAGCTTGGACCTTGACAAGCTGCCTTTGTTAATAGACCATCTATTGAGGTGGACCACCTTAAACCCGTTGGAGACATACTGTCGAACCCCAGATACATCAATGAGGGTAGATACATCTTCTACACGAACCACATCCCTCGTTGATTTCTTCATCACCTGAACGGTGTTTTGCGCAGTCATTAAATTAATCGATGGCTACTTAGGAGCAAATACACAATGAGATGTTGTGTTGTTTGTAAAGAGAGAATCCTAGAACCTGTACAATACGGTGGGATGCATGGCGTGCTCGGCAATATCGACACAGAGCTTCTTGATGCAGTCCTTGGCAATCCACGCAGAAGTAGCTACACGGTCTGTGGTGGAGTGGGCATGGATGGCAGAATTGGTTGGCAAGGAGCGCTACCATCCGCTCAACACTTATTGTGTGGGGAGAGGCCATAGAATGCAGTTCAATATTTTGCCTTCCTAGGGTGAACGAATAGCTATTTAATGAAGCTCGGTTCCTCTAGGTTGCTACACAGGACAAGTTGTACCATCCCATCATAAATGTGCATACTCCTATTATATGTTCAGCTATCTCCAAATGGGTAGCTGAAGCAGTTGCATAAATTGAGTGAAGTGGATATAACATTAAATGAGGATCCATACCAGCACAACACAAAAGTTGCAGGTGCCCTTAACATTTTGAAAAGTTACTGCAACAGCATGCATTTACATCACGTGCACCATCTTCCCAACAATGCTTTGTCCTCTTTCATAATTCGTCATCTTTAAGTAACTTTATAAAGGAAAATAACAACATCTATGACTTAAAATAAGCAACCCGTGATTATATGATCTATAATAAAGTTAATGATATTGGTTTGGTACCATAGATTTTAATATGTGTTCCAAAAAAATTGGGTCAAGGTTCAAAAATTTTGGTTTACCATAAAAAGTGCACCGTAGCTTCTATTAGTTTATGTTTTACCTTTTTAAGGTAAAATAGTACCACTTTTACACCATGCATGCTACCATTTGTGTGCCTTCAGTTAATTTGTTTTACATGCGCAACATAGTGGCTGTATAAAAATTATAAGTGTTCTTACCATCCAAATTTACCATGGACTGTGTGTCATGGGTTTCTAGTAGTTTAGTTTTTACTTCTACTAGGTAAAATGGTACATTTTCTACACTATGCATCCTTACCTTTATGTTTTTACCAGGTAAAATGGTTCATTTACTATATCATGCATCCGTACCTATATTTTTTTACCAGGTACGGAGTTCTAGAAACCTACTTCATCTGTTATTTATTATAGGATAGAATGAGAAATGTATTTTGTGATAGGCATGAAGGCAAAGCAGAGGATTAAGTGTTTAATTATATGCTACAACTTTGACTAAACACATATTCCGATACACCGATATGTATAATGCATCATTAGAATCTCTGAAAACATATTTAAATGGGTCCTTAACAAAATTTTTCAGGTATACAAATATTTCAAACATTTTTAAGAATTTGACTTAAATTTGTGATGCATGCAGACACTAATTTAGTGACCGATAGAGCAAGTATGATAGGGTTGCCATCTAGGATGGCCTACTAGTGGACATTAGGTGTACTCCCTATATAAACAACGTCCTGGCCGGTCAAGTATTTTGCAAAAAGAACGACATTTTGGCTCAGTAGCAGCTACATTGAATGCCCTTTGGCTCAGGAGCAGCTACATTGAATGCCCTTCTGTCCGATGCAAGCCCATGCATGCAGGTGTGGCACTAGCACTGGATGAGCGTGCGGTTAATAAGTGCTCCCTCCGTCCCTACTTGTGCTTCCAATTAAACAACTTGAATGAAATATATATTTAAAAATATAAACTATTATGTTATACAATTGGTAGCATTAGAAAGATTTTTAAATCTAGTTTCTCATAAATTTATTTGGAGATATCAATGTTGTTCATACTTTCTACAGAGTGAATTAGATTTAATAAATTTATTTGTAGATACAAATGGTGGTCGTATTTTCTATAGTACTAAAAATGACACTACCATTTTTGTTTGTATTTGACAATTATTGTACAACCACAGAGTAATTAGGTTCGAATGTTTCGTCTCACAGATGACATGTAACCTGTTCAATTACTTATTTTCCCCTATATTTAATATTTTATGCATATATCTATATTTTTTTTCCCGGATAACCTTGTAAAATTTTAGAGTTTCGATGGGAACTAGAAAAGGCCAAGATATAGGTTGTATACTTGAGCACACATACACCTGCAATGCACTATAAGATTGGTCATGTCCCAGACGTGCACTACAAACAAGGATTGTACTATTGTCTGTAGTAGCATATATTTGGCCCCTCCATCCTTGCTAGTGGGTTCATATCCACCTCTCATGCATTTAGTAGTCACGTTGCTAGTGGGTTCATATCCACCGACACATACTCTATCTGCGCAGCCGATCTATTTATATAGCAGGTTCCAGTTCTAGGACTGCACCGGCAGTCTACGAGAAGCATATAGGTCAGCAACAAAGTTCTTGTAAGAGGGGTTCCTGGTTTATGTAGGGAAACAACACTCACATTCGGTATGGGGTGGTCCAAAAAATTTAATTACACGGACATGCACTGCCAAATCATTAATGCTATCTTTAGCACCTGCGTTGGTCTCCTTTTATAGCCTTGCATGTGGATCGAAATTAATTCTTGCCTACAACATATATAATTATAGTTTGGGTGTCGTATTCGAGGTGTCGTCACTGGCATTAAGTCATAACTATTTTGTTCCTTTGATTTAAATCTAAAAGGTATGTGTCCTATGTGTGTCCCTGTGTATATTATTTATCTTATAGTAAATGGTCCCTCATCTAGCAGGAACATGGACATGGGTAAGAGCGTCGACAGCAACGTGGAGAAGGGTAAGAGCGTCGTCAAGGAACCAGCGCCGCCACTTCCATCTGATCTTTTGGATGATCAGGTCTCCTTGCCGCCACTTCCTGCGGATGGTTTACCTGCCGCTGTTTTCGTGCCACAGTTATTACTTTGTTTAGTTTGCTTGGAATCAGGAACGATGTTATTTGATTATTAGCTACTGCCATTCAGTACCATCATTTGCACCACAACATATTCACGTTGATGTTTGTCAACCATGATTAATTGCGCTACAACCACTTCCGTCCGTATATGAGTTCAGGTGCTAGCTATCTAATTCCTAAGGTTGACTATTTACATTTGCGTTCCTTTGGTGTAGGATCCGGTTTTACTTGACATATCACGTAAAAGTATGCTACGACAGATCCTTCCCAAGATAGGTGCGGTTATTCGCACCGAGGGAGCATTTAAGCTGGAAGATAACAAAACGATTGCTTGGCTTAGCATTGAAGTTTGTTCCAAAGAGGGCAACAAGGGCATGCCGGAAATTGAAACTTTCCAGAGCATCCCTTGCATGACCTACTATGATGTACAAGAAAGTGTTTCTGAGCAAGCAATCTGCTATTTTATAGCAAGGATGAATCTTTGCATCAACGATCTAACTTATCCTGCCTTCAAGGAAACCTATAAGCAACTTAACCACTTCATGTGCTGGTCCCAGCTTGTTGAGAGCAGGTATGATACGCTGCACGTCTAGACGGACAACCTATTAAAGACCCATAAAAAACTTTTGGACCGCCTCGGCTCCATCTATGCAAGCTATGGTGATGTCCTTTCCTTAGCGACTCCTCTCACGTCCATTATTGGATCAAAGCCGAGTTCAGTTACTATCACAGACCTGCGCTATATACAGCTTGTCGAACAGCTGTTCAGCATTGTACTAGAGAATGTCCCTACGTACATCCCTCCCGAGAGCCTTTAAAGGTATGCATGCATGCTCTTGGTTCGTGTTACAAGTTAACCACTGTCACCCTATTCCAAAAAACTCACTAACTTGTGCTTATGCACTCCTTGGCAGGGACGTAGCCACCAAAGGCCACTAGAAAGTGCAGAGGTAGTATTCTGCCGTTTTTCCGTCGTATGGTATGCTAGCAATCTCCTTGAGGATGTTGTAAGCTAGGGCACAGTAATATGTATCATACAGTGTGCATGTGTAACTAGAATCCCAGTAGTTATTCCGTCCAACTACGTAGTACGGACATGTTCTCCGATATCTTATTTACCAACGTTATGATCCTCTGCCATTCTAGCATGGCCATTATTAAGTACCTTTAGCTGTGTATAGCCTCACCTATGTGCTGCTCGATGTTACTGTTTGATGCTTTTAAATAAAAATATATGGTCAGTGTTTGTGAGTACATGCATGTTTCCTATGTTGGACCTGTATAAACGTTCTCTAATCCATGTTAGTTGCTTAATGGCATGTCAAAAAGGACGCATTCTGTACAGTGGCAGGACATTTTGGTAGTGACCTAAACAGCTATTTAAGTATATATATATATATATATATATATATATATATACACACACACACACGAAACCATGCAACTGAATTGATGTTAAAATAAAACACGCTTGGAACATCCACACTTCAAACATTTACCAGATCGTCACTTCCTTTGTGTGTTATTAAACAGCGTGTTGTATGAGTTATTTACTAGAAAGTCGCTTCCCTTGCATGGGCCTCAACAGTGTGGTGTAAGAGGTACATGCCTGAATGTCTACCAACTGACAAGCATTGGACTAAGAAAAATGTCAATAAAACTATGGTAGCCTAGCAGGTAAAATAGTCTAGAGAATTTATGAAATGGTAGGTGTACTACCTCCATACCCATTAAAAAGTCCCCAACCCCCATGTCTAATCTGGCCGCAGATTTAAAACCACACCCTCTATCCCGCTCCTCTCCAATCAGCACCACCGCCCTGTCCAGCTCGCTCATGTTTTTTTGCACATTCCTAGTGATTAGCTATGCCCGCCGCAGCCGCACCAACCAGCACCATAGCATCAGAAGGGAGGAGATGTTCCCAGTGGCAACGTAGTGGGTGCCCGGCTACTATGCGAGCACTGTCTACTCGCTGTCGCCCACGGAAGGCCCTAGGCTGGACGGGAGTGCGAGAGCGGCGTTGGGGCGGGTGGGCTACAGAGATCCGGATCCCACGCACTAGATCCAGGCTGTGGATCGGCAGGTTTCAGGATGCCCTTCAGGCAGCGCTTGCCTATGATGCTGCCATGCTCTGCCTCTATGGTGAACGCCTCCCAAGACAAAGCAGGTTCAACTTCCCCACAGTCCAGCGTCCTGCCATCCTGACCACCTTCGCATCCACTTCAACATAGCCACCATCAAGGCCATCGCTACAGACTACGGCCGAAGGTGTGCTGCCTTCCTCGCACCGCTCGTGTACCGTGCAGGATCAGCGGCAGTGTCGGCACCACCTCTGATGGCGACGGTGGCGGGTACTGCTGTTGGTGATGCTGCCATCGCTGACCTTGAGGCAACCACCCTCACCCGTGATCATCATGGGAACAGCAAGAATGTGGATGGAGACTCCATGGCCTGATGGCCACTATTGAGCGTCTGCTCTCATGCAGGCAAAATGATTTGGGTTGGTCATGGGACTAAAGGCCTCCTCTCTTTTGCTCAAAAGTCTATTTTTAGGTGGCTAGGCAATGAACGACTGTTTTAAGAGGGGGCATCCCTTGGATTTGTAGTTTCCTTTTTGTTAAGAAATACTCCCAGCGTCTCTTCCTTCCGTCCTTAATGTGTTCAGCATGTACGAAAATAATAATAGTAGAAGTTATAATCACATTTTTTTTAATATTCCTTATGGTGTTGAATAATTAGATTCCAAGACCTCTATAGAGCAAAAAAATGTAAACTCTGAGCAAATGATTAAAAGAAATATTAAGATGTGTAAATTAAAATTAGTATGTACCAGAGTTAATGTGAAGGACGTCATTACAATTATACGCGTTTGCATAAATACCATTGCTATTCATAATATTGTAAACATGCAGTTATAATTTGTGTGGAACATGAGAAATATCATTTTATATGTTTCCAGTTACCCATGGCCAACCTGTAAATGTCTATACTTCTGCATGCTCTAAAATAGCCCTGTACTCTCCCTCCATCTTAATGACATGTCGGGTTTAAAAAGACTCGCTACCCAAAGCGGCAGCCTCCGATTTGTGCCTTTAACGACAGTCATGGCGTAGAATATAGAATATCAATGCAATGCACCTGGACGTGGTGTATGTACGTGTATATATGAAATTCATGCTCGTGCATCTTAATAGGCAAGCATTCTGTCCGATGGAAAGGGCATTCACTAGCGCCGCCGCCGAGGTGGAGGCGAAAGTGCAGCTCTTGATGGAGTCCAAAGACGGCAAGAAGCTTAGATTGCACGAGCGGCGTCTTGCTTTGGTCACTGGTCTGCTGGCTCAGCGTTTGTGAATACGAGAGCTCGGTCACCTACGTGCGCCGGAATTCTAACTTGGGTGGTCGCACGGCGAGCTCGGTCGTCCTTGATTGTCGAGCGCAGGTGTGCTGCTCGGTGGCGGAGGCATTCTTGGCATGGCGGCTGGGCCGCTATGCGAGAGGTCGGGAGCGACGCGCGAGACCATGGTTGTGGCGTGGTGCACAGAGTGTGAGTGAGGGTGTGTGACACATTTCTGATGGCCGAGCTCCTCTCTATCCGCGACAACCGACAGAGCGGCCTTCCTCGGCGCTTGGCAGGTATGGCTTCTCCGTGGGGGTCCTCGTCCCCATCCGGCCCCTTCGCCAAGCTGCTCCTAGGTGAGCTTCTAAATGCACGGGAGCCCGTGAAAAAGTTGTAATGGCACCGTTCCAAGTAACCCTATTTATTATAGAACATTTATTTGAATAAATCCATGAGTGTACCATCCTTCGCAGACGAGTATGGGAGGACATGGTGCTAATATGTGTCTAACCATAAAAATGCTTTAGTATAGACATATATATGGTTTAAGTACTAGCCTGTGGAAAAATATTCAGTAATACACCCACCATGCATAGTAGCATTGAAAGATGTTTAGAGTGTAGTTTCTCTGAACTTTAGTTCGGTATTACAGGCCGATGGAATTGTACATGTGCCCTTCATTCGCTCGACTTGGTCCTCCTTTGTATATGTAATATTTAGCGTTGCCAAACTAGGCATCGTATACACGCACATGTCTTCATATCTACTATGCTTCATAGACCAACATAGAATACACTTATGTAATAGCATGATTGGAGGACAACTAAATGGTATATGGCCATCTACAAGACCACCATCACCATGTTTCCACCTGATTGTCGCCCGGTCCACTAAAGGTGCAACCATGGACCAAAGACGTGTGTCGTCGCCTCTTAGCCAACCAGGCAACAAAAGGTGTGCCCACAAAGCATCAATCATGCCTGCCCTAGATAGGGCGACCATCAGCATACGAGTCCCTCTTAATACCCCACATAGACAATGTCTTCACTATAGGCATGCTTAGGCCCTCCCCAATGCATCAAAGTCAAATCGAGCAGATTTTTTCTTAGTAACCATAACATGAGCCTGGTGTGGACCATGACACATACAATAGTACCTTACTTTGTGGAGACATGTGATCTACCCTCATTATTTTTACATGGAAGACAAATTTTATTGAGGCCAGTGATTTTTTATGCTTTTGTTAGGGCTGCCCTTAACACACGTATTTAGTTCAAGAGTGCCTTAATTGTCGAAGTAGTAGGCCAGGCCAACTCAAAAGGTGCATAGTTTGTGGCCACACCTTTTAGTGTTTGGGCCAACAATAATGTGACAACACAACAATGGTGGTCCCTTATAATAGGGTCCTACAACACCTAGCTTTACCTCTCCTGCATTGAAATAAGGAAATGAAGAGCCCCTTAAATGCCTAGACAAATGCTTGCGCATGCCTATGATTGATGGAGTGTATCCCTTAGGCGCCCAGCAAACACTGCCACAAATGTCACCTCACCACCGCCCATCCCACTTTAGGACCCACCCGCATTGAGCAATAGCCCCACACATTAAATAAGCCCATTGAGTTACATGCCAAAGTGGCATTCATGCACCTATAAAATGTGGTGGCTAGAGATGGATTCCTCAAGCTCCAAGGCATGACCTAACTTTGTTAGGGCTGCCCTTAACACTTGTATTTAGTTCAAGAGTGTCTTAATTGTCGAAATAGTAGGCCATGCCAACTCAAAAGGGTTGGCAACCTAGGTATGTATGTGTTAGCTCCTGACCCTAGGCGTGGTGCATAGTTCATGGCCACACCTTTAGTGTTCGGGCCAAAAATGATGTTACAACACAACAATGTTGGTCCCTTATAATAGGGTCCTACAACACCTAGCCTTACCTATCATGCATCGAAATAAGTAAATGAAGAGCCCCTTAAATGCCCAGACAAAGGCCTGCGCATGCCTGTGATTGATGGAGCGTGTCCCTTAGGTCCCCAGCAAACAATGTCAACTCACCACCGCCCATCCCACTTTAGGACCCACCCACATTGAGCAATAGCCCCACACATTAAATAAGCCCATTGAGTTACTTGCCAAAGTGGCATTCATGCATCTATAAAATGTGGTGGCTAGAGATGGATTCCTCAAGCTCCAAGGCATGACCTAACTAAACTACCTTTCCATTGAGCCGCATCATTCTTCCCACCTTGGTCTACTTCCATAAAGGAATCCACCCAATACACCCCTTCCTCTTCATTGTTGGCCTTATCAAGGTGACTGATCGAGGTATAAACATCTTTACATAGATCTTACCCGTTTCTACATGTTCGGAACATGACATGCCCTTCTTTTCCTCGCAGATGGCAGATGAAGGTTGGACCACTAGCTACTGCTTGGACATGAATGATTTTCCGAAGCTTCTATATGCAACCATGACAAGGCTAGGTATTTTGGACCACCCAGAATATGTTGGTAGGGAATATGAAGAGTATGGCACACAACGGTGTGAGGTGATCGTCTATGTTAGTGCAAGTAAGGATTTTCCTGACACAATACCATGGGTGGTGTCCACCACAGGATTTAGGTTTGAGGACACTTACCAAGTTGTTGCTCGCAAGGCTTTGAGGTACCTATGTGAAAGGATCAAGATGCCCAAGAGGAGGGTGAAATGGGCTTGTTTTAAATTTCTAAAGCAAATATAAAAACCTATCAAATGCCAATCACCCCCTAGTGCCTACCGTCTGTGTGTCCTAGCTAGAAAGCGGTAGCAGTTCATAGGAAATAAAAGCAACCTAAGCAATTCTAGTAGGAAATGTAAAAACACAACGAAAAGTAATGCGGAAAAGTAAAGAGCTAGGGAAAAGAAAATCTCATGAACGCAGTGATTTTTTCCCGAGGTATCGAGGTGTCGACACACCCCCTAGTCCTCGTTGGAGCACCTCGCAAGGTATCGCTCCCCCTCTACCCGCACAAGGGTAGAGTGCTCTCTACGGGCTGATTCTTCGCCACTCCAGCTCGGTGAATCGCCCACAACCGATCACAATAGCTTGGAGAAGAGCCGCCAACAATCTCCCGGCGGTCACTTCCTCCGAACACCACCAAACCATCTAGGTGCTGTCGAACACCAAGAGTAACAAGCACAAGACCTTCACTTGACCCACTCAAGGCTAGGAAGGTGGATGGATGCACACAAGTCACTCCTAATCACTCTAGGAGGGAAGAACAAGATGAACTCTCTCTAATCTCTCCCTCACTAGCCTCTTGGCTCTCCAAAAGATTTCTCAAGGTGTCACCAGCTGAAACAATGGCCAAGAGTTACTCTAAGGACTAAGGGGGCAACTATAAATAGTCCCCACCTCCAAAACTAGCCGTTTTTCACTTTTTCTTATCTCTGCGTAGCCATCGGACTAGTCCGGAGCTCACACCACCGGACCATGCACACTGGTCCAGAGCTCACTCTGATTTCAAACTCAGGCACCGTCGGACTACTCTGCTTGGTCCGACGCACTGGTCCGACGCTCTGGTCCGGAGCCTCGGTGCTCTCTGAGTGAAATCCTTTCTCTCTTTTACACACCACCGGACCACTCTCCTTGGTCCGGTGCCCTGGTCCGACGCTCTGGTCCGGAGCCAGGGAGCTCTCTACATAGAACCAAACCCCTGTCATGAGGCGTCGGACTAGCCGTCCGTCGGACTAGTCCGGAGCCTTCTGACTCTCTGAACCAAGCCACCGGACCACTCTCCTGTGGTCCGGTGCTTTCCAGACAGGTGGTCCGGAGCTCCTCGAGCTGGAAAACTGCCTAAGTCAGGGACCACCGGACCACTCGCCTTGGTCTGACGCCCACTTAGCAGAGTGGTCCGGAGCCTCTTTCTCCCTCTTTTTCAACCGTTTTCGCTAAGGTTTCTTAAGGGATTTTGCTCC